>CAHIKZ030001061.1:140000-562500 GCA_903632075.3 Acanthosepion pharaonis | reverse complement strand
ACATTATTGATAAAAACGGATGCATTTTCATTCGAATTATTTACCTATCACTACTGTAGTTTGAGTATAATTTTTCTTTCTGTTGTAAAAATATAAATCGATATGAACTGTTTTGATTTTGTATTATATTTTCAATTCCCTTTCGGAAAATAGATGCCTTTATGAAAATACTTTGAAAGTAGTAATATGTAGAAAATTAATAGCAATTGATAATTTTACATTTGAATACTGGTATTTAAATTAATTTATTGAAATAATTAATAAACTCACGCGCGTGCGCATACACCCAAGCATATGATTGCACGTGTGTGGACGCAAGAATATTTCATAAGACTTATTTATTATTTTTCATACATGTATATATGTTTCATACGACTTATTTCGTATTATTTCTTGAATGTCGTGATTAATACAATGTTTTGACTTGTTCACCAATTTCGTATTTTTTATGAAATAAAGATGCATGGAAGAATATCTTCCTGATATTTCAGCTAATAGCTTATATTGTATTCTGTCGGTAATCGATAAATCAAGGGTAATAAAGGATTTGTAAAGCTTATTACACGTTTCCATTTATATTACCGATGATAATTTATTGACAATCTTTGATTCGACATACTGTCTTCGCAACGTGATCTGCTAAGCATTATCTTGTATATAAGGGTCACGACATTTATAAATTATGTAATCTGTAGGATTTCAATGTTCGTATTGAAATCGGAAATAATCTCCGATGGACGCTTTCAATTGAGAATTGTATATGGAAGATTGCATGCTTTTACATATGATAAAAGTTAGTTAAATCGAAAGATTTGAAATATATTACATATCGGTATTCTTTAAAAGATAAACATCTGTAGACACTTTAATCCTCATAATCCTCCTTCTCCTTCTCATCATCATCCTCACCATTTTCATTGTCACTCCTATGAAAGAGTGTGGTCATAGTGTCACTTCAAAGCTGATTACCTGACCAGATGCAGGTTGTCTGACCATGGCTGAGTCTCTGTGAATGATCTACCAGTCTACTCAGTTACATTGTCAGTTCATTAATTTCTCTGCCTCTTCTTTTGCCTTAGGTGGTACAGTGAAATCAACGGAGAAAATGTTGGCTCTAATGATGTGTCCATTTCATATTCAACTTTTTTTTGATGCTGGTTATTCCACTTTTCGAAAACCTATTTCTCATGGATAGTCAATATTCTGTCGGTTTTTCCATTGGGTCGGAATAAAAAAGTTTGAAATCGAGTTTGCCCTGGATTTTACACATGGCTAAGATTCCGAATAATTTTCAGTTCTGAGAAACCCCCACAAATAAATGTGTGAATAAACAAACCCAACCAAGGATTTCATGTAAATCATGCATATTGCATTATGGTTGCATTATGCGGCTGTTTTAGGGGATAGCGGATCTGCATGAGAAATCAGAAAACCGACTTTAAATCCCAATAGAGTCTATTACATTCACTTACGCAGAAATACCTTCGGAAGTACACATCTTTTCTCCACCTACGAGAACAAACTGAGTTCTATAGTCAGGGCTGCCAACCATGGTAACTCAATAAAATAAAATAAAACACTTTCCATAGGCTGGTCTACTGTGGGGATAGCTGCCCAGGAAAACGCACAGACTGAAAATATTCAGTCATGTGATTTGCACATTCGATCTCATGCGGAGAAAGCTTCCTCCTCATGTAGATTGTGATTTAGCCACACATTTGACAGCTTAAAAAGTGAAACTAATAATCCTTATGCAGTGTTAATTTCTATGCATATATTATGCAGGTGTTTGTGTGCATGTGTTTATACACACAGGCACACACAGAGACACACACACATATATATGTTTGTGTGTGTGTGTGTGTGTATTTGCATCCGTGTTTGTGTGCATGTACGCGTGTGGGTAAGTACGATTATACGTAAATAAATTAAAATGTCTGCATGTCTCTTAATGCTGGACAATCTCTTGAGATATGAAGAAAAAACAGACATGTGATTATACATATGGATACTGAGAATATCATGGACTAAACATCGGATACACGACCAAGTTTTAGACAAAATGGAAAACAAAATGGAGTCATGATTTATATCAGGAAGAGACAATTGAAATTTCACGACCACATAGTGAGGAAAGAAGGCTTAAAAATATCCTACTCACAGGACAGATGGAAAAAAAGAGGAACAGAAGAAACAACGAATAAACTGCCTAGTGAGCTTGAGTAAACTGATTGCAGTACAAGATTTAGGAGAGACTAGCAAGGACTATCTGGTATTGCCTGAGTGTCAAATATGTTAAACATACCCACCAATTCCACTTTACTTTGTTACTACCTCTAAAGACGTGGAGCAGATGTTGTATTTAAGGAGGCAAAAATATTTGGTAGGTTTTGGTTCTTAAGGAGACCAAAGCGTTTTACCTGGAGGAGCATTAAAAACCATCAGTTACCTATTCTCACGTTATTTTATTATTCAATTTAGTTTTGAATTAAAAAAAAAAATTGAATAAATATATGTACTTATTTTTTTTTATCCGGCATGAAAATAAAACCGAAGTAAAAGTATTATCAGCGAATAATTTACTTTTGAATTAAAGAAAAAATCTTTAGTTTTTTTAAAAAAAAATTGTCAGAAAAGAAAATCAAGCAAAAGTAAAAGTGGTGTTAGCAATGACGTTAATTGTTTGTTCAGAAAGCTCGGAAATGAATTTATACTTTATAAAGATTTCTTTTTCTGGTGTCGATAAAAATTCAATAAGTAAAAAAAAAACAATTTATTTTATTCACATTTTATTTATGAAGTCATTTTTCAATAGTTTATGCACTGTCCGCTAGTCAGACGGAACCAACTTCAACATATATATATATATATATATATGTGTGTGTGTGTGTGTGTGTGTGTGTGTGTGTGTGTGTGTGTGTGTGTGTGTGCAATTCGGTTAATACAGTTCGATATCGTGGATTACTGCCCGTCAATTTCGAAGGATCTATTTACAACTTCCCTAGACTTTTGCTGTGTGTATTCTAACCTGACAAAGGAAGAAACAGATATAATCCTCAGCGCAAAGAAATCGGTTCTCATTCATAATGGGGACCGATGGATAAAAACAATAACGACCTGTTTGACATCACTATGGGATCATTAGACTCTGCAGAGTCTTCTGAACTTGTTGGTCTTCTGATACTGTACAACTTAACGGCACACCGCGAAATTGATATTAAGGACATCGGGCTGTATAGAGATGACGGGCTCATGGTGGTGAGGAGTTCTACTAGTTTTAAGATTGAAAAATCAGAAAAATTATATTTAGTGAATTTAAAAACTAAACTTAAAGATAATTGTCTCTTCTAATTTAAAAAATTAAACTTCCTCGACGTAACTCTAGACTTACCTGGCAACACATACCAATCTTATAGTAAACCTAATGCTAACCCTTTATATATACACCCGAAGTCAAACCACCCTCCATCCATAATTAAACATATACCCTCATCAATAGAAAATAGAATTAGCATTAACTCCGCTAACAAGGAAATATTCCAACAACACAATGGCTTCTATAACACTGCCCTAAAAAATAGTGGTTATAAAAATGCTAACATTAACTATAAGGACAATTGCACTGGCCATAGGAAAAAAAAACAGGAAAAGAAAAATAATTTGGTACACCCCTCCGTTCAACCAAATGGTTAATAATAAACTAGGACAAAAATTCTTAAACCTAATTGATAAACACTTCCCCACCAATAGTAAGCTTAGTAATATATTCAATAAGAACGCCCTAAAATTGAGTTACAGCTGCTCTGAAAATCTTGAACGTATAATAAAAAAACACAAAAATAAGATCTTGAACAAACCCCATGCCTAAACACTAAACAGTATTAATAAAAACCCTGCACTTAAATCAGACAATAAAAGGGAAAAATTATGTAACTGTAGAAACCTAGAAGACTGCCCATTAGAAAATAAATGCTGCATTAAATCTGTGGTATACCAATGTACTATATCATCCACTGAGAGCCCTAGCTCTAATATGATATACATTGGGTCCACGAAGAATGATTTTAAAGATAGATGGAGGCAGCATAAGTGTTCTTTCAATATATAAACAAAAGAAATCAGACTTCCCTATCTAAATATTTTTGGCATCTGAAGGAAACTAATAGGACACCTAGGGTTAAATGGAAAATTATTAACAAGGCTAGAAGATGTAAAACTTGGGATGACCCATGCCCTTTATGCCTCCATGAGAAATTGCACATAATTAAGCTTCTAAATAATAATAATCTATTAAACAATAGACACAAGTTAACGGTTTTTTGTAGGCATCATCAGATTTTTGGTTTGAACTATTAGCTAAAAACTAGCATACAATATAATAACTTGTTTAATCCATAGCCCACTCATCAGATTCATAGTTTGAATAATTAACTAAAAACATGCATACAATATAACACCCTTCATAATCCATAGCCGAAATAAATAGTTTAAATACCTAAAAAAGATAACCCTTTATAAAGTCGTCAAAAAACAAACGTTACGACAGTTTTTTTTATATGCACAAATCCCTTTCTAAAAAAAAAAAAAAAAAAAATAAATCTCCATAGACATGCAAACTAGACGAGGGTTAATACATCTTCCTTTTCAAATTTAGACACCCCCACCTTTCCCTGACTTGACATCTACGAAAGTAACTCTATACTGATACTTATTATTAACACCCAACACCCGCCTACCCAACTTAAACATTTCGCCCTAGCTGTTACCATGGAAATTTTGATTTCAATTTTTAAAACACGTAAATTTCAAAACACGTTATTCAAAAAAAAATTCGCTTGAAGATGGAACAGAGCTTCAATTTTAATTTAAATAACTATATTAAAGTTTTCAGCTCTTGTTTTGAAACATGGGACTTCTTATGTCGCGATTTGGAATCATATTTTTAAATAAATAAATAATATATATATATATATATATATATATATATATATATATATATATATATATATATATACGAGATAGATAGATAGATAGATAGATAATGTCAATTCCGTAAGTGGAAAGGATAATCTAAGTAGGTCTTTTAAATATAAAGCATACATTTTATAAATTTTAAAATATAGATTGAGCTAAATGTAAAGTATACAGAGAAATATGATATCCACAATGGAAAAAACTTAAACGCATCATCGAACACATCTTGATTTCTGTTTTCATATTTATGCTTTTATATATATATATATATATATATATATATATATATATATATATATATAAAGAAAGAACAGTAAGATATATAATCCGGTGTTTATAGATATTTTTATTTTTACAAAATAGTGCTCAATGTAATTTACAGAACATTAATATTATAAATTAATTGATTTAAAATATGTTTTTTCTGCTTCACAGTTCTAACCATGTTTCAAAAATGGAAGCTAAAAGCCCGAATTTAATTTTGTAATTAAATTAAAGACATTAGTTCCATTTCATCCTCAAGCGAATTTTGGAGTAACTTTTAAAATTACTGGCTTTTAAAGACACAGCTAAAATCATAATTGATGTTTCCAAAGTTACAGATTGATCCAATTTACTAGACGAGGGGTGTCTGGGTGTTCATTATGTCTATATTTTAATGTATCAGTTATTGCTACGTTTTGGTAGTGGGTAGGGATATATTTTTCAATGAAATCTAACATCCGTTAAAAGGGTGTCATTGGATTTTTTAAAATTTTATTGTCAACGGCAAAAAATTCTTACGGCATTTTTCCTTCGTATATTTAAAAGATTTTTTGGGGTGTTTATGTTAGAATACTTTTTTTTTTAACAACGATTTGAAATATTTTTACTTTTAATTTTTAATATACTATATTTCTTTTAAGAACAATTAAATGTAATGAGAATCCCTTACAGTTTGTAGAACTATTATCACATCAAGTATATTACGATATTTAAAATTTTTTATATTATTATATTATTTAAGTAAAGTTTTTTTTTTGCACTTACGGCAAAAAAAGCTAATTCATTTCTCTGATTTAGTAAACTTTATTTATTTATTTAATTACAATTTAAAAATTTAGGTTAGAATTCATTTTAATTAACTACAATTTTAATTACAACTTTAAAATATTTTCATTGTTAGTTTTTATAGACTATATTTCATTTAATAGAAGTAAATGTATTAGAATTACTTACTGTAAGTAAAATTATTTTTCCATATCAAGTAAAATTTTTGGCACTTACGGCAAAAATAGCTAATTCATTTCTCTGATTTAGTAAACTTTATTTATTTATTTATTATATATATAAACCTAGTATTATATAGTTTCACATGTATGTACAAAGAACAAGGATCATTCAATGGCCTACATAATTCGTCATAATTCCATTTTTCGGTAGGTGTTTTATTGGATACATTTGAGTGTCGGTATTACTTTTTATGAGGTGTTTAGTTTAGAATACGTTTTATTTAACTACAATTTTAAAAGATGTTTAGGTTGGATTTTGTATTAACTACAATTTTAAATACAACTTTAAAATATTTTCACTGTTATTTTAATAGACTGTTTTTTATTTTCTTTTTTAAGAAAAAACAAGTAAATGTAATAGAATTACTTACAATTAATTTTTCATGTTAAATATAAGTATGTATATTACCTGATCGCACTTTTATAAATTTATTTTTATTTTTAAATATTATTTAAGGAAAATTGTTGACAATGACGGCATAAAATAGCTATTTCAATTCTCTGGTTCAGTAAATTTTTATTTTTTAAAACTTATTAATATATAGTTTCTCATGTATGCACAAAGGGCATGGGTCATTTAATGACCTACATATTCTAGCTTTTCTTCCATTTTACTGTATGTGTTTTATTTGATTCTTTTAGGTGCCAGGAGTATTTCGATAGAGATATTTGATTTTTATATTTATTTATCCTAAATGAGGTTTGATGTTGGTTGAATCTTTCTTTGAACACATGCTAGTGTAACCTATATATATTTTTATGTTTTCCGGACTCTCAATCGAAGAGATATTGCATTGGTATACTATTGATTCAGTGCGA
This sequence comes from Acanthosepion pharaonis, assembly GCA_903632075.3. NCBI lineage: Eukaryota > Metazoa > Mollusca > Cephalopoda > Sepiida > Sepiidae > Acanthosepion > Acanthosepion pharaonis. The sequence goes on along the minus strand of CAHIKZ030001061.1, from coordinate 555,436 downwards.
CATTTATTTTTTGACGGCATATATGAGGGTTTCTACAGTTACATAATTTTTGTTTATTTTCATCAGTTTTTATTTTTATCCTTCCATTGTCTAATTTTTTTTATTTTGGTATAAGTGTTTGTTTAAGATATTAGCATTATGGTTCTTAATAATTTTTTCTAAGTTTTCCGTATAGCTGTAACTCAATTTTAGTGTGTTTTTATTGAAAATAGTACTTAGTTTACTTTCACTAGGAAAATGCTTGACTATTAATGCGAGGAATTTATGTCCTCATTTGTTTTTTACCATTTGTTTGTATGGGGGAGTAAACCAAATTATCTACATCTGTTTTTTCTATGCTTTGCATTTTCATTTTTTATATTAGTTAGATTTGGGTTTTTGTAGCCACTCACTTTTAGAGCCTTTTTATAAGAATTGATATGTTCATCGAAAATCTTGTCATTGCTAATTCGTTTACCGATATATAACGGTATATGTTTAATTATAGATGGGGGGTGATTCGATTTGGGGTGTATATATAAAGGATTGGTGTTGGGTTTTTTATAAGGTGTGTATTTTTATTTAGATCTAATGTTATATCTAGGAAGTTCACTTTCTTAAGTTTAGTGCTAACCGTAATTTTTAAGCCCTTGCTTTTAAATTCTTTATATAAAACCTTTCTAATTCTATCTATTTTAAAGTCAATTACAGATAAAATCAGAGAGTGAGTTCCAATAAGCATGTTGGTAACGATAAGTGATGTTGTGAATAGAGTTCGGGCACTTAAACACCAGTCGGAATTAAAAGTCAGCAAACTTCAAACCCGGTACAATCACAATAGAAATCCCCTACCACTGGCTAGTCCGATCACCCAAAAGTTAAAATAGTTAAATTATAAAAAGAAAAAGAAAGATGACCTGTAAACCATATCCTAAACAGGAAACAATAAATGAACCTCTACTCCTGTTAAATAGATATGGAAAGAGTTCGGATCGGACGATACGCGAGCCTATCTACTATTAAACTGTTAAAAAAATAAAGCAATAAATTCTGACATTTCTGATGTCCACTAAACATATTGGAAAAGTTCTGAAGATTTATTAATTAATAGTAATTGAGAAAAGAAAATACAGAACACAGAATGAAGGAGTGAAAACATCAGAAACAAAACAAAACGAAACTAGAATTTAAATGAAAAATCCTAAACAGCAAGATTGCCCGTGGCATTGTACGTTATTTACATGAGACGCTTCTATTTATATACGTTTATGCCACTCCTTGTCATTGAGATTTTAAGGGCTAGGGTCCTCAAGGTATTTTTTCGTCAGAGACTTCACTGTTTCTGTGAGTGATGGTAGTTAAGACATCGGCAGTCCATCGGGCCGACTGAAACACATATCGCTATGGAAGCTATAGAGAGGTCTCTGCCATATCAGCCTTCGAAATCGGTTTTGTTGCAGTGGGCCAGCCATTCTTTATAAGTTGTATATTGAAATCACCGCAGATATGTAAGCTGGCCTAAGGAGAATTCATTGCGGAATCACTCTTCTCTGAAATGCGGTCGAAGAATACTGTTGTGTATGATACACCTAATTTACATAAGTGGATCCGACCATATAAATATGGGTTGGTACCGGAAGACGAGGGAAGATTAAGAGATCGAATCCTGAGACTCTGCCCGACTGCGACTTAGTCAACCCATTCTGCAGGAACAGTCTTCCCAAGAATATACCAAAACTTATTGTGTACTTTTTCATTGTTTCAATACATTTTGTTACGTACATTTTGTGTTGTATTATTATTATTCCATGCTTATTCAAGCTTCAACAAATACCATCCCTTCATTCTGAGGGCGATAGAAAGCGAAGTCGAATCTTGTACTATGGATAAGTTTCACGCGGAAGCACATATATGAAAGATCAGGTTCCTTGTTTTTTTGTGTTTTTGCCACGGGGAAATTTGTCCGTGACCGTGGGGATTTTGTTGGTAATGTTTAGCTATAAGAGGTGTGTAGCCCGGAACTGTTAACTCTGTTAGTATACTTGAAGCGTTGATACCGGTTTCAGAAACTAATAGGAGGTCTGGTTTACAGAGAAAGAGATGTTATATGTGGGGGAGTAATTTTTTATAGGATGGATTTCCTAGATTTGTTCAGTTGCATTTTGATTGGTTTCCTGTGTATTAGTTGTCTTCAGCGAGGGGAAAGGTTGTTTTAATACGAGTGGGTACTGAAGCAGACACTCACAGAAGGTTTATTATAAATAAATGAATCGTCAAGAGACACAGCCGTAAGAGTAACCTTCAACATGGCATCGTGAGGTCCCACCGGAGACTACTGCACGGTCTAGAGAATATTACCAAAATGGAAGCACAATAGCCCCGATGTTATTCACCTGCTGATAGGATTGCCTTCTTCAAAGTTAATGAAGATCCCTGATTATCAGGTGAATAATATCGCTCCCCAAATGTCCAACGTCAGCACTCTTTACGAAGAGACAATCATCCAAGGAAAGAAGATAGAGGCGGGATGCTCCGAGTGGAGATGCCGCATCTGCCCATAAAGCAAGGCAACAGAACTCCTCCTTAGGTCAGAAACATCGTACCTGTCTGAGGCCTAAAGGCACTGAGACAAGCTCGTCCATATACTTGAGGGCTAAAAGACCTATTGAGATAAGATAGGGGGTTACCGATTGTTGCTAATCCCATTTGAATAGTAGAAGGTTACAGGGTGAGATTATTTAACGGAAAAGGTATCTATTCGAAAGAACGAGAAAAAGAAAAGAAATGGCTTGGATAGGGAATCTGAAACGGTTATAAAGATTTAACTTAGTATAAGTCCCACGATAATCTTTTTGGAGAATAGGTCGAAATCCCTCACCAGTAAAGCAGACTAGAAAAAAACGTCCATTAAATGTACAAGCCAAACGAATCACCAATGAGTTAATGTGCAAGAAAGTTGGGAAGAAGGCAGAAGGGAATATATTACGAAATAAAACTTGTGGAATTGTTGAATGAAAGACAGAAAAAAACACATCCAGAAAGTAGCTACATATAATCAAGACGGGCGACAGACACACACACACACACACACACACACACACACACACACACACATATATATATATATATATATATATATATATATGGGTAAAAGTCCATGGTTAAACAATCACATCACAATAATATAGAATATTAAAACTGATCTACAAATAGAGCTCAATGTATTTATTACAGAGCATATATAAATAAATTACAAGTAAATGAAATACAAAAATGTCCCATCTGAATGGCAATTTCGATCAGGAGGTATTTGTCAACGATAAAATGTTAGAGAAAATGAAATAAATATGAAATCTAACTTTTTTATTTTTAAATTTAAGGGACCGGAAGGAAAAAATGGAGGAAACGAAAAAAAAAAAAAAAAAAAGTAAAGACGACAGATAAGGGAAAGGGGATGAAAAAGGTATAAAAGAGAAAGATAAAGAGAAAGAAAAAGAGAAAAGAACAAAGTACAGGATGGTAGAGAATGAATGTGAGGAATAAATATTCGTCTAGAGTCAAGGCTCTAAACGAAAGTTTAATGACGATCGGAAATTTAATATCAGAAAAATTAACCTAGAACTATATATCAAATGTTAACACTTGGTCAAATAAGCAAAATTGCATAAAGAATTACAAACTTTAACATAAAGAGATTTTAAGATTGTTTAAAAGTGCCGTAAAATCAAAATATTCTAAAAAAAAATTAGTAGTAGACAGAAAAAATTAAAACAATATTAAATTAAATTCCATAATAGATTAAATCGATAAAAAGGCAAAGCTTATACAATATAATATACCTTTATCTCATGCCTGTATAACCATACTGTGGATGAAAGCTCAAGAACAACTTAATAAATATTATCCAAATGCTGGACAATATTTGCCTTTATTTTCACCAGAAATTAAAGCAAATATTCGAACATTAACGAATGACTCATAACAAGACATAATATATATTCATTATCTATATATATTATATATATATATATATATATATATATATATATATATATATATATATATATATATATATATGAATATCAGAGATAGAGCGTATGTAAATATAAATATAAAAGTGAACATTGAAGTAAACACGCAGAGGCGACAGGCTGTTTCATGCTAGGCGCAATCGTCAGACCGCCTGACGATTGCACCTAGCATATATATATATATATATATATCTATATATATATATATATATATATATATACATACATCACATCTAGCACCTAATTCATACCAGCCTCAAACACAATTTACCCAGATATGAATAACCACAATATCAACAAATAATAACCAACAAAATACTAGCCAACCATTCGAAACATACACAAAGTACAAAATAAAAATCAACACATCTACACCTCTTATAAAACTCAACTATACACGCAAACACTTTTCACAACAACCACAACATCAACGAAATATTATCCAACAAAGTCATACGAAACTACAAAAAACACAAATACATTTCTGCAAATACACTCTTTACAGATCGCAAAAACACACAAACACAATATATATATATATATATATATATATATATATATATATATATATATATATAAATCAAATCAAAAATAAATAAAAAACGAGAACTCATAACACCGAGAAAGTAGAAATACATCCACTTAAATACATACACTAACACAATGTATTGGATTAACAAGATCACCAATTACAAAGACTGTCCTTTTATGCAACTAAACACGAATATCAAACACGAAGCTAAAATCAAATAATAACACCTACTAAATTATTTCATTAATTAAATTTAAATAATACAACACACTAAAATACATTTATTTTAACACAAACACACAATTAGACGCACACTACAGTTAGCAGTAACGCACATACACACCAACAGAAACATAAGTTAAACGCGCATACTCGAACAAAAAACTTACATGAGTTGGGAAGTTTGTGCATGGAAGAGTGTCCCAGCACGCACCTCCGGTAGGCAACACCGAGGTCACATTAAATTGCAGTCAACTCCAGCTCGTTTCTCTCCATATCACATACGATGACCATCAGCTACTATTGTTTTAGTGCTTTCACTTTTATTATCAGTATTACTCAACATGATCTCAAACAATCAAATAAGTAATCCTAAAACAGCTCTCAAAAATTACCTAAACCTTTTAACATTTCCTTTTCCAACATCCGTGGCATTCGAACCAACTTGTCCAGTTTGGAATCGTACATCGTTGAAAAGTCTCCTGATACACTAGCTCTCTGCGAGACATTACTTAATTCGTTAATCCCCATCTTCTGAGGTTACGTTCCTTAGAAAGGACTCCATTACCCACATAAACAGCCTGAGAGTTTACGCATGGGATTATCTCCCACTGGCTAGGGAACTCTTTCTTGAATCTCCAGACCCATTATACATGTGTTTCCGGCTATCCCTTCTCAAATCTATAAGCAATCTCTTCTTTCTCTATATCGTTCTCCATCCTCCCAAGACTGTGGTGTACTCCATTGCATGATCCGATATTATAGACAAGACTATCTCTCTACATCCGTCTGCACATATTTGTGTTCGGGGATTCTAATGCTCACCATGTCAAACGGCTTAAACACTACATAACTGAACTTCCTGGAATAAACACCCTTAAATTTTTAATCACGTAATCTTTCATTCAAGTAGTTGACTTTTCTACGCGTTTCCCTTGTAACGATGATAATAAGGCTTCCCTTCTCGACCTCTCTTTTACCTCCTTCCCAGAGGCTAATCGTGCTACGCAGCTCTGTCCTCTTGGCAGCTTTGCCGTCATGTGTGTTAACATCTCCTTCTACTCCCCACCCAGCAAAGAAGCGCTCACCAGGACGCCTTTCTTTTATTAATGAACAGACTGGGACTCGTTCCGTGATTTCCTCCGTTGTCCCCTGAAATGTTTTAATTTCCCCGTCCCCAAAAGCTGGAATTGAGGCTTTCATCCCCGGCAAGAAAATATAAAGTGTAATCGCGTTCCTCCCCTTGGTTTTCAGCTGCTTGCTCATCTGCTATTGCACATAGGAATCACTACTTCTATCTGTACCGTAGCTCCAGGTCTGGTTGCAACAGACGTGTCTTATTACTGCCGGTAATGATTGCAAACATGTCCTTAATGAAGCAAAGTTAATCTGCTGAAAGAATTAAACAACGTATTGCTTCTCAAAAGTTTTGTTCTAAAGATTATTAGTGACTCTGCAAAAGCATGTTAGACAAATCCGCAATATGTCCATTATTCAACCAATGTCAGGCCCTGATTTACTCAGCTGACAAGTTTGAATGCTTTGCTCAGATATCCTAATCCAATTCAATGATAGACTCATCTCGTGTACCCACACTCGATTCCCCCGCCCCAGAACAGAGGATCTACTGAGTGAGATGCACATTTCAACGATGGTATCAAACATCATCTCTAAAAAAGACTCCCATAAGGCTTGTGGTGGGGATGGGATACCAGCCCCTGTTCTAAAGAAATGTGCTCCTGAACTGGCTCCTGTTCTCTACAAACTATGTAAGTACTGCCTCGCCAATTCTTGCTTTTCAGCCTTTTCAGTTGGAAGTTATTATCGGTTGTGCCTGTCTTTAAAAACTTTGGAGACCTCTCCGACCCATGTAAATACCGTCCTATCAGTCTCTTACCATTCTACGGTAAAGTCCTCGAAGCTTTAATCAACACCGAAGTGGTCAAGCAACATACTTCCCATAATCTGCTCTCCGACAAGCAATATGGTTTCAGCTTTGCCTGATCTACTGCTTAAGATCCTACGGCCATAATTGAATTGTATACCAAGCACCTCACAATAAAGGAGAAGTTTGTGCCGTGGCTGTAGATATCTCTAAAAAATTGATATGGTTTGTCATTCCGGCTTTCTTCGTAAGCTTTAGGGATTCTGCATTACAGGATGATTATTTGACTTTATACAGTCATTCCTCTCAAAGAATGAAGCGATGGTTATCCAAAATAGGTTTTCTTCCAGCTTCTTTATGAGGAAAGTAGATCTTCCCCAAGGCTCTACCTTGGGTCCTACACTGATCTTGATCTTGATTAACGACCTTCCCGATGTTATCAGTTCCTAAATAGGCACCTACGCAGACGACACTACTATTTACTGCCCCAGAGGAGATACGGTGGAGTAATGGATAGCGGCTCGGATTGAGGAATCGGATAGCCAATTTCGAATTCCAGTCGAATCCATTACATTCATTTACGTGCTTGCGAAATGTATGATTCCCCTTCTCCCTACATCTATGGATAAATACAGGACACACCGGGTTTTATAGCCTTGGATGGAAACTGGACTATCGCAGAAAGACATGGCAACCTACTTGGGGAAGAATTTACATCGTCATACCTGATCTCCTAAGCGTGTATCACGCATGGCACATAACTGTCCGACTCAATAGCAAACCTGGTATCGTTGACAAAACTAACTTGGATGCCTAACTTCTGATACCTTGATCTTCTTCCCTCCTGTTTCTTTATCCTCTCTCAAAACAAACTTCTTTACTCTTGTTTGCTACCATCTGTAACCCCTTGCGTGCTAGTGGCACTCCCGCCTTGCTTGGGATGAAATGCTTTAAAAAATTCGGAATGTTGAGGTGTCAATCTGAGTGCAGAGGATTCGAAAAAAGTTGGATGAGTATAATGGTGATTTCGAAGGTACGGCAGCTCGGAAATCTCTCGTTGACCGTTCTAGTTAAAACATATCTCCCAGATCTGTTGATGAGGGCCTCAGGTTCAACCTGCATGCCTACATCAAGAGCCTTGAGAAGGTAACAGCGACCTAGATTAAGAAGGAGACTCATGGAAAGCCCTATGTCTGGCAAATGAACTCTGCACCATGCCACACAATCAGGAGAGCCCAGTCAGGATTGTAAGACAATGTCTGAGAGCACACTACCTGTTACATCTTCCCATACTGTAACTCTCTTGATTATTACGTGTGGGGTAGAGTTGAGCGAGACAGCAACAAAACTATTTTATCACGAAAGATGATCTAAAGGCATGGATTATAGCAGCATTCACCACTTTAAACAAGAAGAGTTGCAGGAGATTCCGAAGTCGTCTTGAGGCCAAGGTTGAAGCCAATGGCAATTTATTGAATAAATTTACTCTTTAGTATTTCAAAATATTTTTCTGCAATTCTGGTCAATATAACTTTTACAATGGGATGTTATGTTATTTTCATATTTTGCGTAATTTAGATGATACTTTATTCATCGTACCATGCACACACACACACACATATATATATATATACGTGTGTGTATGTCTGTGCGCATGCGTGTGTTTTGGGAAAAAAATAAATTTCATACCTTTTTGTTAGGCACATTCATTTTTCTTACCATTCGGAATTTGGTTTCTTTCTGAATGCTGAAATTATCTGACTGGTTTTAAAAGGCCTATATAGTATTGAAGTTCTTCTAATTATTGTATTTTCAAAAAAAAAAAGATAAATAATGCTGCCATATCTGGCCTCGTGCAAGTTCTATATATCTCGTGATTCTTGAAATTTTCAAAGAAGTATCTGCAACGTAATTCATCTTGAACTGGCCTCTCGATTTTAGGTAATGTGTAAATAATTGTTTTTATTACATTTAGAAATGACCTGCCGATGTTTGTTCTGACGGTTATGTTTTATGGTGAGTTAAAACAAATTATATTTCTTTTTCTGTTTTTCTTTTGTAGTAGTGTGTATTCAAGCTGTTTCTTGTATCCGCTTTTCTTTATTACGTTTATATGGCGTTTTTTTGTCGTTAAATATCTATTTTGGGGCCATTGAGTTCTCTTATTAGAATTAGGTTGTTGTCTCTATATAGGGACGTTTCTTTTTCCTCTAGCATTATTGATATGTATGAAAGGATAAGGATACCTACTAGATCGCGAATCATTCCTCATAGCTTCTAGCTGCTACGTCAAAAAATACTTCACCATAACAAATCCCTTAGCAAAAAAAATTAACAAAAACAACGTAAAAGTTAACTACAGCTGAATTAAATCATAACAAATAATAAATAGCCACAACAAAAAATAATACTTTGCAATATCCTAATGTTAAGAGCCCCCAATGCAACTTCAAAGACAACGCTACATGCCCACTACAAGGAAATTACCTAAAAAAAAAACATAGTATACAAAGCTAAGGTAAACTCCAAAAACAATACAATGTACTACAATGGCGCCACAGAAAGAATATTCACCTAAAGGAAATACATTCACGACCTCTCATTCTCCAAGAGAAAATATTCCAACATCACCACACTATCCACATATATATGGCAACTAAAAGAAAGAAATATCATACCTAAAATAAGCTGGGAAATCGTGAAAATCACACATGCCTACAATAAAATTTCAAGGAGTCGTCTAATTTGTCTCCACGAAAAAGTGGCAATAATCTCCCACACTCGGCAAAAATAATTACTCAATAGATCGGAAATAATTTCAAAATGCAGACACGAATATAAATATCTAATATCACAGTTCATACCAAACGAATAATATCTACAAAAAAGTGAACGGAGCCAGTAATGAAATTAAAAAATATGGTAGACTAATAAAAAGCAATAACATCAAAACCACGAAAATATCACTACCAACACCTATCATTAATACTACCTGCGCTGTTAACAACACTACCATCGCACCCGGAAACACTACCACCACTATAATAATTAATACAGACCGATAAAACTATCAGCATCGTTACATACACTACCATCACTCCTAGAACAATCACTTCATAAACATATCAACTACCATTAGTACAGCTTTTTAACACTGTTTTTTTTATTATTATTACTGTTATTATTAGAAGTATTCTTACCATCATCATTATTATGGTTACCACAACTGTTATGATATTTATAATTGCCATCATTGCCCATTCTTATTATACATTGTTTCCATCATCACTAAGGCTAAATTTACCGTTAACACATCAATAATTAGTATTAACATATTAATAATAATTAATATCACAGTTATTATCCCTATCAGCATAATCACAATAGTCAATAATACAAAAGCAATTAGCGCTGAAAATATATACATCATCATCATCATCATGTCTACAAACATAATCCAGCTTAACGAAAGTGGTGGTGAAAGACCCAGGCCAATAGGAGTGTATATGCATAGGAAATGTAAGTTTCTCTAACGGCGCAGGCAGTAGTTCTCAAAAGATACAAGAACACACCTACCACCCCTTGTTGAAAGGAACATAGGTTTAGAAGCTAGAGTCCCGACACCAAAACAGAATTACAACTGCGTATGTATGTATGCCCGAATAAGTAATCATCGTGTAGAGATTAACGTCTATGTAACTACCTAGGAATAATCGATCAATCTAGTCTGGATAACTCGCATATGCACTAACCCAAGAGTTAGGCTCATTTGATCAGAAATAGAAAATGCAAATTCAAAATAAAACAATAACAAAACATTGTATATGGGTTTTACAAAATAACGTATAACTCCAATATATATATATATATATATATATATATATATATATATATATATATATATATATATGTACCGGGTGTAACAGCATAATTGACCATCCCACAAAATGTTTAATACCTCGAAAATCGAGAAAATATTTATCTTCCAACTTCCTTTTTTAAGGTGTTCAGATAATAAGTTTAACCGTCTTCACGGCATTTGTGACTAGAATGACTGAAAAACACAATGACTTATTTAGCTAGAAAGAGAACTGGTTAAAATAGTTTTGGTTCAGCCGGACTGCCATTCCAAATGATAAATCGTTTGAGGAAAATATCATCCAGGTCTTCAGTAATGGTACGAATACATACCAATGAATATATATATATATATATATATATATATATATATATATATATATATATATATATATATATGTGTGTGTGTGTGTGTATGTGTGTGTGTGTGTGTGTGTGTGTATATATAATTATGAGAAGCTATTGGTCAGAGTTAAATTGGAACAGGAAACAAAAACAAACAAGACAATCATTCAGTTAAGGTAGAAACCATGTCAGTGCATTCAAGTGATCTGCTAATTTATATATATATATATATATATATATATATATATATACACACACACACACACACACATATATATATATATATATATATATATATATATATATATATATGTGTGTGGGTGTGTGTGTGTATGCTTGGGTATAAAACGCATTACGTCAGACTGTAATATGCTTTACAATAAATGATTAGTAAATATAGTTTTACTTAAAGATTTCCTTAGAGTTATCACATTGAATTTTAAAAGATATAAAAAGTTTATATATTATTCAATTTAAAATTGTAAAAAATGAAAACAATTTTTTTCTTCAGACAATGTTGTCTTTAATATATATTATTCATGAAAGTATTTTTAAGATTTTCTAATTAAATAATATCTTAGCTTCATTCCGTATTTTTTTGCGATTCAGAACAAATTTTCGTTTAGACTGTCTGATTTTTACCCCGAAAAAAAAAAAAAAAAAAAAAAAAAAATATATGGGTTGTTTGAAATCTTCAAATAATTCTGCTTCTAACTAATATATTCACTAAAATTTCTGAAGTTTTCATAAATTAAATAAATGTCTGAAACACATGTAAAATTATTTTTGCGCATATATTCTAATACAAAAAATTAAAATAATTTCATTCATTTGTGAATAATAAATGAAAAATTAATTCAAATACTACAATTATTGTCTTTTTTCAAGAGTTTCAAAATTATTGTCTCTATTGCCGTAAAAATGAAACTAAAATTTGCTATATTAGAAGTAAGTACAACCAGTGACTCAAGAAAAAAAAGGTTTTAATCAAAATTTCAAATATTTTAAAAAGGAGTAAAAAATAATTAAATAATCAAAAATACATTGATCCTTCGTCTTAATAATAACATAAAAGTTTTTGACGATAAAACTGTTTTCATTACATTTGTAGCATGTTTTCTTCACGGTGTACAGATTTTTAGCGTTTCCGCAGGTAGTACCTAGATTAAAGTCAATAGAAATAGAGGAAAATAACGGATTAACTGCCTAGTGAGTTTTAGTAAATGAATGGCGAATAACGTTTAGGAGAGACAAACTATTAAGAGCTTTAATTTAAAGTCATCGCCCGCTTCCTGAAAGGACACAGCACACAGAATAAGAAGTAGAAAACGGAATGTATCTGGACCAATATTTAGTAGATGTTGCAAAATATTTCGGCTAATTTACTAAATATCCGTTTTTATTTAAATGAGATTTTTCTTGGATGTAAAACCAGAGATATCCAGAAGAGATCTTCATTATTTGTACATATAATATAAATATTTATGTTCTGAACTTCTGATCTACAATGATGGTTGAAGTTATACTTGTTACACTCAGCTATTATATAAATCTTAAATTTAAAATAATCTCTGAAGCTTTCAAAACTTCAGCTTATAGCCATGCACTTATCACAGAATACACAAATAAGATTTACCTGCACTCTCCACTTATTCGCTTAAACCAGAAATGGGAGAAAAGCTTTTGGGATTTAGTCAATGTGCTTCCTCTTCCATCAGAAAGAAGGCAGTTTTTCATTAAGGAATATCGTGTTAATATGCTTCAGCTGAACTGTCAATAACTAAGCTAAACAAGTATATGAAAAGCGTCAGTCCAACGATTACGTAAGTTCCTTATTAATAGAAGTTTATTAGACAATGATAGGAGATTAAATCTTTCGGCATGTCATTAATCTCACCTTATCCATTAATCAACCTGAGTTTATTACGACATCCTCTTCTTCGCTACGAACCTACATACGTAAATGCAAGCCTTGACATTTCATCATTCTTTATATGCTGGCATTCGTCTCTGCCAATAGCTTCGATGTCACCCTTTATCGGTCAGGATACGTTGGCATCAGTTGGAATAAATTGCTTGTCCTATACCGTTCTTCCTTAATCTTAGTATCGATCTTAAGAAAGAGTGAAATCAGATTTGATTACGCTCGTTTGAATTGTGATGAGTGATTGGTTTGCCTTTATCGGGCGTATGGTTAAGCTGAATGGATTGAATATGGAGAAAATAATATAAACGGATGTTGTGATGGGAATGTAGTTGAAAGAAAGAATTTAAAGGAAAAGAGAAAGAAGTTAAGGTAAAGTGTACAAAGAAAGAAAGAAAGAAAGAAAGAAAGAAAGAAAGAAAACGAGAAAAATGAACGCGAGTAGTTAAGGAAAAGAGACCGAAAGAAAGAAAGAAATATAGGGTGCAATATCACCTTTCAGAATATGCATATACGTAATACATTTCAGTCACCTATCATAATTACTACGTTCTCTCGAATTTTTTGCCAACATAAATTAAAAGCAAAATATATATATATATATATATATATATATATATATATATATATATATATATATCAAAATAGACGATAAATTATGAAAAGATGAAATAAATATGACAGAATATATAAATGAAGAAATATATAAGAAAATGAAATTAGTGTATGCGCGAAAAGATATTGATGGTATGGCCGACGTGAATCCAGAACATTTCAAGAAAATCATCGCAAGTAATATGATCGAAAAATAAGGAAGAAATATTAAAAAAACAAGGTATATTAAGAAAAAACAAACCCCCCACCCACCCACAAAAAAACAGTAATTTCAAAGTATTCAAAAAATGATAATTTTGAATTTCATGAAAAATGTAATAACTAAAATATCAGAACCTATGGTCGATTATTCAATCCAAGGGAATATTAATTAGACGCTCAGTAAGAGATCCATATACATCGGTTAATCCCGTACTTTATATCACCTTAATGAATATATTTTCCACAAATGTCTGGATTATGTTTAGAAATGCATTTTGTATTCTTTTTGGAAAAAAAAAACGTCTAGGCATATCCAAAAAAAAAAAAGAATATATAGAAAAAATAGTTATTTAAAATGATTTGGTTCAATAGAATTACAGATAGTAATTCAGCAAATATTATTTTTATATTTATAAGAAATGTTACAAAATGAAGATATCTAATATCAACGAAAAACAAAAACGAATATCGCGTGTAAATAAATATAAAAGAAAACATTACACAACTTTTGCATAAACAGTTATTAGGTCTTGATTTTAGAAAAATGAATTACCAAAAATGCTCTCCTCGACTTTGCGTGATATGTTTTGTTTTCGTTGACTAGAGTGTATTCATTAAAAATGTGTGCAGATATTATCGTTGTATATCTTAGCAAGTTCATACATATTCATGTTATAAGTGCAAATGGTTTATAATAACAAATTCATTTCATCTACATTGCGAGATAACGCATACGCATATATTGTCTAATAAAAAAAATCATACGATTTTTTAACTAAAATGGTTACCTGAGTTTTTCCTCTTTAACTTGCCATAGGTTGCTATGAATGAGTAAAAAATGCTTCTTTTAAATCACTGCATACCTTGGCAGTGCATTGCAAAATGTAAGGTATGCCAGTGTTCTGCAAATTCATTCTTAAGTACCGTGTATAATTAGTAGCTAGAATAATTTTTTAAACATTTTATCTCAGACAAGTCATTGAAGCCACTAAGATACAAAAGGTCATTGATTATAAAAGAATATGAGAAAAATAAAAACGTTATTAAGGAAAAATTAAAATAAAAGTACAATACCTGAGAAGACAGAGAAAAACAATGAAATTGGAATTAAAATTGCGAAGAACAAAGATGATTGGAATGCCAGAATATATTAGTGCGAAAGATAAAATGTTAGCACAGAAGTTACGGTTACATCTAGACATTTACTATATATATATATATATATATTCATGTGTGTGTGTCGAGTTGGTAGGTTTTTCTCCCTAGAGCAGATTTTGTTAAGCATTTGAGACTCCATTGAAAAAATTGGCAAGTGGCATTGCTTGTGAGTAACCACCACCTAAAAGTAAAATGATATACGTATATGCTTAATTCCAGATCGTAATCTAAACTTTTAACTCAATTTAGTTCTGACGGCAGAACAGTTCTACGGCAAGACATATCCAGCGACTACACAAAACTTTTAAGTATATACTCCCGTTTATGCTGGTCAATAAATGCTTGCTTAGGAAGCTATTTGTGAGCTCAAGCTATGGATAAATTCACCAAATATTCACGTTGGTAACTGAATAGATGATCACTAAATGCACACACACACACACATATATATTATATATATATATATATATATATATATATATATATATATATATATATATATATATATATATATAGATATATATAGATAGATGGATTGTGTATTTGGAAAGCGTTTCAAAATTTGTAGAAGTTCATTTGAAGATTACTAACAATACATTTACATTTTCTTGAATACGTACACGAGACAACGAAATTTCGTTTTAGGCATATTATGTGTAGGAATTAAGGATCTTTGTATAACGGTCGTTTTCGTCTAATATTTTAGAACTTATCAAAGATCCACAATGTACTGTCGGTATTCGGGAATTAAAACTTATCTACTGCTTCTGCATCAACTTATTAATAGGAGCAAATGCATCCTTGATAATGGATAATATGAAACATCTAATTATGGGATTTTCCCAAAGCCGTTACGTGGCTCTTCTCTGTCCTTACTATCAATATTTACATGGGATATGTTGTAACGAAATCTATTCTTTGGTACATCGATCGCATGAATTTCAGCGTATTAATATATTGATGACCAGGTCACTACAATCTTTAAAAATTTAAAGTCTTCATATTCTCTCCCAACCCCATTAAACGCTTGCGTTTTAGTGGTATGAACGCCGTACTTGTAATAAAATAATTGAGAGAAAACAGACAAAATGTCTGTTTTCTCTCAAAATATAACTAAGATTTAATAAAAGTTAAACATGTTAGATTGTTATACGTTTCCTAATTATTCGTGTATATATATATATATATATATATATATATATATATATATATATATATATATATATATTGTGGATTCCGGGTTGAAATCCGGTACCAATAAATAACAAACGCCAGGAATGTATATAGGAAAATAATATATTAACGTAATAATACAAACTTGTGAAGCAGGTTAGTAGTTCCAGGAATACGGGTTAGTATCAAAATATATATACCGCCTTTGGTATTGAAGTCTCGCTGTATGACTTCTTACTGAGTCTACGTTCTCGCTACTTTGACTCCTTTAACGCTGTTACCTCACCCTCACTCTTCCGGTTACCGATACCTTTTAGTCCTTGGGTATTCACTGGCAGTAGTATAAGTATACACTGGATGAGTCCATTTGTATAAAAAGGGGTGGACCCCTCAACACCCCCTCCTTAGAACCCTTTTGGGGAGGGGGAGTTTTTTTGTTTTTTTTTCATATGATCGATAATCAGAGGTTCGGTAAATTTTCACTTCCTGTTTGACCTTCTAGTTTCTGTGTCTTCCTGTGGTCTTTGAATCTCGAAAGCTTCAAAGATTGCATCCATTGAATCATTTTCAGCGGGTTACGAGCCTTTTTATATTTGGTCAATATGTCTTATGTGGGTAAACTTTTCACCTCGTATGGTGTACATCACGTTTCCTAGTCTGTTAATTCTTTTTTTCAAAGCTCTCTTTAATTCTTTGTCGATTTTTCTCTTCGTTTTACATACTGGTTGAACGTTTTCTTTTAATTCATTTCTAGCTGTAAATTTGTTACACCGACCCAACCCGCTCGAAAATACTTCTGGAAATTGATTATGTAATTCTTCCTTTAGTTTTATATCTTCTGATGGTCCGCACTTTATCTTTTTACAAAAAGAACTGATAGGTAAATCCCATACGTTGAACTTTTGCAACCAGTCCATGCCCACCAGATTTTTTGTATCTTTCATTACGAATATTTTGAGTTTTCTTGTTTTCTCGTGAAATTTTACATTTATGATTACTTCTCCTTCGAATTTTATACGCTTTCCTGTAACAAACTTAGCAATTTTCTGTGTGTGTAACATTGTTGGTCTATTATGCTTTCTCCATGTTTGTAGGTTAATTATCGTCAGATCTGACCCTGTGTCAAGTTGTAATTTTATCTTTTTATTTAAGATTTCAAGTTCTACATATTTCCTTATGTTAGTATTGTCTTCGTCATGTATTCTAGTAGCACTTATACTACAAGTAAATTTCCTGTTCCTACATTGGGATATGCCTTGTGGCCCACTATTCCACACGCAAGACAGTTTTTATATTTAAAACGACAATCCTCATTCCAGTGTAATCCTCCACATCGGTAACATGCAGATGGGTGTGGGCTTATATTTACTTTGATTTTCGTCATTATTTACCCTATACGTTGTACTTTTTTCATTATTATAGAATATTCGTTTTCTTTCCGGGGAGGGTGAAAATCTTTTTTCATTAATGTAGAATTTGTGTTTTCTTTCCGGGGTGGGTGAAAAAGTAAGCTTTTGTTTAACTTACGAATATGTGATATTCCTGACCCCTCAATATCCTTCGAGTCTTTCTTTATGCTCAGGCATTTTTGGCAGTCTTCCGATAGATTTTGGTAGTGTTAAGCCAGGTTCATTTTGCAGTTTTGAAAGCATTCTTTTGCGCATTTCACTATCTTTTGCTGAGACTAACCCTTGTACAAAAATAAGACACTTGAAATTGTTTGGAGTTAATTCTGCTAACTTGAAATCGTCGCAATGTTTATTCACGATTGCGGCGACAAGTAATCCTCATTTTCATCCTTTGCAAGGTTAAAACATTTCCGCCTTTTGTGAAAAAATTACGTTTTCGGGCTAAAAAGCTCCGTCAGGCATATAACTGCTTCATCAAACGTTAAATCATGTCTTCTTTGGCAAAATGTAATCCACGAATTTTGTGTATTCTTCCGTTCCTACTTTTCTGAGTAATAGTCGTAGCTTCTTTGCTTCTGTCCAGTTTTGACAATCGATGTTTAAGATGTCTTCATGACGTCTAAAAAAGTCCCCAAAATTTTTATCCTCTTCTAGGGAGTATTTGAATGTTTCTATCGTGTTCCATACTGCGTCTTGAGAAAAAGTCGCCACTTTTTCAATATTTGTTGTTGCGTATTACACGCTACTTTTACAATTAGCTCCTGGAGTTGTAATTGTCTTTTTTCATTTTGCATTTGTCTTTCATGATTTTCCTTCTGCGTTTGTAGTAATATTTTTCCATTTTTTCTTGGAATTGGAATTGCTGTTCATTTTGTTGTTTAATAAGTTCTACTAAAATACTTTTAAAATCCTCCATGGTAAAAGTCTTAAGAAAAACCTCGATTTTCCGTATTTTAATCCTCGTAACACTTTGTTACCCAGCTGTTGTGGATACTGACAAAACGAAACTTTTCTCTTCTGAGTCTCCGAGAAATGCAAATTCTTGTCGCCCAAGCTGTTGTGGTGAGAAGAGACAAATATTTTCTTTCCGTGTAGGTCCCAATTTCTCGACACCAAGTCGTTGTGGTCGACAAGGGAGATTTTTTCTTTGTACTCTTCCTGTGTGAGTTCGAATTTCTTCGTTGCCAAAATTGTTGTGGTCGCCGAGAGAGATTTTTTTCTGTGTGAGTCCGAAGTCCTCGATGCCAAGTTGACGAGGGATAAATTTGTCTTTTTTTTTGTTCTTCCCGTGTGAGTATCTCATCCTCGTCGCCAAATTGTTGTGGATTCCGGGTTGAAATCAGGTACCAATAAATAACAAACGCCAGGAATGAATATATGAAAATAATATATTAACGTAATAATACAAAGCAGTTTAGTAGTTCCAGGAATACGGGTTAGTATCAAAATATATATATTCTTTGGTATTGAAGTATCGCTGTATGACTTCTTACTGAGTGTACGTGCTCGCTCAGTGTTATTCATATAACGCTTTTTCCTCACCCCCACTCTTTCGGTTGCGGAAAACCTTTTACTCTGTCACTCTGGACTCGACTCGACTCCTCGGGTATTCACTGGCAGTAGTATAAGTATACACCGTGTGAGTCCATTTGGATAAAAACGAGTGGACCGCTCAACAATATATATATATATGCGATATTTATGGGTAAACGTGATCAATACCAGACATAGAGCGTAGCTTTAAAAGTAGACACTTAGATCAACACCAAGTGACAACAGTCTGTTTCATGTTTGGACGCAATCCTCAGGCTAAATGATTGGAAAATATACCGCTAATAATAAAATAATTCAACACAATAATTATGATACTTACTCATATCTTCATTTGTAAAACTATTTAGCATAACATCTTTGATCAGTTTCTAAGAGATTTTGAGCTCATATCATGCCAGAGTAGGAATGATATCAATGTTATTCACTGAAGAATATTGAATCGAAGATTTGCCTTTGCAGGTTAATATGTTATGCTATGTAACATATGCTATAAAGTGAATAGCAGCAAATAATTCACTGCTTATAAAGACATATTCCGTGAAAACCTTATACACTGCAAACCACATAATAACTACATATCTTATACTCCAATTCGCGGACATCTTCATTTTTATTATCACCATATTTCTCAACAGTGTATTTTCTTTTTGGATTGATTGTACAGATTATCAATCCATTGCAGTGTATTTAAAGACATATTTTTTTTAGATTTCTCGATGTTCTGGCGATAATAATGAATTACTGATGCAAGTTCGACTAATTAAGCCATAGCTATGAGGAGACTATGTGGATTCCAGTTAACATAAAGAACATGAGACTGGAATTAGAATTCAGTTCTCCATTTACAAATTTCGTCACCTTATCAATCACTCCGACCTTACGTGCAAGTTTAAAGCACCTGGAATTCCTAAGCTATGCCCTATCTCGTATCTGAGCAGGCTCGATGTTTCTTACGAGAGCCAGTGTTTCAGCATGATATTTTCGTAAGCTTTTCATTTTAAAAGCCTAAGTTTTATGGATCGTTTGTTGTTAGAAATTTTCATTAATATTTGAGAATCAGAATTACGCCAAGCGAACACCGATTCTTTAAACTACCCTCTTGATCCAGTCGACAGCCAAATCTCAAGTACCTTTGCCTATTTATAATCGAAACTTCACTGTGTCTATTTATCTTTTATAATTTATTTTTCTGATATATACAAAATAAACTGTATATCGAAAATCAACTTACAATTAATGAATTTAAGAAAAGACTCAATTATATTAATTAAAAAATCAAAATAGAAACAGTGTCTGAAATAATCGATTGCGATCATCCTTTGCATATAAGCTCGGTTAATAACGTTTTATCAGATCACAAGGCTAACACTGAATCTGAGGTTATTCAGTCTGGAAATAAACATGTTTGTATGACTCCGCTGGAAATTTATTAATGATTTCTTTATATTAACTCTTTTCAATCTGACATAAAATCGATATCTTCAAGGAAGACATCGCTCTGTATTCAATCACGCAGGACAATCAAAATCAGCCGATTATAATAAAGATATTACAATTTAAGTTACATCGATTTTATTGATATTCACATGATGTTATTTTATGCCTTTTATATAATTGTGACAACTGATAAAACTATTAAGAAATAAACTAATACTTTCAAACAGTACGGCCCAATCAAGAAGAGCCTCCTCTGAAAGAAAAACAATAGAAACAAAAAATAAATAAATAAATTCAATATATGGACGTGTTTTGGGAAGTAATTTATTCATAGTAATTTTCAGAAGTGCATTTCATAAGGCATAAAATAAAGTATCACTGGAATTCGAATAGAAATTAATAAATAAATTTATTGATATTTTTTTCGAAAATAAATGAATACATTTTTAATGTTCCAAATAAGAATATAGTATATGTTTAAATCTATTACTAATCTTATTTTTATAACTGTGATTCCCGAACATTCTTCAAAATATTCCTTACTGATCATATTTAATTATGAAGTTCACCCCTTATAAGAAATATCAATAAACGTCGAATAACGAGACTTGGTATATGCCTAACTGAGCGAGAATTATAGCTCACCGCAACAACTACTGATATCAGTATAACAAAATTCTATATCCATTCAGGACTGGCCGAAATGATTTCCAGAAACTTCTGTAAAAATCTAAGATAAACTACGTGATCAGAGTCCAAGCCAGTTTTAAAGACAAAATTCTTCGTTCCTTAGAATTCACCAACAAGCTAGAGGTAAAGCGTTTGTGCCTACTATTTTAAATAAGGTAGCATCATATTCGCCCGAAACAAATCACTAAGTTCTCTTCAGCGAATTTTACTTCAAAGTTCAGGCTAGGCGATCAGCTTCATATCATAAATTGTTTTCCTACTCAATAAGCACAAGATCTTTCTAGGAAATTATCTAAACTCATCAAAAACCGTCTTTACAAAGGATACTGGTACGGATAAAATCCCTCTTTATGTTCTTCAGAACCTAAGCCTTGAGATATCTCCAATCTTGGTAAATCTTAATAACGGCTGCTTGAAAAGGAAATGTTTCCAAAGTCTAAGGTTTGGGCTGTATGCCCTGAATTCCAGAATACAGAAGACCGTTTATGTCCGTCGTAATATCACTTGCCCAGCCTCCATAGTGTCTCGATCTAACTTTTCGAGCCTATTACCAAAAGAAGATTATAAAAAGAAAAGTGATCTTAGGAAATCTACCTGATCATCTATCTCTTTGTGGTGAGTTTTAGGAATAGAGTGTTTTGTTAGTTTAATAACAGTTGCTTGCAAATTATTCTTGGAAGTCTTTTTTGTAATATTTGTTTCAATGTCAATAGTTCTTAGGCAGTGACATTCTTCTCAACTTTTGAGGAACAAACTCATGTGTGATAAACCCTAGGGATATCGCTCCTCTATGTCTACTGGTGATGTTTTATTTTCATTAGTCACACATACAGTGAAGCATTGGAAAACCGATACATTACCTAAACAATATATATATATATATATATATATATATATATATATATATATATATATATATATATATATATATATTTCAGAGGCATTTAACAAAGTGTGGCATGAGGTTTGCTCCACAAACAACCCAGTTTTGGCATCGCTGTGGTAGTTTTGCAATTATCAATACCTTTGTCTAGGGTAAGTCTATGGAATTAATTGTAAATGACCAGTCGTCTCTCTCAAAGGATATATTAAAAATTCGAGAAAAAGAAGAAAGCACCGCATAACCTACCTGACGAGATTGCGTACATTGATGGAAGACCAGGAATTACGAATTATAGCAAAAAGACAAAATTTATTAAGAGCTATTAAGGACAGGGAAGTTGCCAGCTATAAAAAACAGGTTTTTTCGCTCATGTGCTGAATGACACGACACATAGAAGAAGTAGTTTCTGTAAAGACCACAATAAAACTTCTGTGTTCGTATCCAGAAGATATATTCCTTTTTTTGATTTAGAAGGATGCATGGATCATTATAATGGAACAATCGCCAACCGCGCATCTTATATTTTTAAATTTCTAACCAACACGTTAAAAGTGACATCCAAATGTTTCGATATAATCCGCTTTTATTGGCATATACCATTAATTTTTACCAATATTACAGCTCCTTTTGCATAGAGACATCATTAAATCATGTTTTCTCGTCACTGTTTAGTTTTTGGGACATTGTTATTGGATTTAAAGCCTCAGCTTGACGTCGCCAAACACGACGTCTTATTATATCACAAAACGTTAGATTTCACTCATAATAATTATATAATGTTGTTCCAGAATGCGATGTTCTACTTGTTATATATATTTAAATGTATTAAATGTGATTTAAAAAAATGAAAACGGCTCTTAGGAGTTTGGCATCGTCATCAGCCTGCTTTGTGGAGAGTTTTAATTATACTGTTTCTTATTAGTTTAATGAGAGCAGAATTCATTGCTGGAAGTCTTATTTTTAATATATGAGTCATGGACAATAGTTCTTAGGAAGCGAATTTCTGCTCTGGTCGAATGACTCTTCTTGGGGCATGAAATGAAAATTCATACATTTTTTTCCGCAAGGTATGAAGCCAACTTTATTCCTCACGTGATATCGGTTAAACATACGATGTCGTTCTATAAATAAACATAGTTATTTACAAACAAATGCTAATGAAATGTTCACTCAAAAAAAAATTAAGTTTTTGCTTTAGATAAAACGTAAAATTTTGATAAGCCGTAAAAACAAATCAATTAATGAAAACATGCTTTTTGCAAGCACGTCCTAGGCCTGCGGCCATATCTTGTATGGTCACCGAAGTTAAGCAACGTCAATCCTTGTCAGTACGAGGATGGGTGATCGCTTGAGAAGTATGTACCAAGTGCTGTAAACATGGATGTGCAAATGGTGTAATAAAGAACGGATCGTAATTGGAAATCGGAGAGATGAGTTTGATTTTTATTTCGGTTGCGCTTTTCCCGCCATTTTCCATATACAGTGTCTGAGGGCGCGTGTGAGTTTGCGCATGCCCCTCCCCAATTCAATCATATTAACAACACTCAGTAATATTACAAACTATTTTGTATTTCGAACTCTTTCTATTTACCCTTTTATCTTTTGTATTCGTTTCAATCTCTTTTTTTATTCGTGTTATTTTTCGAAAGCAACTTATTCGGTAGATGGTTATGATGTTACACGAAATATACAGTAGTTTTCATTGGTTATGCTTTACAGGAAAACATTACTACAGACGAATCATAAAAAAATGTAGCTTTGAATATGAAGCCAACTACACTTTTCCCTTCCTAGATGCCATGTTACACAGTAAAAATATCGAACTCAAATTTGACGTTTACAGAAAGGCTACCAACTAGAATGATCTCCTCAACTTTTCTTCCCACCACTCTAATAAGATAAAATCTTGTATAATATTAGATTTCTACTTAAGAAAATTAAGTATAGGCAGTCCCAAATACCTACCCACTATTTTTACAAGCCAGTATACGCGACAACAAATATGTTGAAAATATTTAAAAAAACGGTTAATTCATTTACTCAGCAAACAGGGTCTTGGTTATTTTGAGGATTCGCTTACATTTGTTAACACTGTAGTAAATATGCACATGTCCCGCTGGTATAGGCAGAAATAGTAGTTCCTGTGTGATATGGCGACCGCGCATGCTGGTGTGAATCATGGAGAAGATTGCATTTTCATCTAGTATTTCGGCTTTGATTCAAGAAGAAACCT
The DNA here is from genome assembly GCA_903632075.3 of Acanthosepion pharaonis. Lineage (NCBI taxonomy): Eukaryota > Metazoa > Mollusca > Cephalopoda > Sepiida > Sepiidae > Acanthosepion > Acanthosepion pharaonis. Next base: position 531,310 of record CAHIKZ030001061.1, on the reverse strand, counting down.
CAGTGGCGAAATTTTCAACTGGGATATTGAAGATATCACTCCAGGGGGCGTCATAAAGTAAATCCCGGAATGAGTCCCAATAAGAATAGTGGTATCGGAATGAGGTCTTATGGATAGGGGATTCTTGTTTAATGGATGCTTGGAAGGAGATATCTATATCCTATATCACCCTCAGACAGGTAGGAGCAACAGACCTATCGACGCACCTTAGGAACCCAGAAGAGGTGAAACAAGACTCGAACCAATAAAATTATCTCGGCGCACATGAGTGGAACTACTGAGAAAGAAATAAAGAAGGATGGGGTAGACGTGCGAGGCACAAAATTCGACGACCCCATTTAAGGAAAGCCTCCTCCGAGACAACAGACGAACTGCTCGTCGGACTTTTCTCAGACCTCAAACCAATTCTCCAACTGTGTAGGTCGAGATCAAACAATACCTAGCATCTTGAGGGGATCATCCATCAAAATTAAAACTCCAGAAATAGAGACTACCTGCACCACATCCAACCGCAAGGCCACAGACTTGTCGTCGTTGATGTTGACTCTTGTTACCTCCTCATAATTCCTTGCCGAACTCGTCATTCTTGGCGTTGCTTTTCACGAATGCGATAACGTTGTCAGCATAGGCGGAATATCTAGCCTGGGTGTTCGCACCACGGAGAATAATTACCTGTAGGACTGGATTCGCTTTTCACATGCGAAGGAAGGGCTCCAACGCCAGAATGTACATCATCGGCGAAAGTTAGCAACCCCGAGGAATTGATCTAGGCAACATGAAATATTTCGACATTACGCCATCCACTTCCACTATGGCACGGGTAGTGATACAATAGATGTATCCAGGATCAAAATTACGTTTCGAAGCCAGCTAACTCGAGGACCACCTTATCGAATGCCTTGGACTGATCTAAGTTGATCATCTCGGCTTCACTGTCAACTTTTTCTACTATCAAGTGTACCAAATAAAGGTTGCCCTTAAGAGTCCGACCCTTCACATAGTAAGTCTGCACGGGGCCAATCAGACTACGCAGGACAGCCTGCACATATTGGCTAAAACGTTGGCCAAATATTTAAATCCGTATGTAACATAGTTAAGGACCGGAAATTATTAATCCCATCCCCTCTGGTAAATCATTCGGAGATACTCCCGTTCTTCCTTCATTGTTTAAAACCAGTTCCAGCAGCAAACACGTAAGACTGCGGCAAGTACACCTTTCATTGATGTCTTGTCTCTGCCGACATGCTTCAACGCATCCCAGATCTCTTCCTCTGTGATCAGACACTCGCACTCTGTCACTTGAGTCGCCTCGAGGTGAGGAAAGTCAGCTAGAGAAGTGTCGAAGTATGTCCTGCTCATACCGGACTCACTGCTAAAAAAAAGACCATGAAAATAGGATCGGAACGCCTCGAATAAACCGTCCTTTGTAGTCACGGTACGCCCATTCGGCAATGAGACGTACGAGAGATATCGGTCTGCGATACTTCGAACATCTTCAACTCGTAATTCAGCGGTCATATCTGTTGCCTCTGAAGACATCCTTTTTATTCTAGCCTGACTACCAGAGCTTAATAGTTCTTGATAAGCAAGGAAACTAACTCTCCACAAGCTGCAGCTATTTCCCCAATATCTCCCAATTTTATAGCCACTTCTCCACTAAATTATTGAACTGTTTACTCTGCTATTCTATCTTGGTTGAGCGCCTTACTAAAATCAGCAGCACACGACTTAATGGTGCTTAAGTTTAGCCCACCAGTTGCTCCCAATTACATACCCTGTAAATTCTCACATTAGATTTAGTAAAAGCTGGTTCTAAAAATCCTTCTCATCGAACAACGATGTGTTGAATTTTCAGTAGCCAGCCATGCCACTTCTAGACTTATCTAAGTTTGACAAACCCTGATAAGCCAATGGTCCGAATAAATTATTGAAAGAAGACTTGGATAGTGTAAGGGGCCAAAGTCACCTCTCGTAACTAATACCCTGTCAATGTAGCTTGTACGCAACACCGAAGCCGAGCTGCCCCTATTAGTCCAAGTCCACACTTCCTCCCCAGAAAACTCATTCCTGAACATATCGACAAGTTCCAGTCTGTCAATAAAATCTCGAAATGCCTTTACAGCCGGGTTGTTAGTACACAATCTAGTCTCCGTCCGATCTTAATCGGGATCGAGGACAGCATTTCAGCTACCTGCTAACATTATCTGACGCGATTTCTTCAGAAACGGATAGATCCGACGAAAAAGGCAGCTCGATCCCCGGAGAGTTTTAACGTATAAACCCCAATGAGATGAAATATCTGATCTTTTATGGAACCAGTACCTCACTACCACAAGTTGATTATTTGCCTTCAGCTTCCTCTTTAATTCCTTGATCTTTTCAAATTTTTTTGCATCCCGGGTCATATTATTTGCACTGCATGTGTAATATTTCGCCGTAACTAGCCGGTTTATCACCTATGGGAATGGGACTTTTTGTGCTCTTGCGGGTTTCATCTTGGGGCTTCTCTCTGCAATTTGCATACTCCTTACATTGAAGATTTTCTGCATCAGTCTACATGAATTTGAACGAGTTCAATTCCTCTTTTGGAGAGTGTTGTCCATCTCAACAACGTTCCCTTTTTTAGATAAGCGTTTTCTTTGATAATTTTTACGACAAGTGTCTACATCCAATGTTTCAGTCGGATTAAGATTTCGCATAACCTGAAGTATTTCAAAATATCGTAAAGTATCAATTAAATAGTACTGGTTGCTTATTCTGTGCATACTAAGACTTCAATAGATTAATATGTCGCTTTCGTCAACGTAAATCATACTACCAAGGTGCTGAATAATTTTTTCCTTCTCGCTAAGTTTGTTTTTCGGCACTAAAATTTCGTGCAATAATTTACTTGTTATTGCGGTAGTAGGTCGTTTACACTTTAATATCTCGGACCATTTTGTGAAACTGGCGACAAAAATAAATAGTATGAAGCATTTTGTGATCCAGTAAAGTCCATCTCTAGTCTTGCTCACGGTTCATTAGTGCTCAGCTATGCCTGATAATTTATAAGAGGTGATTTTGCTCCTGAATTACAACCACTATATTTTCTCACTATGCTTCAGATATTTTAGTCCAACTTTGGTTAATACACGTAGCTTCTTAACAAGGACATCATTTTCACTATTCCCGGATGTCCTTCGAGAAATTGTATTAAAAACCTTTTCTGTCGTGATAACGGAATTACAACTCTATCCGCGTACAAAAGTGCTCCATCAGAAATAGAAAATACTGTATTATTGTTAGAAAGTTTAATTTTAGTTTATCTCCATTTCGAGTTAATGTCATTCATAGTTTTTTTTCCAATAATCCCATCCGTTTTAGAATAAAGTTTGATATCGTATATCATGACCGATAATTCTTTAATAGTGTTACACACCAGTCTTTTAATTTCGCTTTCGGATTTCAGCAAAGCCATCACAATGTCTTCAAAATATTTTAGATTTCGATATAAATCTGGATACGCCGTTTGCGTGTCCCAATTACTTTGACGATAGAAATTCAGTCGTGCAATCAGAGTTCAGTAAAATAGTAGATCAAATTTGCCTCATATTATACTGTGAATTTTCTCTACAGCAAATATTATAGACAGCGATTTCCTTTCAATTTGACTGTAGCATTTTTCCGTATATTCAAATTTCTTGAAGCGTGAGCGACTGCTTTACTCTTCGAATTTATGGCCTATTACCGCTCATATGACGCATTCACTCGCGTCTGACGGTACTATTAACTATCGGTGCGGGTCGTAACGTGTCAGCGATAATTCTGTAGTTATTAATTATTTAAATCCTTCAAAATGTTTTTGACATTCCGCTGACCAATTCCATTTCGTTCCCGTTTTAGGTAAATTATTCAGATGTGCTCGCAATTTGTAAATCTCCGATACACAAATATTATAATTCGTTAATCCGAGAAATGATTGAAGGGTTACCAGATTTGTCGGGAAGGCATGTCTTTGATGGCACTTGCTCGAGCGGGATCTGGTCTTCTTCCCTTTTAGTCGATTATCTGACCTAAATATTTGATCTTGAGGAGAAAGAATTGATTTTTTGTTCACTGATTTTGAAACCGTATTTATGTAGCCTATTATATACTTCCTGACTCAAATGTACGAGCTTTATTTTCGTAGTCCTTTTAATATGGATATCATTTATGTAAACGAATACACCGTCTAGTCAAGACAACTGCTGAAAATACCTGGAGCAACTTTTACACCGAAGGGCAATCATTTAAACCTGTAGTGTCTTTTATACGTATTAAGAGAGAAAAAACAAACAAACTTCGATTTGAAGATATGCTTCAGACATGTCAAATTTTGAAGAACAATACCACCATTTAATTTAGAAATTACACCCCTACAATTGGTAAAAGGCAGTCATTCAATCCACTTGAAAAATCTGCACATGAACGAATCTTATTTTTCTTTCTACTATAAACCACTGATGTGGTCCAATTTGACTAATCTATTTTTTTGAAAACCTCCGCGATTTTCTAATGTATCCAAGTCGGTGTTAATAGACACCAACGCAGTTAAATGTATATTTCTTTTAGGTTTAAACACGCCTACGACATGTTCATTTAATTTAAAAAATGTTTTGATTTTGTAAATTTTCCCAACTCCTCTGTGAAAATAGTCATGATTTATCTTTTAGTCAATTCAGTGTTTCTTTAGCTGTAATATTTTCTCTGACGAACAATAATTTTTCCACAGAATGAATTAATCGGCCAAATCCATAGTTCAAATAATTCTAGCCAATTGACACATAGTAAATTCGAGTTGGAATCTTTTAATACATAAACATCTGTTTATTTTTTGTTTTGCCCGCAAGTTATATTCCCAAGAAAAATTCATTTCTTGTCCGATATCCTGCTTGCAACTTTGTCAGTTTTACTCAAGTTAGGCTTGCAAATTCCGTTCTAAGTTTGTTCATCCGTAATTGTAATATCGCAATTGAAATCTCACCGTACCGTTATTCATTCTTACTGTTATTAATTTTCTATTATTGAAAGTTTTTAGATTTTTATCAAGTAGAATTATTTTCAAGAAGTTAATCTGTGTATTTATTTTTATTTTCGATATGCAATAGCTTTGTTTCTGACCTGTTGTTCCACACGTAAAATATTCTTAGATTTAAATGGACATTTTTTTTTCTGTAATGAAATTGAATTTACCGACATGAGTGAAAAAATCTTCACTTTTGTCCTTAGTAAGATTTAAGTAATGTCAACGTGTATAACACAGGGAATTTTCTGAAAATCACCTCGTACCTTCTGAAGTACGATAGGAATGATTTTTTTTTTCTGGGACGTAATGAAATTCACTGAGTTAGCGAGTGAGTCCGGCGAAAAACGAAACTGACGCATTGTTGTTTTCCTTGTTTTACCCAGGATTGCTTTGATCTCTTCTTGATATTCAATCTGCTCCCGTTGCATTTGTTGTAATAACTCCCTAATAAATATCGTCGATTCTTCCTTAGTGTATTTAGTTCGTACCAAGGAGTCCTTTAGTAGAAAGATTTTTTTAATAGCAATATATCATACAGTGTTGAAGTTTAACGACTTCCGCGTCGCTTTCTCCCTTTGTCTCTTTTTTGTCTCTGTCTGTCTGCCTTTCTTTCTCTCTCTCTCTGTCTCTATAGATATATATGTTTGTGTATATATATATATATATATATATATATATATATATGTGTGTGTGTGTGTGTGTGTGTGTGTGTGTATAAATTCTTCAATCAAAAATTAGAACCTGTAATCAAGGAGATCAAGTCAAATAGCAGGGGTAACGGACAATATATGGTAGCAATAAGCGTGGATAAATGATAGAAGTATATGTGTAAGATAGATGATTCCGGAGAGAAAAAATATTGCCTCGGACGACAAAGTGAACAAAATACTTAGCAGCTAAAGTAGCAATGGAGTCAGTATAGTCTTTGCCCTGATGGAAGCCAGAGAGAAGTATCTCAGACGATTAATGGAGAAAGGATTCTTTTGGGAGCGTTAACACTAACAAGTAAACTTTTACCACCATTCAACGACGGGTTTGTTATCGTTTTAGACATCGGCTGACAATATAAACTTGTCGGATTGATCAGCTTTACAATCATGGCAGGAGTAAAAGTTTGGGTCATCAGCATAGATAACAAGTTGAGAGCTCATGTCATCAAGAACGTCATTAATGAAAAATATAAACACGGTAGGTACAAGGTCGGAGCCCTGATCGGCACCTGCGTTAGTACGAAATGATCTAGCGGATTGGCTGTTCAGATTAACCTTCATTTCACGATTTTATAGGAAAGATCAGATCAGTTCAAAAATGTGTCAGGTGACACTGCATCTTTTATACTTGTGTAGAATATCTGTACTCCAAACACCTTTAAAGACTTTCTAGATGTCCAATGCTCAATTATCATGAAGAATGCATGTTATGAAGTAGTTACTCTTGATTCCTATGTCCACGATCACATTCTTTCGTTTTATTTAAGATAGCCTGAAAGGAAAAACAAGTAGGTTTAATTTTATATGATTAAAATAAGCACCCGCATTTTGATTTGTATGGCGTGACTATATTTATGTTTACTTATTTTTTGCATTTTTTCTGTATTAGTAACTTGGTTAATTATATTCTGTCTGCTGCTGACTTAAAACTAAACAGAGGTATAATATAATCTAAGGGATTTTTTTATATATATATATATATATATATATATATATATATATATATATATATATTAACTGATTTAGAATATGGTTTCTTCGCTACACCGTAATAAACATGTTTCGAAACTGAAGGTAAATCTTCAAATTTTAATTAAATAATTAAATTAATTCATCTTCAAGTGAATTTTCGAATAAATTATTTTAAAACGCACATATAAATTCATAATTTCCTGTTTCCAAGGATACAGATAAATCCAATCATTTAGACAGAGGCGGCAGCGTGTTCATTTTTATTAACTATTGTTGTATCAATTATGAGTTACATTTAAAAAAGAGGTTAAGTTTAGAGAGGTTAAGTGTTTTTTTTTTCAACGAATTCTGACATCCTTTAATTGCATGAATTTCGGCATTTTTTTCGTACTTTTATGAATAAAGATTCTTTCTAAATGGAGTGTTTTGGTCAGAATACGTTATATTTAACTACAATTTTAAAATATTTTTACTCCTAATTAATAATAGACTATATTTCTTTTTAAATCAAGTAAATGTAATAGAATTACTTAAATTATTTAAAAATTATTTTTTCATACCAAATATAAGTATGCATATTAAGAGCTTCCATTTTTTATTTTATTTTAAATATTATTTAAGGAAAACTTTGACAATGACGGCAAAGAATAGGTATTTCTTTTCTTTTGAGTCAGTAAATTTATATATATATATATATATATATATATATATATATATATATATATATATATTCTTCTGTATGCACAAAGGATATGGGTCATTTAATGACCTACATATTCTAGTTTTTTTTTATTCTGAAAACATTTATATCTATCTATCTAACTATCTATCTATCTATCTAAAGATATTCCTATCTATCTATCTATCTATCTATCTATCTAAACATTTTCCTATCTATCTATCAATCTATCTATCTATCTGCCTGTTTCAACCTTTTCATATATATCTGTCCACCTATCTATCTATTTATCTGTTTATCTAAACCTTTTCACATCTATCTATCTATCTATCTATCTATCTATCTATCTATCTATCTATCTATCTAAAGATATTCCTATCTATCTATCTATCTATCTATCTATCTAGATATATCTATCTATCTATCTAAACATTTTCCTATCTATCTATCAATCTATCTATCTGCCTGTTTGAACCTTTTCATATATATCTGTCCACCTATCTATCTATTTATCTATTTATCTAAACCTTTTCATATCTATCTATCTATCTATCTATCTATCTATCTATCTATCTATCTATCTATCTGTTTAAACATTTTCCTATCTATCTATCTATCTATCTATCTATCTATCTATCTATCTATCTATCTATCTGCCTGTTTGAACCTTTTCATATATATCTGTCCACCTATCTATCTATTTATCTGTTTATCTAAACCTTTTCATATCTATCTATCTATCTATCTATCTATCTATCTATCTATCTATCTATCTATGTATCTAAACATATTCCTATCTATTTCTATCTATCTATCTATCTATCCTTCATCTATCTATCTGCCTGCCTGTTTAAAACTTTTCATATATATCTGTCCACCTATCTATCTATTCATCTGTTGAGCTAAACCTTTTCATATCTATCTATCTATCTATCTATCTATCTATCTATCTATCTATCTATCTAAACCATTGTGAGTGCGTGCGTGTGTGTTTGAAATATGGACACGCATGCGTCGGAGGTACATTCAAACTTTATAGAAGCAATATTGTTTAATTTTGCACCTGCAATGGCATATTTATGAAATATAATTTTGAGGTTTGCATAAATTTACATGAATCTAGTCATCTTACATATATATATATATATATATATATATATATATATATATATATATATATATATATATATATATATACGTACGTTTATGTCATATAGTTACATGTCTATGCAATTTTTTTTTCGTAGGGTTATTTATTGGAAAAAATATATTGGCTTTCTTGTTATGCGTGCGCTTGCGTCTCTTTAGAAATATATTTAAAGAAATATTTGGTTCGTGCGCAAACGAATAGAGCAGAATTGCAGACATGACTGAGCTGATCTGTCCTAAGAATCTTGACTGCAGCTGTTGCAACATTGGTTGAATAGAGATCATAAGGGTTCGACTAAGAAGTTCAAGCTAGGGCATGCAAAGCATAGCTAACCCTTCATCTTTGAGAGCATCTTTCGAATATCTTCTGATTGCCTCGTAGCGACACATTTATACAAGGGTCGATGCTGTTAACACTGTCGTTTCTCAGTGGCGAAATTTTCCTCCGCAGTGCAAATATCATTTCTGTCTATTGCACGTGCCATAAGAATTGCAAATTATGTTCTGACTAAGGTTTCAGATTTTCCATTATAGAAGTCACATGAAAATGATACAGTTATAACAGATGATGAATTACATGAAAACCAATTAATAAGTTATATATACATAATATTATCGATAGATCGTTTTTCTGAAAATAATAAACATAAACTAAACATCTTAAAGACTTATATATTAAAAAATGAAACCAACTTTAATAAAATCAATTATGAATACTGCACAAATGTTTTAAAATGTTTACATGAGATTTAAAATATCTAGTTTTTAACTGATAACTTTAAATATATATATATATATATATATATATATATATATATATATATATATATATATATATAAATAAACATCTTAGTATCTTAGTATCTTAGTTACATCCCTTGATATATAAAATATAAAACTTGTATAGTTCATAAGTTTAGCGATCTTCACTTCCTAAACGCAAGTTTTTCTTAGATAGAGCAAGACCCTGGGGATGACATTTTGCTATTATAGTAAGTACTCGAAATAAATGAATATGCAACAGTATGTTAAATTTCTTTCTTCCTTTAATAAAGATACTAAGAAGGGTGTCCCTGAATCTGAAAGGATCATATAAAAAAAAATCAATAATTTGAACAAGAACTGGTCAAGTTATTAGGTTACGAAATGATATCGATTTTTTCTGAAACAGCCATTATATCTGCAATATATTAAAATATTTTCCTTTCATTAATTTTCTTCTGTTTCATTCGGTTCGTGTCTGAAGAAATATTTAAATGCTGATATATAAACATTGTGATACATTTTTCATCTTTAAAGGAGGAAATAAATAATAATCGATATAAAAGAAACAAGCAAGAGGAAAATGAAAAAGGAAAACAAAAACTGTTATAAGCCCCGTGGAAACTGAATTCCATGTTTTTTTCTTCGGTTTTTTCTTCGTTTTTTTTTTTTTTTTTTTTTCCTACTTCTGACCTCTTTTGTGTTGATGTTACACATCTGCAGAGATATAAGCTGATGTTCATTCCACTACTTATCCTGTATCGACCGGTGCTCATCATGTCTTCTACCCAAACCCGGGATAGCTTAATTTCCGGTTACACAGGCAAAATTGTGAAACAAAAGCCCAGACTAGTCCGAGTCAGGCTAATCTTCAAAAGAAGTGCAGACTCATTCCCAAAGAACATTTTGCCTGACACCACACATATTCTAGGGGATTATTTCCACCTGCCATACACCTATATTTGTAGCGGATAACAGAAAATTTTATATTTTTTAGTTACTTATTTTACTATTTTCAGATTTCTGCTTGATAATCTCACACTTCACTTATATTTTGTTTATTGTTTGGTTTCTCGTCGCAAAAATATTTATAATACTTTTTTTTTCATTCATATCAGGAAGAAATGACCGATATACAAGACGGTTTTTTGTTATTCACAGATATCACAGTTTAAATCTTCAATGCATGAACAAATCAGTTTATTATATTTCTGTTCAAAGTACCCAGGTAAATGCAGTCTACACATTTAAGGCTATTCAAATACAAATAAAACCTTAAATAGAGAGAGGTCAATATCTTTATCAAAGCATAAGCAATACTTTCAAAATAGTAAATGTGTTGCTATTCAGTTAGTTGTGAAAGGTTGTGAGATCGATCCTGAAGTTTATTTTTTAGCAAGAATCGTTAGCGGAGCATACTATGCAGAGTGATAAGATCCTACCAAAAGGGAACACCTAGAAAATGAATTCGTATAGGCTCGAGTATAAACGAAAATATCTACCTCTATCAGAATCAATTGCATGCATGCAGACTCTAATATCATCGGGTAATATTTAGCAATTGCCTATACAAATAAATAATCATAGATTAAAATAAAATGTTTAAAAAGACTGATGTTGATATTAAATAACGCAACAATTGTCTATATTTCTGAGATGAGGTATTATGCACACTATTTACATTGTTTGGACTATCATCCTCATATTTGTTGCCATATTTATCACAACGTTTCGGCCGTTGTACGCTAAAGCCTTCTTCAGGTTGTTGGAATGTCGAAATTAACCCTTTATTTAGACTGTTCTAGTTCCTCGTGCCATGTCTAATGGATGACAATTAACAGTTATCCCTTGTCAATTCATCTCTCCACCAACTTAACCAGGAATTGAACTCATACTCTTTGGGTAATGTCATTGGATCTACCTAATTCTTCACATGGACGCATGGCACAGTCGATAAAGGCATTAGTTAATCTTTGTGTACTGCAGTTTTGCACTCGTCAGTATCTTTTTAGTGATTTTCGTTATCGTTTACATTTTATGATTGGGTATTTCATTTTTTTTTGTCCTTTAGCAGGATTAGTAGATTTATTTCTATCTGTGTATAGATTTCTGTGTTCCTTTAGTTGAAAGTTGAGATATAAGTTATAACATTTTCTCATTTTTCCTTTTGTTTCATATAGATGAAAGCGGAGTACAAAATCTATCAAATTTTAGTTTCTTCCCATTTTATCAATGCGACTACAGAACCACTGAACAAAGGTTGACCCATCAACAATTTCAAGCCAACACTTAATTCATTGTATAAATAAGTTCTACCAAATTCTCCTTACTATAAGCGATATATATATATATATATATATATATATATATATATATATATATATATATATATATATATATATATATATAGCTAGTTACGTCTCTTGATTTTCATTATTTCAATGATTACGTATACAAAGTTTCACTCACAAAGCTTGTGCAAACTCGAGCTTGGTTTACAGACAGTTAAACAAGTGATCGTTGATAATATCATAAAGTCACCTTCCTTTCAAATTTGAGCATAGTGAAATTCGAACCCGGATCTCATGGATAGAGAGCAAACAACTCTCTGTCTATCTTTTCCCCAATTCTTTCTCTATCAGACTTCTAACTGTCGATAACGCCACAAAAATCCATCCTTATCTTTTTGCTTACCATCTTGCCTCCAATTCAACGGCTAATCTTGACAAATGTACCAACTCCAATAAGCTTCCAGACTATTTCGCCAACAGGGATGTTTCCATTCTTCGATAATCCCTTATAAGTTAGCTCCGTAATCATCAGTTAAATCAGTATTAGCATTCACATGTTCAATTTGTGGTTATTGTTGTATTCATTTTTTTCATTGAAATATTCAGATAGTTACTTAAAAATAATGAATGATATGAATTGTTAAAAATACCTACCAACATTCATTTCTAACAAATGTACATATATTTAGAATATATTTGCTCAATAATTTCTTTCCATCCACTTCATATTAGAAATATAAGAATGCTATTCTGGTGTCTGAGAAAATCATTATCCTGGTTTTTGTTTCATCATTGTATTTTATGATGTATTGCTTTTTAAGGTATTCTACTTAATATAATAAGGTTCACCTAAAACCGCTATAAGGTATGTAGTATAATTGAACTAATTTCCACAACAGATTTTGCTGTATTTTGCTTCAAATCAATGAAAACAGGTCTCTTCCATATTCCGATATTAGCTTCATTTTTCTTGAGGATTTAAAAAGTGAATGTGACTGAGTATTTCTTAATTTATCACAGTTTTCCATTTTTCCCGATCTCTTTGTCAAAAATCGTAATATTGTAATAAATTCATATGCATGTTTTCAACACTTGCACATTTTAGCTAATCTATTAAGAAATATTCTAATAATGATTCGTATATATTTGAAATTTATATTTGCCGTAAATTGCGGCGTACCAGTCGAGATTTCAAGCCTAAAATATCTCCAAATTTAGGGGTCGACTTACATTGAGGGTATATCACATGGTTGTAAACAAGGAAAACAGCACTTCTAACAATGTACATCACTTACCGTACATTCAGCAGCCTGACACACACACACTTATATATATATATATATATATATATATATATATATATATAGCTAAAACTTCTTTTTAGTGAATATACCTGGCATATAACCACATAAATTAATATAAAATAGGAATACGAATTCAGTATTCTACTAACGAATTTTAAATGTTCGCTAAATTATACCGATACAATATACAGTTCATACTGGAGTGTGTTGTTTGCTATACTACGCATATATTACTGTTAGTGTATCAATATACAGATAATTGGTGTGACCTTACGTAGATTTGGAAGAGATTTTCGTGTTGCTGTAACCTCGCCTAATTTACCGGTATGCCGAAATTTTGGGGCACTGGTAGATTACCATAAGTTAGTGCGGTCAAACTATACGGTAGGTATGGGCCTGATTCAGAAATTTTAGCTAAAATCTCGAGGTCAACTTTTAAGCCAAGTCAACTTGCACACCACAATTTACGGTAAATTCTGTCCAGTTCCTCTTCAGTTGTATTCTACCAAAATTGGCACGTATGCCATCTGGTAAAATTGATATTTGTTTTTCTTATGAAGTAATTGGATGGAAAAACCGTATGTATTTTATCAGTACTCATTAACATTTTTTTTTTCATTTCTGATAAATTTTGCAGTTATGCATAATGTATTTCACTACTTATAAATTGCCCCGATTCGTTAGACGCCCCGACACATACAAATTTTGAAGGATGAAATCGGAAAAAAAAGTTTTCCTTGTATATCATAGTCCTACAAACTATTCCCAATTTTAGCCACTGAATAGCATATGTCAGCATGAAAACCTGACAAATCATGACAAATTCATCACAGTCTGTGAATAAGTACGAAATTTATGGTAATTATTTAAAATGCAGTTACAGTGTATAAAGCCATTGAAATCTTACATGACTGCAGCCTTATTTTAGACTAAAATCCACAATAATCGTGGCAAATTCATCACAAACCAGTATGGTGTATCAATTTTAAATTACATACATGTAAATTTGTATAAAGAAGTAAGGTTGCCGCTGTGTAGGTTAAACCCTACGATAGAGATTGCCAGTAGTCTTGACAAATTTATTTCAAATGCATAAATAGCTTCTCTCGAAGTGTTATTAATTTAATTTTAAAACACTAGACTTTTGTTTACTTTCAGAGACTCAGAATCGGAGTAACTGGGGAGCTGACACTCACGCCACAACCAAACTCATAAGTGCTGTCACCGACCTTCGATTTATACAACACAGGCTGGATATTCGGGATATTATATAGGGATAAATACCTCTTTTAAAATGCGATAATTATAATTATTCCTTGCAATGTCACTGGGAGGTTTCTGACTGTACAACACAGTACTGTTCTTATGCCTTCTTCATTTCTTAGGGCTGCGATTACCGTATCATCCAATGGCTCTGTCTTTGTTGGTATAAGTCTCGACAGATCATCCGCGTGCTCGATTCATTTCGTTGGTAAATATTCCAATCTGAAATTATAGTTGAGAAGAATCGTTCCCCATCTAAGTAGCCTATTTGTCGTATACTCCGGTAGACCTTTTTTTGAACTTAAAATTTTATTAACGGTTTGTGATCCGTCTGAAGAGGAAAGTGTCTACCATAGACGTATCTATGGAATATTGTTACTGCGAAGATAGTTTCTACAGCTTCCTTCTCAATTTGTGAATAGATTTTCTCCGCTGGTAGTAGGGTTCGCGAAGCATGTGCGATAGGTTTTATTGTCCCATCTGGCATTTTATGTAATATGCACGCTCCGACACCGTAGGCGCTCGCATCAATTGCTACAATAATTTCTAGTTTAGGATCATAGTGTGCCAAAAATAAATCCGATGTTAATGTCTTGATTATTTTTTCAAATGTTTCCTGGCATTGATCTGTCTACTAACAACCTTTTTCTTTCTTTAGCAGTTCATTCAGTGGTGCGCGAAGTTTATGCATTTGAGGTATGAATTCCTGGGAGTAATTCACTAATCCAAGAAAACTTTGTAGTTCTGTTAGGCTCTTAGAAACTGACACCTTTTTGTCAGGGTGTGGACGTCTACCTTCTTGGCCAATATATTTAATTTCCTTCATGAAAAAATCACACTTATTTTCTTTCACTTTGAATCCGTAACTTTGAATTCTATTAAACACTTCTTGTACATGTTGTCGGTGTTGTTCAACGCTTTCGCTATTAATCAATAAGTTATCCAGATATGCTATTGTGTATTCTAGTCCTGCCAGCATCGTATCCATTGTCTGCTGGAAAATAGCCGGTGCTACTTTAATTCCAAATGCTAGTCTTTGGTATCTGTACAATCCCTTGTGTGTGTTTATGAATAGTAGTTTTGAACTTTCTTCATCGACTGGAATTTGCAGGTAGGCCTCACTTAGATCAATTTTTGTAAAATATTTTCCGTCATTTAATTTAGTGAATACTTCTTCAGGACAAGGTAGCGGATAGTGATAGTCCTTTATTGCTGCGTTCAAACCTGTAGAAAAATCAGCACAAACTCGAATTTCTCCTGATTTCCTCTTAAAATAGACCGTCGGTGTGGTCCATTTGCTGTACTCTACTTTTTTCAATATGCCCGTATTTTCGCGTCTAGATAATTCTTGGTCAGTCTTTTCTATTGACGCAAACGATACACTCCTTTTTCCTTGAAAATATGTTGAACGTTATCCTTTATTTTGATTTTAGCTGCCATTTTCTTGCACCTTCCGAGACCTGCCGAAAATAATTCAAGGAAATTCGTTTTTAGTTTTCCTTTTAATTTGTCTGCCTCGGTTTATAAGCTTTTTACATTCTGGAAGTAGGTGCTAATAGGTAGATCCCACAATTCGAATTTTTGTATCCAGTTTGTCCCGAATAGATTTCCGATATTTCTTAAGACGTACATTTTTAGTTTTTTCGTCATTCCGTTAAATGTTACGTTTGTGATTATTTCACCCTCGAATTTTATCTTTCTCCCCGTAACTGATCTCGCAATTTTATCCGTTTTTAACATGACAGGTTTGTTCAGTTTTCTCCATGTTTGTAGATTTAGGATAGTTAAGTCTGAGCCAGAATCCAGCTGTAACCTAACTTTTCTGTTTTGCATTTTAACTTGTACATATTTTCTTATATTAGTCTCATCTGTTTTGTCGGTCCTCGTAATTCTTATTCTGCTTTCTTTTCTATACCAACAGTGAGAACTTTTGTGACCAATTTATTTACATGATAGACAAGTTCTAGCACGATATGTACAGTCTTTAACCCAATGCCAAGACCCACAACGATAGCATGGACTTGGTAGTAGTTTAATTTTATGTTGATTATAATTAGAAAACTTTGTTTTACCTGTTCTTGTGGCGGGAAAATCAGTTCGGTTTATTCGTGAGGAGGGAGAATTTGTTTGCTTTGTTTGTGAGGAGAGAAAATTTGTTTGTCTTCGTACTTTGCGTATGTATGCTATGCCACCTTGTTCTATGTTTTACAGTCTTTTTTTTACGCTGACGCATCTCTGCCAGTCTTCGGCTAGTTTTTAAAGTGTCAGGTCTTGTTCATTTTCCTATTTACGTCTCATTCTACGTCCCATTTCTGCGTCTTTGGTTGACACCAGATCTTGGAGGTAAATTAAGCATTTGATGTTGTCAGCACTGAGTTCCGATAATCTGAAGTCGTCACAATATTTATTAACAATGGATGCGAAAGTTACGTAATCTTCGCTATCCTTTTTTGTAAGGTTCATGCATTTCCATCTTTTATGAAATAGTGAAGTATTATAGCTGAAAAGTTCCGTTAGAAATTTTATAGATTCTTTGAACGTTAACACGCTTGTTTTTCTGGGAAGGATATAATCAACAAATTTGGTATATTCGCCTGTGCGTAATTTTCTTAATGAAAGGCGTACTTTTCGTGCTTCTGACCAATCTTTGCAGTCAAAATCATATAGATCTTCATACCTTCGGAAGTAATTTGCAAAAATTTTATCTTCGTCGGGTGCGTACTTGAAATCTTCGATATTACTCCAAATAGTGTCTTTAGAGAGAACTGATCCCTTCTCGGGTTTTTGCTATTATTTGCCAATGCACGTATCAATAATTCTTGCATTTCCAGATGTTTTTGTTCGTACCTTTGTTGTTGTTCAAACTGGATTTTGATACGTTCCATAATGGTTGACTTAAAATCTTCCATGTTAAAATATTTTTTTTGTGTAATCTGATATTCTGTAGCCTGTGCTCGCAAAAAAACTTTCCTTTTTGTCAGTGAAATTTGATATCAAGAAAAGAAAATTTTTCTTTCTTTTTTTTTTAGAATTTAATCGTCGTCCACTGTTACGTACGACAGATAGCAAAAAAAATATGTCCTCCGAGTAGGGAGTTTATTTTTCTTTAAGGATTTTCCAGATCGCCACTTGTTATGTGTGACGTAAAGCAAAAAATAGGTCCTCCATGTATAGAGTTCGTATTTCCTTTTTAGGGTTTTCTTCGTCGTCACTTGTTATGTTGACGAGAGAGGATCTTGTTTGTTTTGTTCTTCACGTGTGAGTTCGAATCTTCGTCGCCACTGTTATGGTCCGGTTCCTTGTACCACGGTGATAGTCCAACGTAGAACCAATAAAGAAGAACTCGAAGGCGGATATGGAAAAACACAGATATATTACAAACATGAATATAGACAGATAGGTAGAAAAATGTTAGTACGAACAATCGGGTTTAGTAGTAATTGTCTGAACGCGACTCTGTTTTGGACTGACTCGCACGCTCTGACTGACTGACTGACAGACTCTGACGGACTCACTCCAGACTTCAGACTGAAAGACATCAGACGGAACTCCTTGCTTCCTCTTGAGAGCAGTAATTATTACGTATGGAATAGTCCATTATGTTATTATGGGTAAAGTCCCATAACAGTAAAATAACCATATCTTATTGTAGAACTGGTGATAGACCTTTGCATCTATCAGTTTTATATGAGTTACATTGATATCATGACATCCAGGGAAACTTTTGTGCGAATGTAGCATACCTAAATTTTGAAATAATTTAGGGCTAATTGAGTACCGCCAAATATTCTAGAATATGCTGCTTTTGTATATATTTGATTCATGAACACATTTTGAGCCCAATTTCTGTCATGCTATAAAATTTTCATTCTTTGAGAATTGAAAAGATGTTTTATCCGAGGTTATATTGAAATGATTATACTTTGAGTGTCACAGGCGAGTACGTTTTCGTTTTTGCTTATATTACAGAAGAGGCAAGTTTTTTTCCATTTTTATTTCATTTTTATTTACAAAAATCCGAAAAAGCCTATATTGGCCAGTGGATGAATATACAATACCGGACTAACGAAACAGTAAAAAAGGATATATTGAAGTGCACAAAGTTTTGGAGGTAAAAAAAAAAAACAGCGTGGTTTATGAAATTCCATTCTTCATTGGGCATATATATTATTGGCAAGAGATATGGTATACTTCAACTTGATATGAGGATATTCTGTCAAAGGTTTCAACACTTGTCAGCATATTTAGTTATTCGAGAAGTAGTTACTGGCAGTTTGAGTGCGAGGCGTTCACGTGTTTCCGGGAGATAAAGACGCAGAAGTTCTAGATGTTTATACCAATAGAAAACTGTTCGGTTTGACATATTTTAACTGACACACGAAGTTGCTGCAAGGTGCATATTTTGTAAGCGTAATTAGCACTTTTAACAATTTGCATACAAATAGTTTTAGCGACTGATTGGAAATATATCCTTGATCCTGATGAAAATCGATGGGGTGATACAAACTGTTCTTGCAATTCCCGATGTAAAATTTTGCGGGAATATTTATCCAAACTTCATGTGGTCGATAGATTTCAAAAAACACGTCAGGATAAGACAATAAATTCCACTGCATATATTTTGGAAGATATGGTTTCAAATTAGACAAAGTTTTTCATATAATGGGAGGATAATAGTGGAGGGTTTTCTGTACGACCTAATAATAATGCTAGAGCAGGTCATGGTAAAAATCCGAATTGTAACGAACTGAAAAGTAGTATTAGTCCGTTTCTTGGCGATTATATTCGCCGGTTCAATATAAATTAACGCCAGAGTCAGAAATCAAACTTAACGACATTAAATATAGAGCATGTAGGAAAATATTTACTGTCGTTTAATCAATATAAGTTACAGAAATCCCTGTGGGTATATGGTTACTGAATGAGATCATTGCATGTAAACGAGGGTCGACTCTGAATTGAACTTGTTAAGATTTTAGTGATAGGGGAGGCATCCAGAATCCACAAAAGTAGTGGTGATTGGGATGAAGCATTCCCAATTGAATTTTCCTTCTTAACAATGAAATGCGAAGGGAATAAAATTATTCGAATCTCTATATGCACGTTGGGTATTAGCTGTAAACGTGCAAACAAAGCAATGTAACTCATCAGGAAAAAAAAGTTTAAATGATAAAATCGCTACAGTAAGAGTCTTGTGATTTGCCTGTTGGAAAGGAATTGTAGAGTAGACAATAATGCATTACACACAAAGCCACATATAATTTTTTAACTCTGTCAAAAGTAAAAAGTGACGAGTCCCCCGCAGGAATGGAAGCACTACTCAATTTTGTTTCTGATCTAATTCTTGAAAAAAGTGCATGATAAGAGGCGTCAGATATTTTCTGGACACGTAAAAGGAACCGAATTTTTTCGAAATCCTTTAGTGATCAATTGTATATATGAATTCCACTTGAGGTCTGGGGTGAAATTTCCCAGTTGATGTTGACAGTGGAGATCTTTCTTGAGAGTACAACCATACATGACGTTATGACAAAAATACATAATGCATGATATTAACTTGGTTTTGTAACTATTGAATGTCAGGTAAGTTTTCCCCATCGATCTGTTAGAGCTAGATCAAAGTAGATATCAGTTGTCAGGATGTGATTATCTAGGTTACGGGAAATGCGCCCATAAACTAGGTTTTCATCAGGATAGATCGAAGGGGGAGCTTCGGTGGGCGTCTGCATTGATCTCATGGGCTTTCGAATAGCCCGAACGATCGAGAAATATTCTTAAAGAAACATTTACCTGTATAGCAGTTTTCAAACACACGTCCCCCTGGGCAGAGAAAGCTACCGTTAAATTCGAATTTTCTAAGAAACGGTACCTTTATCTGCTCAGAAGAATGCTGGTTTGAATCATGTCAGATAGTATAATTTATCGAACGTTCAGGTTTTGTAGACGAAAATATATAAGTATACTGTATCATGAATGATCAGCTCATCAACTCAGTTACGGATATACACTAATAATAACGGTTAAAGGGATAAACATATCTGTCAGATTAATAAAAATGCATTACGTTCCTTACAAAATTAAATTTGCTTAAGTTTGTATATGAAACCGTGAAGGTATGAAAAATTTCAGGAGATCTATGACGAGAGACGTTTCACTAACATGTAGAAATTGGCCCTCTAGAGAAGAGCATAACCAATGTAATTTGACATTGCAGACAGAATGGGAAAAACTCATTTAGAAAAAAAAAATCATAATTACTGTTTAAAGACCACAAAGCTAATTTCGACAATAAACTACAATCACGATTAATTAATCCTTCCAAAACAATGTTTTTTTTTAAAATTAAGCCAATTTAAAAAAAACAAAAACAAAAAAACACTATGCTTAAAAGAATATACAATAAAACTATTTTAATAATCTTTGGAAAGATTCTTCGGATAGTATAAAATGGTTCCAGAATATCAGAAATAGAAATTTGGCTAATTTTATCCAATTTGTCTTCTACCACTCCATTTCTAAATATCTATTATAGAAACGTTTAAATTTTGCAAAAAACTATATTAACATTACTGACACTGTAAACATAAGAATTAATAGATTTTTCTCTAACAATAAAATCTTCGATGAGAATAAAATAACTTATAACGAAGCCCTCAAAAAAGTAATTTCAAACAAGAATTAGTTTACCAGGAAACTTTGAAAAGCAATACAACTAATACAACAAAAAACAGAACGTGAAAGACAATATGGTTTAACCCAACTTTCTGTAAATTTTCTAATTTAAATATCGGCCGAAATTTTCTAAATTTAATAGACAATCATTTTCATCATGAACATCAATCTATGAAGTATTTTCAAAGAAAAACTCTAAAAATCAATTCATGCACTATACACATTACCATTAACTCACACAACAACCTATTATTTAAAAATTACGACAGCATAACACAAGAAAACAAGCCTCATTGTAATCGTAAAACTAGATCTAACGACCCAGTTGGCGGCATTTGTAATTCTGTAAATGGCGCTACCATTTTTTGAAAGAAAATTTCAATAAGAAAAATGTATATATAGGGATATCCGCTGGGGGATGGAAGCAGCGACATTGCATTCACCGACGTTCCTTCTACAATGCTTCTTTATGATATCAAACTGCTCAATGCAAACAAAAATGGAATCTTAAAGATGTCAGCTTCACCACACAAATTAAATGGGGGTTCATCTGTCAAACGCAGATTCCCAACAAATTTCGGGACAGATGCAATTTATGCATACAAGAAAAATCACAAGGATTAAGTATAAAAATGCTGATGAATTTTTCAACCAAAAGAACGAACTTATCCTCAAGTGTATACACAAGAACAGATTTAAAATTCACTAATAAAATTCCATTTGAGTCGTTCTCCCTATGTAGTGGGAGCCACAACTATTTTGAATGAATAAATCAAAGAATTATTATGATGTGGAGGAAGAAGATTTTTTTTTGGATGGAAGGATAGGTTTGACAGGAAAAGAATACACGAGTGTTAGCAGCAAACTAACAATGACGAACTGATATTTTGCCACAGTTTTATTGCACAAACGACCTAGTTTGTTAGTATGCGATTGTTTTTGTGTAATAGGAGAAATGAAAATGTTTTACTCTTGATTCAGAATTTTCGTTTTATTAATAATTGTCGGAGAGAGAATGGGAGGTTGAATCACATATGGAATTTAATCTTCAATCAAAGAAAGAAAATTGTTAATTGTGACAGCATATACTACACACAATTTTGATTGGAACCGTGTTTTCTGTGACTCCTCCTACGTTTGCTTGATGACAATCCTTTGCTGCTTACTAGCGTGTCGAACAATTCGTTCTTTGGTGAAAAACAGACATTCGCTCAATAATATATCATTGGACTTGATTATGTAATCTGACAGCGATTACATTGAAGTTTGTGATAGTGTGGCACGCTGCTCAATATATTGAATACATTCAAATGTAGTTCTAGTTGATAATCAATTATCCGTTTTATATCAGATCCACATCTTCTCTGCTTTATGAAATTTATACTTATTTTTCTATTATTTCTAATGAAATAAGACAAAAATATATTCCCACTAGAAGTATAAGCAGAAAGTATTTCCGATTTCCAAGTGAATTATGTGTTTGCTCATGGCATACTTATTTAAATACATATTTTCAGAAGATTCAACATATGACATAATAATAATGAACGAAAAGTTTCTATTCTCAACGGAATATATTTCACAAAAGGATGATGTTTTTCTGTAACTATAATTATTTTAACACACCTTGAACAGGTGAAAACATTACAAATTTAACCAAAATTATGGAAAGGCTTTTTCAAAAAAAGGCATGAGAATACAATTTGACGTGTACTATTACAGAACGCAAATGTCTCTATAAATCTCTCTATATGTGTGTACATGTATGTGTTTGTGTGTGTATGTGTGTTTAATTAATTAATTGATGAGTTTTACGATTCATGAATTTTTAGTATATAGTAGGACTTAATGATATACCTAAGAAATTTATAGCTGGAAAAAGATTTGGATTCATACATTTTCACAGTGTTTCTCCGCGTAAGTAAATATAATAGGCGCAACTGGTATTAGAACTCAGCTCTCCGATTTCCAATTCCAAGTCGTTATCCATTACATCACCCGCACAAGTGTACAGCACCTTCTCAAGGGTTCACCCCTCTTGGTCATATTGCTTAACTTCCGTGATCATACGAGAGCCGTTTTTTCAACGTGAATATTGCCGTCTCTTTTTCAATGAGAAATTAGATTATATCAGAAAATGATATTCAAGAAATTGTTTAAATTAAAGGTGTTAGGTAATCGTTCTGGTAGACCTATTGATTTTTGCAAACGCATCATATAATAAAACATAAAATCTAACAAATTTAAGAAATAACGTATCAAAATATAAAAACGGCGGAAATTTTTGTATTCACTAAATGTGATATTTTGAGAAATGTTGCAGAAATATATTTCCACGAATAAAAATAAAAAAAATAATTCAGAAATAAAAACACCCGCTTTTAAGCTATAGATCAAGTTTGAAAAAACAATAAAACAAATAATTTTATATTTAAATTGTTTAAAACCAGAATACGACAAATATTGGGTTAAGATAAATCTTGTGTCATCCAATTTCTTTATCTGCAGTACATTGTCATATAATGAAACCATAAACTTATTTTTTGACTTTTTTATTATTTACTAATTTCCCAACCTGAAATGTTATGATGGATTCAGTGTTGGTGATATCACAGATTTCATTCCAATTTCGGATCAATATGCCTATTACGGAGACGTATATCTTGAGTTCTTCGTCTGGTAGGGATTGTTCATTTTTCTTCCATGTTCTTTCTTATTCAAAATACGAATATGTTTGTCATCATCATATTCACCCCCAACCATCCTTAGAATTTCAGCATCGGGAATGAAAGCAGCAATGTTTCTTATCCATTAGTTATATTTTTTATGTTATATGGGACATTTAAATGATCAGTTACTATCACTTTACAATATTGGTTGTATAATGAGAGAACATCGCCCCGGAAGAAATTAAATAGATTGGGACTCTCATTTCCACATTGTCGAACACCAGAGATTTACGTATGGACGATTGTAAAAATGCGTAATCTGCATGGTAAATGTATTGAAATCAATTGTGTACTGACAACAAACAATCTCGATGATGATTATACGAAAATTGAAAGAAAAAGTACGAGAAGGAATTTTTGTGGGGTATATTATTTTTACTATATTTCACCAAAAACAAGAGCCACTGTGTATTACTGAGTGAGTTTAATGTAAGTGAAGGTGAACAAGGAAATAAGAATTGAATATTATGGGGACATATAGGGTAAATATAGGTTGATTCTCGAATAGAAGATGACAAAATTTTAGTGATTCGGAATAAATACTATCGGAAGTCTATTCAACAGATGAACCTTTCTGAATAAAGAATATGTAGCAAGTGTCTAAGGAATGAAGGTCATTTGACGTTTGCCAAAACATTATGTATATAACATTGAGGGGATGACAATGATTCGTCTATGAGATAATGGCAGCATTTTAGAGAATATTTGCCGTTGAACTCTATCGAGGCTGTAGAATGAAGGAGGGACAATACCTAATATATGGCTGCAATTGTTCATTTAAGTTTGATGTGACTCTTGATATAAATAGAGCATGACAGATCGTATTAAGCTTAGACAAAAAGAGAGTTTGGGACAAAGAATCTCTTTTAATCAGGGTACGGCGGCTTATCAGGATTGGGTGAGGATTAAGGGTTCTTCGGTTGAGATGATATATTACTATCTTTTTGGAAGCATTGAATGATAAAATCCAAATTCTCTTCGAATGAACTGGGAGAGTTAGGTCCGAGGAGAGATCATCTGCAAGGCACCTGTCTTCCATATATTTGGAAATTCATCTATTCACTGTGGTATATTTAGCATACATATTTTATGAGTATGTGAAAATGTTCTTAGGCGGATTGATAATATAAAGCAGTAAGATAGGACCGAGGGGATAGACTTCCGGGCACGAGAATTGATCACATATAGTTAGAGACAAAGTTTATCAGAAAGAGCTTAGACTTAACAGACGAAGATGATATTACCTCAAAGCAATTTATAATGCATGGAATTTACGTTTTACCACAATTGGTATTGGTATTGCTGTTTTCAAGGTCTCGCGAAATCCAAGATTTGGTTTCTGCTTTCGCATGGACCACCTGACAATATTTGTTTGCATTTTCCATGTTTCTGTTGCTGTAGTTACACGCTGTTCTGAATAAGGCAAATATTCTGCTAAAGCCTTTACTTATAGAGGGGATAGAATGGGTGATGTAGGCAATGGTCGAATCACTGTCGGACGTGAATCAATGTTGGCAATTTTGTTTTTCTTTCTATTTGCACGGAAGTGACGTCATAATATATATATATATACATATATATATATATATATATATATATATATATATATATATATATATATATATATATATCTGAGACGAGCTATTATGTACACTATTTACATTATTCGGACTATTGTGCTCATCTTTGTGGCTATATTTATTACAACGTTTCGGCCGTTGTATGCTCCGGCCTTCTTCAGGTGGTTGGAATGTTGAATTAAACCCTTTATTTCGCTCACTGAGGTAGATTGTTCTAGTTCCACGTGCCATATTTTAATGGGTATCAGTTATTAGTTATTTCCTGTTAATTTTCCTCTGAATGTTCTCCACTGCCTTAACCGGGTATTGAACTCACACACTTTGAATGTTCTCCACTGCCTTAACCGGGTATTGAACTCACACACTTTGGACAATGTCACTGGATCTAACTAACGCATTTATCCACTGTGACATGTGTCCTTGAAGACATCTGCGTATGAATTTCTGGGTATTATAAACCTAATGTCTTCAGCAACCATTTTTGCCAAAACACTGGGATAGGCGGGTACAAGAGGAGGAGGGCAACGATAATCAGAAAACAATCTGCCCGCCTTATGTGAAGGGATTATTTGAGAAAATACAAAGGATCTGCAGTCCATATAATATCAGGACAACCTTCAAAATCTTGTGGACACTTCGCAAATATCTCTCCCGGGTAAGACCCCCATAGATGAGAACATGACTAAAGACTGTGTGTACGCTATTCCGTGCAGCTGAGGAAAGAAATATAAAGGTTAGACTGGCCGCGAGGGGAAGTGGAAAAATCAGGCGTGGCTGACCACATATGGAGGGAGAAGGGAGATCACCACCCTCTGTGGGATCAGGTTGAGATCATAGACAAGGAACATCATTCGAAAATTCGTAAACTTAAGGAATCAGCACATATGCTCGGCCAAAAAAATCTCCTGCCCGACCAAGCATAGAAATGAATACAATATTTGCATCAGTAATAAGGAGTGACAGAGGAAAGTGATAACAAAATGTTGCAGTATGAGCTCTAGTAAAAATATGATAACAGCAAAAAATTGCAATATAAGCACTGGTAAATATGGTTGCTGAAGACATTAGGTTTATAATACCTAGAAATTCATACCCAGATCTCCTCAAGGACACATGTCACAGTGGATAAAGATGTTCTCTCATTCTTGTCTTCAATGTCCCTTGTGAGTATCTAATTTTCCAAGCTGTCTTTCCTCATTGTATGCCTTAGAAATTTCAACTGTCTCTTTCTGATTCTAAATATACGTTGTTTTTGTATTTCCTTTTCTCTAAAACGTTGTCGGTGCTCACATATTCTGTTCATGATATTTTCGGCATCATCCTGTAGAACCACATTTCTGCTGTTTCGGTTTATTTTTCATCTGTGACGAAATTGTTTAGCTTTCACTGCCATATAGGAGGACTGATATTACGTAATAGTTCTGTACTTCTTCTTTGCTTCTAACAAAGTTTTCCAGTTTCTTAATACTTCGCTTAGAACATCATACGCTATCTTTATGAGCCTTCAGAATTTTATGCAGTACATTACATTGTTTGTGAAAATATATTCAAGATAGTTAAATTGATCTAGTGTTTGCTTTTTCGATCTCCAATTCGTAATTTGCATTTTGCGAAGTTCTTTTTTTTAACAACCATGCATTCTGTCATCTTGGACTAGATATTGATTACTTTCTTCACGCTTTCCTTCATTACCGTCTGTAGGCATATTATAACCTATTATATCAATATATTTTAATTTCGACCTACTGAGACCAAATATTTTGTAAAATTATTTCTCCGTTAACAACAACGCTAAAAGTATATGTTGCAATAGTTCAAAATATATTACAATCTGGCCATGGATTCAAATATTATATCAATATGACGATAAAAACGAGGAGTAGTATTATAATCGATATTTCATAATAAAGTGAATGGAAATTTATTAACGTCTTAGTTTTTTAACATCCGACAGTAAGGATCAATAAAATAATAATTAATCACGAAATTAGAAACAAAAATAATTATATTCGCCTTGCGGAAAATTCTGGCAAATTATGTGTTATCAAGTTTAAATATCATTGAACAAATAAATGCAGGAATGAAACGAAAACATAGATGAAGACAAATACAAGACACTGATAAATTCAGGCTGAGATTCATTCATATATATATATATATATATATATATATATATATATATATATATATATATATATATATATATATAGCATTAAATAAACAAATCTTGTCTACTTTTACTTAATAGGATCCTGTCATATGTTTCTTTATATCCTTATTAAAGGATATATAAATAAAATTAAATAACAAATCTTGTCTACATATATTTTATTCATATCCTTATCATTTGACATATATTTTATTCACGCGTCATTTGACATTAGCACAATGTCTTCTTCGGGGACATTTTTTTGGTACTAAGACGAAAAGGCTACGTTCATCTGAGAATTAACATTTTGCAAGTGAAGTATTAAGCCCTTTAAAAATGAGTCCTTGAAGAGAATATTCCATAACATTTGGATTCTGTGTATCTTGTTTTAAATTTGTCTGGTATGTCTCATATCTTCATGTCTTGTGAGTGTGCTTCCGTATGCGCGCGGTCCCGCGTCTGGATTCTATTGGTAATTTTTATGTCTGGGACCGTTCGTGTGTTTATTTGCTGATGTTGGTAATGTGAGGATGATGGGAATTATGTACCAGTATGTGTATATACCAAATTTCTACTTGCTATTGTGAGGCAATTTTGGATATATAAAGATATACTTTATTAATGTTAGGCTAAATGAGGAAAAATCATATTTATTCGTGTGTTTGCTGAAAATTTTAAACTCGCTGGGAACACACAGAAGCAATAGAAACGATGTCATAAATTATATAAACACCACCCTAATTAAAAACAAACAAACAATATTATTTATTACGCATAAAATACATAGAGGGGATCTTGATAAATATTTTGCCATCTATCGATGGTCTTGTTCTTTTTGAAGCAATCAGTTGGGTTTGCGGATTCTGAGATGGCTAATAACACCGATCTTTGCTTGAAATGTACTTTTGAACATGTTGTTCCCGATGATGAATTAGGACTTGGTTGGGCTTGTCTTTCTTTCCGACTTCCTTTCATTTTTGATTCGAAAATTTTTGTTCCGTCTTCGAAAATAGATATCCAGATATTTCTGTCCATTGCAATGGATTCCGAGAAATTGATGTCGATATTACATTTACTCATGATTTGTTTACGAACGTCCTTGAATCTCTTCTTTTGATCTCTTTTCTGATTTCGTTTTTGAGTTGGGAGTAAAAGTATTGCTTCAGTAGGCGGGTGCAATCCATTCTGTTCAAATGTCCACTTCATGGAAGATTATTTTTATGACGCCTGCTTCAATGCTACTAACCTTATCTCATTCCAGTACGTTAAACGTTAGTGCTTCTATCTTTCCAAGTGATGTTTAAGACAGAATACATCGCTGTTGAATCTTTTCAAAGAATTTAAGATGTCGTCGATAATATATACAGATCTCAGCGGCAAAGATAGAGTTGATATAGTTGATATCAGTAGTCATATACTAACATTGTGTTTCCTGTCCTGTATTCCCGATCTTGGAAATCTACTTCGAGGCGATCAAACACTGATACTGCACATTTTAGACGAAGCAGTATCGCATCTTGAAGTTGAATATTTCAAGACAGAAAAAGACTATCAAGATAAAAATTCACATTCTCCAAGACTGTTTTACTAAGTTTGATCTTTGGTTTTGTTTGAATTGTTTCAGTTGATAATGGTTGTTAGATGATTTTTATTTTATTTTACTTTTTGCCTTTAGTCCGAATTTAGTATGTATGTATTGTTGCTACATGTGTCATTCAGAAAGTTACAATACTGTTGTCTTCTGCATATTGAAACTTGATCAATGAACTCATGATTTGTTTTGGAACAAAGATTGGCAAGGTTGAATACTGTAACGTTTCTCCTGTAGACAATCTCAATACACGAAGGATGGTCATCTTTTTATTATGTCAATCACTGTTGCAATGAATATAATGAACACAACCTTGCTTCACTCCAGATCTGACATCAGGCGGTTTATATTGGTCATTGTTGGCGAGGATTATGGCACGCATTATAATCATGAAGGAACTTCAGTATATGGATGTATTTTGGTGAAAATTCCATAAAATTCCGCTTCACATGGAAACGAATGCTTTGATAAGGCCAGTAAATGGCATGTGCAAGGGCTGAATCTGTTCACGGCATTTCTCCTGTAGCTGGTGCAATGTGAAGATCATATATGTTTTCCACTGTAACTGTAACCAGATTGTGTTTCTGGTAGAGGCCAGCGTCGATTGTATTGAATTAATTTACTTTTTAGTTTTTGAAGATGTTTTAAATATATCTTTTAAAATGAGATGCGTTATTTTAATTTTTGCGTAATTTAGACGACAATTTATCCAATGCACCCAGGATATAGGTTTAATATAAAGATGAAATTTGTCACTTAACTGACTTATGTTATATTCACCAATTCAACTGTAGAGGTTCATTGATGTACCCTCTATTATTCACTCAGTCTACACGTCAGGAGAGACCAGAGATTTCCTCTTTATTTTCTTGTTTTTCGTCACATGTATATTGGGTTTAAAATAATTTATGCAACTTTCATTTGTAAAAGTTTGATTATTTTCTCTTCTTCATTTATTAGGCATGTTTGTTAGCTTGTGCGTGGGACTATCTACACATATCATCATATTCATCATATACAGATTTGTATTAACACAAGTAGATCTACCAAACTGCTTAGATAATGATAATTTATATGAATTCATTCAGAGAATTAGTCAAACATCGAGCAGTCACGGTACTTGTGAGAAACAGAATGATCAAATCTCTTAGTTAGGAAATATGAAATATAATTAGTGCAATGATTTCAAGTGGCAAATTTCACTTCTAACTTTTAATAATTTCCTATTAATGAAAAATTTTCATCGCCTTGGTATGTGCGCAGAGCTGTGTTAGTCACAAACCACGGGTCACTGAACACGACCAAATGGAACATTAATTCCAATCTGTTTGCAGTCGAAATTTTACACCTTTTGCATCCCAATCACTCTCATTACCGATCGTGTCCCATATGAAAGATAAAGTTTCCTTCCTATTTTCTATTTGTCTGCTAATGATTGTGACTGTTACACGATCATGCCAATGTCGACAACGGCATTACATTTAACAGCAACCAGTATCGATACGTTTACGTTTGAATGAGTATGTGATGGAAGACTAACTATAAAAGGAACGGACGTGGCCTACAGTAAAGAAGATTATGCCAGAATCAGCAGAATAATAATAATAATAATAATAATAATAGCTCAGCATAGTATGGATATTCTCTGGGGCACACGAACCAGACCCCACATATGGGAAAATACGAAGTAACTATAATGCTAACGCAACGAATGATATTGTTAAACATTATTCGTAATCACGCGGCTCAACAAGGAATACGATCCCCAGTGAGGAACCAGAGAGTACTGGAAAAATCTGCAACTAGAACAAACTCTGACGACTGAGAACTAGAGAAAAACTACGCCAAGGAGATTTCTCACATCGGACCTCTATATTCATTAAAAGAAAATCGTACATAAGGAAGAATAAATAAATGGTCTATGGAAGAGTATATTGAAGTAATAATAGCCTTTTACTTCGCTACGATAAAACAACAAAGTCTCCTGTAATACCTGGCGAATAAAACACCACTCAAACAGACTAAACATCTATACCAACAAACTAGTCAATGCCTGGCGTGATATCATAAAGAGTAAAAGAATAGCTGGCATAGAACTCGAATGCATCCGAAAAAACATCAAAAATAGATTTAACGTTAACATCGAGGGGCTAAATGCCAACAACCTAGAAAAGAATCATGCAGAGGAACAAATAGAAACCAGCTGTAATAATCCTTCTGAGCTACACAAGAAAATCGAGGAAGATATTGGCGAATATGAAAAAGAAGCAGATTTGACAAAAACATTTGATATAAATGGAAGAATGTAAGGTAATGTCTTCTGAGTAAAGACCGAAATTCCAAAAGTAAAAAAGAACTGTCAGTTGAAGGAACCATCGGCATCGTTAACCACACAACTAGGAAAATAAAGAAAGGCTGGTGAACCTGACCGAAATTAATTATCTTATATATAAAGCCTCCATAAAGATCGCATAAACAATAGGTGAAAATGTAAGAACAGGTAACCGAAAAAGAATAATTCCTGTCTAGA
Source organism: Acanthosepion pharaonis (assembly GCA_903632075.3). Taxonomy (NCBI): domain Eukaryota; kingdom Metazoa; phylum Mollusca; class Cephalopoda; order Sepiida; family Sepiidae; genus Acanthosepion; species Acanthosepion pharaonis. The sequence goes on along the minus strand of CAHIKZ030001061.1, from coordinate 499,885 downwards.
AATGAAAAATAGAAACCGAACGAAATAAACTACGAGGACAATTGTCACTTCTAAGAAGACAAGGGCCCAAAATGAAAGAAGGAAAAAAGAGAACGGAAAAAAGAATAATAAATACTTGACATAAATAATAATACTGACGTACCCAAAATTAAAAAGAAGCTGAAACATCAAATACATGCGAAGACAAAGAGAATCAGATGTTATGAGAAAAGAAAAACATTCTTTTGGCAAAAAAGATCTTCAAAGAAGATGCCAAGCAACTATATCGACAACTTAGAAAAACTAAAATAGAGATAAATGATCCACCTAATATCCAGGAATATATGTTCAATGAAAGAACTCTATGGATCAAGCAACAAACATATAAATTACCAAAAATGCACGGATATCAATATTACGGAAACAATCGCTGCCATCTGCAAAACCAAAAACAGAAACGCATCATTAATTACGAACAGCATCTACCAAGTCTTCTCACGGGAATTTAATGATAATCATAAACGCAGAAAAATGCCCCAACTGGCTCACGTGGAGAGTAACATACTCACAAAATCAGAAGAGACACAGAACACATAGAAGTATAGGCTCATCACCTACTTTCCCACCAAAAGTATACACGATCCTCACATCTTTCCTAACCCAGAAGACATGCAACTTCCTTGAGAAGAAAAATATACTACTAGGAGAAGAGAAGGAATGTACAAGAGGACGTTACGAATGCAAGGAACATCTAATTATAAATAAAACAATATTGAAAGTGGTGAAAACAAAGAAAATAATGTTATCGAGAGCATGAATCGACTACAGTAAGACATTCAACAGTGTCCTATACTCAGGGATAAAGAAGGTCCTAAAATATATATACAGATTATGCCCCACATCCATACCAATCATAACAGGCTACACGAAAATCTAAACAGTTCAAACGGGTAATTAAAGTCGAGACGAACCAATAGCAAAAGCGGGATCTTCTAAGGAGATTCATTGCCATCACTACACTTGCCTTGCATTAATGCCAATCAGATGTCTACTCAACAATAATAGCTATGGATACAAGTCATAGAATGGCAAACTGAATCAACAATTCTACTGATGATCTTAAAACATTTGCGAAGGATGACAGACAGCAGAAGAACTTACTCAACATTATCAAACTCTTCAGTGAAGATATTACGATGGAATTCGAAATCGACAAGTGTGCTAAAGCCAACTTCAAAGACGGTAAACTAACGAAAACTACGGATTTAGACCTTGATATCAACAACAAGTTTAAGGAACTAGAACAAATGAGGCATACAAAATACTTAGGGATTAATGAAGGTGACGGGATATAACATTCAATTAAGAAGAAAAACCCGAAAAGAATACTATAGGAGTGGCCAAATTAAATTACAAAAACAAAATACTAGGTGAATAGGGCGTTGAATGGCAAATGCATTAATAGAAACGAAAGAAGCAGATGTGGACCAACGAAAAACATTATTGGCTGAAGAGCACAGGGCTGACAACTGAGATAGAAGGCCTAATAATTTCAACTAAGGACCAAAGCCTCGAAATCAGATCCTATTAATGTAACATAACCAAGTATGAATCTAACGTAAAATGCAGGATCTGCGGAAAATATGATGAAACTTTCGACCATATCATCTCAGGGCGCCTGGAACTATCAAAAAATTAATATACCCACAGTACTAACAAGATATGTGCACTGGCAGATATGACAGAAACAAAAAAGCGAAACCACGCTGAGACAGTATGAGCACAGGCCAAAAACACTTACAAAAATAACTATGTAACTATCCTCTGAGACATGCTAATTCAAACTGACAAGGAAATAAAAGCCAATAGACCAGATAATATCAAAAAAGTCAAGAACTTCAGGAAGTGTATGCTTATTGACAGAGTAGTACCATCTGCGACAAACACCTCCATAAATGTTAAAGGTAAATTGCCCAAATACAAGGACCTGGAAATCGAGATTAACAGGATGTGGGGAAATGATAACTGAGACTGTACCAATATTAATCGGAGGTCTGGACCTCGTGAGAAAAGGAATGGACAATTTTACTGACGGTGTCCCAGGTAACATCAACATAAAAGTTTTCCAGAACATCGCCCTTCTAGGAACATCACATATACTAAGAATACACTACAATTATCTTATAGTGCCTAACGACCATAATTTGTACCCGGTTCTACAGGATACAAAGCAGGAAACAAATCATACACAAATACTACTAATACTACTACTACTACTAATAATAATAATGTGGCACATGGCATCATCAACTGTCTCTATTGTAGTTGGAGCCCTCGGATTGGTTGGAAAATATTCCAGTAGACTAATTGAAGGGGTTCCTGGTAGTCCATGTCTTAAACAAATACAAAAAATTGTTTTCAGGAGTACGGCCAACACGTTACGAAGGACTTTATCTATGTAATTTTTTTTGTGCTAGTGGAAAATTTCATGATGGCATTTCTAATCTTAAGTCTATGGCGGGACCCGGAATGAAATGTGTACACACCAGAAATCAAAGGAAATAAAACGAATAATAATAATACGTACTTAGAGCAAAACTACTTGGATATCACACTTGCGAGCAGGTTAAAAAAGGAATGTCTCCTGAAAGATATTGCTATACCTTGGTACAAGAACATCGTGAAGGCGGTACAAGCGAATATATATATATATATATATATATATATATATATATATATCGACCTGTCAGTGGGACCTGGATAAATATAAGGATCTGTGACTGGTACTATTGGGAGTATTTGAAGGAATCTTTCTCCCTCAGAGTAAGCATTCGGAATATATGAATGCATTGGGAGTGCGTAAGTAGCAGTGCTACTTGGAATAGTTCAGGTTGGCAAAAATCCATGACCATCATCCCTCAGCCGATTCATGTCGGAGAGGATCACAATAATAATAATAATAATAATACAGATATGGTTCATGGCTTCGTGTATTTATTGATTGAATGTGATTACCTGTAGATTTTTTTTTATTAAGATTGGAATGAATCAATATGCATTTCACTGTCGCAACTATGCTTGACAGTTGCATCAATTTAAGCTGTTGAGCACGTTCCCTAGGTACCGAAGTACTGCGCATCTCTGTTCCTGAGCGAGAGCAATAGAGGATTATTTGGTTGGTTGCACATAGAATCATATTTTATGTGTGAAGGATGATACAAACAGATCGACTTGGCGATCTCATCACGATTCGTGGGTGAACTTTAAAATAAGAATATATTATCAATATTAATTACTCGTCATGAAGGTATTGCTACCTCGGTCGCACGTGGAAATATATGTGCTGCTTTTCTCAAAACCTCTCAATATACAGTAGCGTCCAAAACTAAGGGACAAAATTTTAAAACCTAATATTTGTTAGAAATAACAACTGTGAAAAGCTGAAATTTTGAAAACTGGTAGTCGTTATCATTCATAATAACATACTAAAATTTGAATCATTTGCAAAGGATAGAAAAAGGATTATAACTATTATTTATTTATTTTCAAATTTGGAACGTCCAAAAGTAATTTCTAATTTCTAATTTCTAACAAATATTAGGTTTTAAAATTTTGTCCCTTAATTTTGGACGCTACTGTATCTTGAGTAAATGTTATTTAATGAAAAGAGAATGTGACTACTTAAACGGGGTGTTTATTCTAATCTCATATCCCAGTTATTATATACATTCATTAATTTCGCAATAAGCTTGGATGCAATGAAGCGTAAATGACACTAAATCTTCAAAAAATCCACAGTGCTTCTCAGTTCTCTGTCTTCGATAATGCCATCGTTTGGATGATTCAAAGTTTCCCAGTTCCTAAACCACTTTCCTGAGATCTACGCTAATATTTCTTGTGCTTCGATTAAAACAACCAACATTCTTCTATTTTAAATGAATTATTCAAATTATTTTTTCTCGGCAGCAATTTTGAGTTCGTCCATATTGTGAATTAACTTAATTCCGAAATTCTAACAGTCTCTATTAATAATTATATCATGTGTGTTATCGCTATGAAAATACAAATGATAGAGTGACTACTTTGAAGCTATCTACTTTGCTACAGCTCAACTAAAATTAAGTCAATTTTTCATATCTCATTTTTTTCAATTTAAAGTTTAATACATATGTTGAAATTTTTAATATATCGAGGCATCATATTTGTAAGGTTTTATCCTGTCGTCATTACTACTACTACAACAACAACAACTATTACTACTATTATTATTAGTATTATTATTTAGTCATTGTAGCCCTAGAAGTAACAGTTTTCTTGTAAATTGATTTGATTGTCCGCAGTTGAGTTTGGTGGTCAGAATCTTTATTATTAACAATAATATTCAAAACAATAATACCATGCATGCATTTATATTTTTACAATGCATGCCCCTTATATATTGACATTGTTGGAAAATCCTGGCTTACAATAAAGGCTTCAAGCTCTTATATGGAATTATATAATAGTGTTTGTATTTAGCGATGTTTATATGGCGTCAGTTTGAAACTGGCTTAAATGATTAATGAAAAGGAACTGTATGTGATTTAATCATAGTATAAGACTAGTATGCATATGTTTACAACGTCAACTGCAATATATATTGTTGAAACTTGACTAATGCATGGAATAATAATGCAACACAAAATGTACTTAGAACAAAATGTATTGAAACAAGAAAGTGTACACAATATTTACATATAGTCTTTTGTACATTCCTGGTAAGACCGTTCCTGGAGAATGTGTTGACTGAATCGCAGTAGGGCAGAGTCTCTGGTTAAATCTCTTGATTCCCCCCTCTCTCCCCGGTACCAACCATATACATATGGTCGGTACTCCACTATGCAAATTAGGTGGATCCTACCACAACATATATATATATATATATATATATATATATATATATATATATATATATAAAAATGACAGATATTAATAACGTTTTACAATAATTTTAATGTGGTTATTAGCTGAGACATGAAAACTAATTGAAGGGTTATCGTATGAGTTCAATGGTTGAGAAAAACTGGTTTTAAATGTATTTTTCATTTAAATAAGATCAATCGACAAGTCGAACATTAATATAGTGTCAGTTATCAGAATAAAATTAATGTGCATACTCATTTAATTTAAATGAGGAAAATCGTATAAATCGTATAAATTGCTCATATTGATAATGAAAGGAAGAGAAAATATTTAAAAGTAGACTGAAATGATGATATTTACAATGGAAAAAGTTATTCACAGTCAATCAGTACTATGGGAATAATAATACCATTTAAAAATCTTCATTTGCTTATGCCTGAAGATTGATCTACCACCATCGAATGATTTTCGACAATGTAAAATATATAAAAAACACATTGCCTCTCAAAAACATTTCTGGCAATTAAAGAATGGTTGTAATACACTCATTATTACGTGGGGTATTTGAGCAAAAGCCAACTCTTACAATAGGAAAAAATAGATAGAATTTATACCTTGCTGAAAAATTAGTTATCTTAAAATATTTAAATGAGCATATCTTATTAAAAAATGGATTATTGATTACACGTAGTTATAAAGACAAATGCCCTACTCAAATACGTTGATGCAGATGAATTTTAATGTAAATTATCTTTGTTTTCTATTTCTTTAAAGAAGAAGTAATCTCCCTATATGCTTAATATAAAAATTAATATTCACAAAACTAATGTACATTTTTCTTCACCACCCCATACATACATACATATATTTGATAGTTGTATATTTAGGCAGCAATCTTTCCTTTATGCATGTTTCATTAAAAATGACTGACAAGGTACCACGGTTAAGCTTTTTATTTAATTTTTCTTGTGTTCGAAAAAGAGCTTTCTTTTTTGGACAAAGGGTGTGTAAGATCTGTCCAAATGTTTTTTTTTTATTATTTCCGAGCGCTTTCGGCTATACCTTTAGCCATTATCAAGAATGATTCGATTTTTCAGCTTAATTGAGTGCGTGCGTTATGTGTATGTCTTAATGTGTGGTAGGGATGATTTAATTTCCGAATACGGTTAACACTTTTGAGAAAAACTCCGTCCTTAACATTACCTATGAACTTAGCCAAAAAAAAAAAAAAAAAAACTTCCATTCTTAGATGTCCTCGTTGAATACAGCAATAACACATTCATTACATCATTATACAAAAAACCCACCAGCAAAAACTCGTGCCACCTTAACTTCAATTCGAATGTTCACTTAGGTACAAAATAGCAGTAATAAAAGACTTTCTAAATAGAGCACACCAGAATTCATCCTCTCGACTACTCTTTCTCAAAGAACTTAATAATGTTAAACAAAACCTAATCAGCAACGGCCTACCTAAGCAACTTATTGACCACCAAATAAGACTATTTCTCCCCAAAGCAATTAATAACGATAGACAAAAATCCCATATACATTTATTACAAAAACCAAATGAATATTAATTACAAACAAGAGGAATCTTCTCTAAGGCATATTATAAAGAAATATACTACTCCAATTGACTCGAATAAAAAAATCAAATTAATTATCTATTATAAAAAATTTAAGACAGCCAACCTTATCCTCAAAAATAACAACACACCAACTAAGTCAAAATTACAAAGAACGAACATTATCTATGAGTTCAAATGTCCCTTAAGGAATTATGTTCCTGATCAAACCGGACTCAAATAATTACATCGGTTACATAACCACATGCTTATCCAGACGTCTTACGTTACACCTATAGGAGCACAGCTCCATTAGAACCCATTTAAACACACACACAAATTTACCAGACTCCATTAGAAACATGGTAGTAGAAAACACAAATATATTAACTGCATCCACCTGCAACAGATGACTAAAAATATTAAAAGTTTAGTTATAAAAAAGAAAAAAAGCCAACTCTTAACAATATTAACTACGAACAAAGCCACGATGTGCTAACCGTATTCGGAAATTAAAAAACATCCCTACCACACACTAAGACATACACAGAACGCACACACTCAATTAAGCTGAAAAATCGAATCGTCTTTGATAATGGAAAAAGGTATTGCCGAAAGCGATCGGAAATATAAAACATTTCGACAGTTCTTACACACCCTTTGTTCAGAAAAGGGAGGTCTTGTTCGAACACAAGAAAAATTAAATGAAAAGTTTAACCGTAGTAGCTTGTCTGTCGTTCTTAATGAAAACATACAAATACACACACACACACACACACACAAATATATATATATATATATATATATATATATATATATATATATATATATATATATATATATGGGATAAGGTCAAATGGTGTATAATTCCACTATCGGTAGTATGTATGTTTTTCAAGAAAGGGCCCAAAACACTGTATAGCTTACTATTATTTATTATACGAAATTAAAAAAATAAAAAAAAATGTTAAAATTCGCTACAAAATGTGCTTCCTCAGGCGATAGTAGTAACTGGTGAGTAAAAAATCAAATTTAAATTTAAAAAAGCAGATAAAACGAAATAAAATTAAAATGAGGCATGTGCGTTTACCCAGATTAACAAATTAGTTGTCAATTAGGTGCTAAAATTGGCGCATATTGAACAGGGGAAAATGTGGTTTGAAATAAAATCCTAGACAAGTGTATATATTTGTCATGAGTGGCTTTCAGAAATTAATACAAGCTACATGCGTGTCTCAACCATGTATCATAATTATAAACAATGTACCTTGTTTAGTTTTATAAGAAGCTAAGCAGAGGGGTTAAAAGACAATCAAATGTATAACTAATATATATATATATATATATATATATATATATATTATACTGTTTATCATGCTACCCATATCCTGAAGTTCTAAAAAGGATCGAAAAATTATAAGAAATGTTTTGCATTTTAAATTCTTTGGTATGATAATGTTTAATAGAGTCAGTGGTAGTATATTATATATATATATATATATATATATATATATATATATATATATATATATATGTGTGTGTGTGTGTGTGTGTGTGTGTGTGTGTGTCTATATGTACATATATATATTATTTTTTATATACATATTTTAAATATGGTATAGTTTGTTTACAATGTTTCCTTCGAATATAAACGAATTAAATTCCAGTAGCATCAGCATGATTAAATATTATACAGTTTTCTCCTTTTAAAATGTGTTTAAATCATAGAACTTTTAGACCCCCTATTCTTTCCGAATTCAAGAAACTCTTTTCTGCAGCGGAAATGGCGATAACTATTCATAGAAATTAAGCTTCAATTGTTTGTATATATCAAACATCGGGATATTTTTTCTCTTGGTGATTTCACTTTATCTGAATGACCAAGTTCTGCTACCTCTTGATTCTTTTTGAGGTCATTCACAAAGGAATTAACAAGACAATTCAATTCAAGTTATACTTTAAGACATAAAACACATAATATACTCGGAAAAATGTGTAAATTCGATTAATGGGTTCATCATCATTATAGGTTTTCTCTACGAAACATATGGGATTACATAGAGATGTTTTGCTTCATCCTCTTTAATTACTTAACCTCTCTCCATTTATCATATTTTCATGTCAATGCAGTAATTTTAGAGGATAAAACATACAGTGTGAAAAATTTAAAATGCGTATGGAATGCTGATTTGCATCGGATCATGGAGAATGATTATCGAAAATAGATAAGGATGGGAAATAAAGTATTGATTAAATACATCAGTTAAACAAAAGAAGTTTTTGTGGCTTTTACATAGAATACGAGAGGATTGTTTTTCAAAACTTATATTTGCACAAAGTAGCGTAGATCCTCTAGTAGATTTCAAATAATGGATGAGATTGTCCAATTGTACACTATGGATTCTGTGTGACATTTAATATTCGAAGGTCAGTTTTCAGGATTTCTACAGTTATATAATCTTTCAATATTTGTGTTTATTCTTATTTCAGGATCACGATTTCTTTAATTCTGGCATGTGTATTTATTCAAAATTTTATCATTATGTTTTTTTTTTATAATCCTTTCTAAAATTTCACTACAGCTGTAACTTAATTCTAGGTTTTCTTTTATTAAATATTTTGCTAAGTGCATTATTTCTAGGACAATAAATTTCAATTAACGCAAGAAATTTATGTTCTATCTTCCAACTAACTATTTGGTTGAATGGGGTGTGTACCAAATAATTTTTCTATTTTTATTTTTTCTCTGGTTTATTATCATTTTTTAATATAATTAATGTTAGGGCATTTATAGCCACTATTCTTGAAAACTTTCTTATCAGAATTACTGTGTTCATAGGATATTTGTTTTTCATTAGCAGAATTTATACTTATTATTTTTTCATTAGATGATGGTATATGCTTAATTAGAGAGGGAGGATGATTTAACTTTGGATATACATTCAAATGATTAGTATTAGGTTTTTTATAATGTAGGTATATTTTATTCATTAAGTCTAATGTTATGTTGAGGAATTTTACCTTTTTAACTATGTATTGACAGTAAATTTCAAATGTAGGCATTTACATCCTCTATGTATTAGATTTCTATTTATATATGTTTTAAGATTTCTAGAATTCCTCACAGCCATAAGGCCATCTTCCCTATACAGTCCAATATCTTCAAAATTAATTTCACGGTATGCACTTAAATTATACAATATAAATAGATCAAAAAGGTCGGTAGAGAGCAGAGTCCAATGACCCCACTGTGATATCAAAACGGTCTTCAGAGTTTTTTATCCACTGGTCTCCATTATGAATGATTGTCAATGACGTATTGTATATGACGATTCTCTTTGACATTTCTTAGAAAAATTTAAAGAACAAAGTCACCTGATATAAAAAACATATATCATCTTTTTTCACATCGTTTAATGACGATGGAAAATAACCCCCAAAAAGTTATTCGAAGACTGATTTTCCAACATGAACATTACTTTTCATGCGTTTTATTAACATTCCGCTGTAAAATAAAACTGTATAAATTTCTATTCCTCTTATTATATGCAGATTTGCTTTGAATGTACCATTGCTTTTGACCTGCCTTATTTTCACTTTGTCATACATACACACAAACAGAGTGCCTATAAAATATCTCGCCCGTCTTATACATCAGAAAACTTATTCGGAAAAAGTTAAGAAGACACCTGCCACAACAATGATAGCTAATAAGATATGAAGAAGGTATAGAAAACCGTAAATTATTAATAGTAAAAGTTAAATCATATAGAAAAATAATACAATTATGTAAGAGTGATTATAAAATTATAGGAAAAATATATTCAAACAATTTTATGTAATCCTTATATTCTATGGTTCTTAAAAAATATCCCTTTCTATATAAATTAAATTAATAAATCTATTTTTGACATTGACATAATAAGAATTTTATCATTAATAAGAATTAAATATAGAAAATACTGCGTCAACAATTATGTGATTGTATCTTAAGATTATGATAATACGCAGACAAAGAAACACAGAAATAAAATGATTTGAAGTATGGGAAATTACAAGAATGCAAGTTTGAAGGAGAATTTGAATAAAATCTGAAGAATGCCAAGAAAGAATTTCGAATATTTTCAAGAAATCACTTAAACAGGAGAAAATGGAAAGAAATCGATTCAATGAGGACAAATTAAAGAACAATTTCTAAAAAAATATAAATACAGAGAGAAATATTTAATTTAATTTAAAAATATATGCATTTCAAAATTTTGTATTTCCTTAATCAGTTCAATTTCGTTTACTCTGTTCATGTTTTTGACCAATTTCTGAATTTTGGTTAGGGTTAGGGTTAGGGAAACAGAAATCAGACAGCTGAATAGAAATTCTTACCGAGTCTATTTCATTACACTGAAAATTGGAATGACGCTTCCTTTCAACAAATGTTTATTTCGCGGGCCTATAAAATAAATAAATATAAAACGCTGAGTTATAAACCATCCTTAATGTAGATTGGTCTCATTAGCCTTGTTAAGGGACCAAGCTAAGAAAAGGACAAATCTAATTTCGAAAATTGCTCGAAGAAGAATGTTCGCCATCAGGATATCTTTCTTCACGTAGTGACCCTTTGAACTTACAGGATTGTTCCTCTATTGATGAGTTTTTTTTGTGAATATATATATATATATATATATATATATATATATATATATATATATATATAAAGAGAGAGGAGAGAGAGAGAGAGAGAGAGAGAGAGTCGGGCAGACAGACAAAGCGCAATGGATATATTGTCTTCAAATAAAAATAACACTGATATCTGATCTTAACAGATATATTTACCAAAATTACGCAAATATATCTTAAAATGCTAAAGGGTAAATTCATATTATTAAATCACCATAAGCTTCAACTACAGCCTCCCTACGACTTCAGAATATTCTGCGACTCTTCAGGATGATCTTTTTGTTTAAGTGAATGCTGCCATAATCGTTGCCTTCAGATCATCTTTAGTTCTACAAGAACTTCGGTTGGTCTCTCCCTCTTCTGAACTACATACATAATACTCAAGTGGAATTGCAGTCTATGGAGTTAGGTAACCAGACATAATGGGTGATAAGGCTGTAGAAATTGTCAGAAAGTCATGACTTAGTTCTCCGGCTCGTGAGGGGAAGTGTCCCGTTTCCAAGCATAGTTTTTTTCAACAGCTACCCTCTTGAACCGGTGCAGCACTACCTCCTCAATTCAATTTTCTGTAGGCCTCTGTGTTGAGTCTGAGGGCTTGTTGGAAGATGGATGGAGGTATAACGTCTGCATCGTTAGTTATCACACCTTCGTAATCACCATTAGTCTCATTCTAGTCTTTCTGAATTCTCTACACTGTCCTGAGATTGACACAAAGAGACTCGAAACAAAAGCAAAAACAAACATCACCCATACGCGAAATAAAAAAAAAAGTATGGCGACTATCCTATCTTCTATGTATGTATATTTGTGTGTATATATTAAATTGTCCATATATCCCAATGTAGCCGCCGCTTGATAATATAGTTGAAGGGAACTATGTTTGTTTCAGTTGTACCAGAGGCTGTTTAAAAAGATAATAAAAGAAAGTATCTCTGTTCTTTCAGGTGTCAGAACAATGTAGCATTATCAAGTCACCAGCTCGTCACTCTAATGCTGCATTTTTGAAAATAGACAACATTTATTTATTGATATTGATTTTGATTGATTTTCTAGTTGGTTATATACACATCTATAGATCAGTTTCGAGAAGTCCGTTCTGACTTTCATTAGTTTGCGGCCTTACGTCCTGATTGGGAAAGCTTTCTAATTAGTTGCTTATCGTATCGAGAAGGGGGAATTTGGATCTTCTAGTTATTATTTATTTGTATTTATTTAGATAAATATATTTATTGCTTTATCGCTATAACTGCATAGAAGAAGAAGTGATGTTTGCAATTTTCATATGAAATTAATCTGTGTATGATCAATTTAGCATGGTATTTTAGCTTTTTTGATTAAACAACCTCTTGAATTTAAAATTGCAAATAATTTAAATCGTGTAAAAACCGTAAAATTTCAATCGGAAATTACATGTATTATAAAAGGATAATTGTTTCGATATTTCAGAAGTAAATTTCATACAATGCATATCCTTAGTCCACCTGATAATTTCTTCCCAAAATGAAAGACCCGCTGCTGCTCAAGTTAATTGAATGAGCTAGTTGTAAAGGCATAGAACGACGGAGAAGATAGGTGTACATAATATTAGGATATGGAGTATGGGTACAGTTTGACCCTAGACTTGATGACATTAAGATTTTCTTGGCTAGGGAATTCTGTGCTACAGTGTACATGATAAAATATTTAACTGCCTGGACTTATAGAAAATTAGTACTGAATCATATATTCACTTGATCTGCACTACTGAAGTTTTGCTAAATTTACTTTACGCTTAGTAAATTGTATCACTTAGATGTAACATCTATAGATGTCAAGAAAAGGCGCTCCTTTTAACATGCAAATCAGTTTTGTAAATCGAGACAAATGTGCTGTTGCATCGAATTATTAAAACCATTTTATATTTGTCAACATTTCACAGAATTCTAATATGCTTTTATCCACATTCCAGTTTTTGGTTTTGATTTTATTTCACTTTATTTCATTTTTTTTAATTTAATTTTTTTTTTCAATTCTTTTATTTGTTTGGATAGTTTTTATTTTTCCTTGTTTTGCATTATTTTCTCATTGTATAATATTACATATATTCATTTCCTATTTTACTAGCTTAATTACCTTTAAATTGGTTCCATATATCTGCCAACGTCCATTCATAACCCGCTATTACTCTAATTTTCTTCAGTCATTTATCTTTAATGTTTTTTGTTGGTGTTCTGTGTTACCATCGTTGTCATTACTTCATTCATTATTTCAAGTGTTGTAGCTTTTATTTTTATTTTTATTTTTTTCCTTCCTTCTGCCTCTATTGATTTTACCATTTTTCATTTCTTTGTTTCTTTCTTTCTCACTATATTGATTTTATCTTTATTTTTTATTTTTTCTTTCTTTTTTCTTTCTTTCTTTCTTTCTTTCTTTCTTTCTTTCTTTCAATATTGATTTCTCTATTTTGCATTTTTCTTTCTTTCTCTTCATATTGATTTTATGACTTTGCATTTTCTTTCTTTCTCCCTAATTGCGTTAATCATTCATTCATTCATTCTCTCTTTATTTCTTTCTTTCACTCTTTCTTTCTTTCTGTTATCCTTCAGCATTTTATTTTATTTATTTTTATATTAATTTACCATTTTGTACATATTCATTTTTCTATATTGATTTTTCATTCGGGATTTTTTCTTTCTTTCTCTCTCCCCATATTGATTTATCATTTCGCTTTCGTTATTTCTAGTTTTCTTGTTCTAGCGTTCATTTTCTTCTATCAAATTTTTAATTTTTAATCTTCTCCCTTTTCCGTTTCTTCCATTCTCGCATCTCTTTAAATTATTCCACTACTTTCTTTTCGTTTCAATTACCTTGACTCATTTTTAATCTTGTATCTCACTGAGCAATTCCATTCTATTTGCCTGTTAAATCTCTGCATCTTCCAAGCATCAAAGACCCAAAAATGTTAAGAGGGCGATGGCACTTGCTGCGTTTATTGATTCCCCAGCGAAATGAAATTGGCAGTCTGTCGTTAGGAACTAAGCCGCACAACAATGCCCTTGATTGATCTATCTTTTTTCTTCAAAAATCTAAATTGGTTCCTGTTAAAAAGATTTTGTAGAACAAGATCACAATTCACGCACAACTACTAAAATACTAATATTAGTAATGCTACTACTATTGATAATAAAAAATATATGTGTTTATTATTAATATTATTACTATTATTTGATTTTATCGATATGTCAGAAGCCATTGATCACATTAGAAAAAATGAAAAGCAATTACTGCAATCTAATTGCATCTGCATATAAAGAAACATTTAAATATATCATGACATAACAAAAAGTACGATAATCAGGAACATGAGGAATAATAATAATAATAATAATAATAATAATAATAATAATAATAATAATAATAATATGGATATGTTTTGATTCGTTCCCCAACCGTACCAATCTCACTGGTTGGATGTGCTCTCATATCTTTGATTTTCATCCTTGAACATATTTACTCTTTGGCGGTCAAGGGTAAAACGCAAATTCTTACGAATCTCAATGACTACGAATGAAACTTCATACCAGATCGGTCCCACCCGGGTCAAGAAGGGCTGCGTACCCCAGAGAAGAACCAGCCTGGGGCCGATAAATCTGTCACAAACTCTTCCAAAAACGAAATGGCACTGGGTCACCAAACTATTTCCAACCTTGTACTAAGTGATTCAATGCCAAATCAATTAATAAAAAGAAAGTTACCGAAATGGTCTCGCGAAGTGTATCAACAAGTCATGACATCATTCGTTACTGCTCTCGAAAGCCAGCAAAGATCACAATGAATCAGACATACTAAATATGGAAAACTATGATAGGAAGTGATAAAAGACCTAACATCAATCCAAACATGCTTGCCAATGTACGCAGGGAGACAGTGCAAAACAAAAGTCCCTCAAATGCAGGAATAGATAAGATAAAATTACATATAAGACAGAATACTCTAACCCATCAATTAAACTGTAAAGAGATGAAAGTAGAAATAAGTAATATGACAAAGGTTGAAGTAAAAACTAAAACAAATGAAACACGAAATAACCTCCCAGGAAATTATTTCGAAGAATCTACCTTTGACAAAACCTGCGGTTTTCCAGACGATGTCACTGAAGATGATACCAACAACATTAAGTTGGATTTCCTTGATAACCACATCGCTGAAATCACCAAAAACCACGTCATTCAAGAACTCAGCAGAGTAACTTTCACACAAGTGTTAGATAGAGACCAGCTCCCCAAAATTCATATGGCGAAGTTCAATAAGCACATTGTACAAATATAAAACGCTGCTCTGGAAATACTGTTAACAGATAAACCACCGGGAAATATGACATAAGATAATATACGCAATAGCTTTAGCAGCTACTGGGAAGCTCCACACGCAAATGTAAGAAGATCAAGCGGAAATATAAAACTAAATCTCTAATTGAAATTACATCAATCAAGGAAACTTACCGTACCAATCTCACATGGTTATTAGAGACCGAACACAAAAACATGCCTCCTTATTGATATGGCAGTATCCGCAGACTTCAATGTCTCTATCAAGATCTTCAAAAAGCTATCAAAATACAAGGACCTTAAAATCGAAACCACAAAAATGCGGCTTATGGGAACACCAACAATCCCCGTTGTAGTTGGAGCCCTCATATTGATTGCAAAAATTTCCAGTAGACTAATTGAAGAGATGCCGGAAAGAATTACAAAAAAAAAAAATTGTTCTCACGAATAGAACCCACACCTTACGAAGGGCTTGGTTTATGTAAAATATGTTTGTATTGTTTTGTTTTTTTTTTCTGTGGAAATGTCATGATGCCATTTCTAACATTAGGTCTCTGAGTGGACCCATAAAGAAATGAGTACACATCAGAAATCAAAGGAAACAAAATAATAATAATAAATATAAAATTATAACTGATGGTGTAGCACAATATATTTTTGTTGGAATATATGACGATAATGTATCTCACGGTATACAAAAAAAAATGTAAATAATTAAAATACTGCCAAGAGTTCTACAAATTGAATAAGCCACTTTATTTTATTTAGGGTAAATAATTTAAAAGAAATTGACGTTATATCATTCATGTGATCCTACAAATGTAAACGACTAAATGCTAAAGGTATAAAGCTTTGGAAAATGATTTGTAAGAATGTGGCACTTAAACATAACAAAAAATCCAACAATTCTAAGAGAAGCATGATTGATTCAGAAAATTACAGTTACACAAATTTATAGCATCACAGGTTATCTTTAAAAAGAGTCAATGAATAATAACAACATGCAGGAATTTTTTCAATATAAATTTAAGGAAAATCTTAATTTAGCTTAAATATCAATGTTCAACTTAAAAGAAATATCTATTATAATTAGTCAATAATCAGGTATAATAAATATTGTGATATATCAATAATTAGTTTTCTAAATTATTATGAAAAAATATAATGTTCAACAAATATCATAGGTTTAATTATAATGAGTAGTTTTATCATATCAGAATATGAATTATACAAATAAAAAGAAATATATATATATAAACACTATAATTATGTTATTGTTTTCACTTTCTCATGCTTATTCCTCCAGATATTTCGTTGTTATGACAGGAAATAATGACCAGCATATTTGCTCAATTCTGAAGATATTTCTATCAGAACATTCGCAGAGATTAGCGGTTTTCTTCATTGTTTAGCATTCGTAATTCATCTAATCACAAATAGTGTAATTGTCGGGATTAGAAATGTGCTGTATTTTCTCAGGTCAGTTTCCGCTATTTCTTAAATTTACTTTGGTTTTGGTTTCTCTAAGTTGCAAGCTGCGATTTGCTGGGCTAAATTCAATCTCACTCTAGCAGATCATTCTTGCTGTTTACAGGATAATGACACCATTCACGCAGAAGGCTCTAACCCTACGACATGAATATTTTGATTAAAACTATTTCAAGTTCCAGGCATATGTTATATTTAAAATGTTCTGCAAACGCCACTGTTGTGTAACGATGTTATTTGCTTGAAACATCATTTGTTTTTTGAATATCATACCGAGAGTGAGGGAGACTTAAGGAGACTTGTACGTGGTATCAAAATGTTAATATATATATTAGAAGTAATGTTGTTGAATTAAGCAAAAGTAGTATTGACAGTGATGAGAGCAAACATGACTAAATTAGTTGGTATTAATTAATATTGACCTGTTTTAAACATGCAAATTAATTAAGTTTTAAAGCAAGTACTTCTAAAAAGTAATAGAAATGTATTATAAAATATATAAAAATGAAAAGAGAATGTTTAATTGATATATATATATATATATATATATATATATATATATATATATATATATATATATATGTGTGTGTGTGTGTGTGTGTGTGTGTATATATATATATAGAGAGAGAGTGTGTGAGAGAGGGAGAGGGAAACATTTTATGGGTTTATATATGCGTGTGTTTATGGTGTATGTATGTCATAAATGCGTGCGAATATGTTTTGCTGAAGTATCGTATACCATGAAACAAATGAATAGGTAATCTTCACCATTATGCAATTATATATATTCAGATGTAAAATATTAAATAGTCTTATGCAGACATTAATTTAACTCAAAACATTAGATATCCTTTCATCTTGGAAAATCTCGGAAGGGTATAAATTGCAAAATAAATTATGACAATCAGTCAAGACAAGATCGAGTGAGGAGGAGATAGAGAACAATGTTAATTATCTCATGTCAGACACGAATAAAGAAAACATGGATTTTCCTGTCGTTAATTGACGGGCAGCGGCGTAGGTTTCAGAACTACAAATTAGCATAAAATTAGCATGATTAAAAAGGAATATATGGATGGCTAAAATCAGATATGTACAATTTACTGAATGGTAATTGCAGCACGTTAATTGTAGTTACCTTCCTTCTCAAGGAATAAACATCTGTAGGATCTCTTAAAGAAAAATCATACAAATGGATTTGCAGTACATGGAGTCCATTAAAGTTTATCATGTAGGCATTAATTTAAAAAAAAAGTATAATCTGACAAATCTCGCTATCTCACCATCCACATACACACAGACACACACACATACACACAAACACACACACACATACACACAGACACACACACACATACACACAAACACACACACACGTACACACACCTATAAAGTGTATGAAAACTACTTTTACAAAATTCAGGGGTCCGTTCCTTACACCAAAAACAATGACAAATTTCCATACCAATATATATCCGCAAAAGATACGTATTTGATGAATAAGAAGATTAAGATAGATGGTGCTGTGTTAGTATGTAGACTAGTTACATTTGTGGTAGTCTGTCTTCAAGGTTTAATGTGTGTAGTAGCGATTTAACTTAGAATATATTCCGTTTAAAATAGCAGGATATTCATATACTGAACAGGCAGAAATCAAAGTTTGCATACGACCGCGCGAATTCTAATGGATGCGAGTCTACGTTGCTGTGTCAGATTGCGTTTCCAGACCAAAGGCAGCAGAGTCATCCAAATTTAGCTACTGATTGTCATCGCCTTAATGATAGAGGGTCCTTGGCATTATAAACTATGGGTCGAGGAATACAGAGATCGGCTCGTACGCCTGGCCAGTTCGAAGTCATTCTACAAGCTGTCTGAGACAATCCAGGTATCATCACACGTTAGGTGGCTCTAGAACATCATAGTACTTCATGTAGGCTACTTCAAGAGCAGCCCCTGTATCCGTATCATTTGCAAGATCTGCAGGGTCTTTGCCGTCTGATCTCTCACCATGGGATAACACCTGCCGATGGTTCAATGCACAAACAGCTGATCCGTATTTTTTTGTATCCTCAGGCTTGTTTATGGTTGAGGCAAAGAAGTGATGGAATAATAGATTTACGAAATCAATATTTGTCGGCGGACCGGAATCACAACGCTCTAATATAGGCTAGACAAGAGCATCAGTTTACGATTAACTTGAGGGAAGGGATTGTAGATGACTTTGTGTCAGGTCCATATATTCTCCCAGAACGTATCACAAGAACTGAGTAGAAGGACTTGTTTCGAACAAACAGGCAGATTCGCTAGAGCATATAGCCATGCTAATAAGAAGAAGCATGTGGTTTATGCATCGTTGGGCACAAGTTCATTTTAGTCACATTGTTATGCCCCGGTTAGCATCTACCCTGAAAGATGGCTAGGTAGGAAAGGACAGGTTCAACTCTCTCTCTCTCTCTCTATCTTTCTCTCTCTCTCTCTCTCTCTCTCTCTCTCTATATATATATATATATATATATATATATATATATATATATGGCAGTGCGCGTGTGTGTGCGCAATTAATATATATGTATATATATATGTGTTTTGTATTGATAATTATATATATATATATATATATATATATATATATAACACTTGTCTATATTTTTAATGAAACGTGTATGAATGAAATGATGCTGCCTAAATAGACACAATATATATATATATATATATATATATATATATATATATATATATAAATTTTCATTTAGTTATCGAACACCTCTTAAGGTTTTGAAGATAGACTCCCATAATCATATATGAAACTAAATTACCCAGGATTTGAGTAAATATATTTCCTTTTGATCAAAGGGCATCTCCTGGGGGGTGGGGACACCTCCAAATGAAAATATTTTTTACCTTTGATATAAATTAAATTTGAACATGGCAATGACTCCTAGGTTACTTGGATAATTATATTTCTTTTTGATTAAAGAAAGTCCCCGAGGGTCACAAATCTCCTATATTATTTTTATACTTTTTTTTGCAATACTTAATGTAAAAGGAACGTCATTTAAGATCCATAAGAAATGATAACTGTTTTAATTAATATAATTTCTCCGAAGATTTATTAGAAGAAAATTTTCAAGACATGCAAATTACTGATACGGCAAAGGTGTCCCATTCACGAAATATATTACCTGTCAGACGTGCATCTAAGATATAAAAAGTAGTATATAATGCACTTACAGGGCCAATTGACCCCATAGCAAAAGACGATTTTAAATATTTATTGTAATGTACAGGTGATTATTCTGGTCTAGTGACCTATATATAAAAATAAATATGATGCGATTAATGCTTTTGAAAATTTTATAGCTGATATTGCATATTATGACAATATAAAATATGTTAGAAGCGACCAGGGAACTGAATTCACTTTCAACGCTATTGAGCCATTAAAACTAGAATTAGCCACTAAATGTCGTCACCCTATTCGCCAAATGCCTTTATTTTGGAGCATTTGCTATGCGTATATACAAAATTAGTATACATGAATTAGACGAGGACAGTATGATTAAAATGGCGAGATTAATATGTAGTTACCTAAAGAGAAAATAGAAGTAACTGAAAATAGGAAAATAATTAAAAGTCGTCAGACACAATTAAGTGATTGTTACGTTAATGTCGAAGAAAATGATATGTTGAATTATACGATAGATTACTTCTCTCATATTAAGGCCATACCAAGATCGTACACGTAGTGCGATAAAGTCAAAAGACTCATTTTAATGGAAAGTACCAATGAAAGAGGGAATTGATATTTTAAAAGAAAATGAAACACTACAATTAACAGAGTTACCGCCGAAAAAAAACTGTAATACACGCACCGTGGATATATGCTATGAAAACAGACGAAAACCAAAATAAAATTTATAAAGATAGGTTAGTAGCAAGATGTTGTTCTCAGAGACTACGAAGAAACATTTTCATCAACGGTAAATTTGAGCTCCACTGTTAATGCAAATTGCAACTCAGCACAACTTGAGAGTGCATCAACTGGATGTTAAGTCATCACCAATCAAAGCACCAATTAATTGTGAGTTGAGGATTCAAAAGTTATTGAAATACAAAATAAAAATAGTGAATAAACATTAGTTTATATTGCTTCTTCCACCGCGAGGAAAGTTGGCTCTCTGTGCCGCACCAGGAAATTTTTCTCCCCTGAATCGATACTTCAAATATACAAAACAACCATTCACCCTTGCATTGAGTATTGCTGCCATACATGGTCTGGAGCATCTTCTGCTTGCCTCAGAGTTCTTGACAAGATCCAGAGACGGATATGTAATCTAATTGGCCCTGATCTGGCGTCTCGTCTGCAGTCACTATCTCACAGACGCGCCGTCGCCTCTCCCACCCTTACACTATAGAATTTTTTAAATGTAGCCGTCTCTTCTACTCCAATAGCTTCATACCTCGCACCTCTCTCCAGTGGAACACCCTTCCCAATTACTGTTTCCCTGAAAGCTATAATCTCCAACTATTCAAATGTAATGTCAATCGACACCTCCAGTTACCTTGATCTACCTACTATCCTTCTCCTCATCCTTTCTTCTATCACTCCTATCCACTCTCGCTCCAAATCTTCCGCAACCCCCTGCATCCTAGTCGCTTCACGCCTTGCTCGGGCGTAATGCTTAAAAAAAAATAATAAAATAAAGAAATATTTATATGGCCTCAAACAAAGCGGCCGAAACCAGAATAATTTATTACACAAATATTTGATTGAACAAGGTTTTTTTCAATTGCTATCAGTATAAAGCGACAAAATGTAATGAAAATACTAAAATATCTTCAAACAAATATTTAAAATGAATGACCAAGTTAAAATTAATTAATTTTTTAGGTATAGGATATGCCCATGAAGTTAATATTATTGTAGTGGATTCCGGGATGAAATCCGGTACCAATAAATAACAAACGCCAAGAATGAATATGGGAAAATAATGTATTAAAATAATAATACAAACTGGTAATGCAGGTTTGTAGTTTCGGGAATACAGGTTAGTAGGAAAATATCAATACAGTCTTTGGTATTGAAGTATTGCTGTATGACTTCTTATTGAGTCTACTGAGTCTACGTGCTCGCTCATTGTGACTCTTGCTCGCTACGTTCGTTCTGTCTGTCTGTTACCTTACTCTCACTCTTCCGGTTTCTTACAACCTTTCATTCTCCCCTCTCTCGGGTCTTCACAAAGAAGTAGTATATGTATATACTGGGTGAGTTCATTTGTGTAAAAAGAGGAGGACCCGTCAACAATTATATACATGAATAATAAACGCTTCAAAGGTTACTGGAAAGATCTTGAATTCAAGATTGCAAAATTAAATATATCCCTTTTGACAGTAATATTGACAAGACATGTAGTGAACCAAGTTAATTAACTGACGAAAAATTTTGTAGGGGAAATATTTGAAACTTAATATATGCAATGGCTGGAACTAGGCCTGATTTATATTTTATAGTAATAAAATTGTTACAAGTTATGTGTAAACAATACGTGGGGCATATGATGTTACCGAAACATATTTTAAGATATATAAAGGGTATAATAAACCAACAATCATTATTGAAGTCCACAAAAAGCACTGTAAACCTCACAGGATTTTGCGCCGCATATTGGGCGAACTCACAATACAGAAAAAGTATAACTGGATACGGTTTGAAGATCTCTGATAACGGTCCACTAAATTCTTAGAAAACATGAAAATAGTCTACAGTTGGCCTATCCTCGTGTGAAGCAGAAGATATGTCTTTTAATGCAGCGGCAGAGGTGGGAAAATATCTAAAAGTTATTAGGAATGATATGGTAATTAAAGAAATAATCACATTTACACTATATTGTGACAGTCAAAGTGCCATTGCTTCAGCAAAAAATCATGTACATCAATACAGATCAAAAAATATTGATATAAATTTCCATTTCATAAGAAACGAATTACAGAATGAAGCCCTAATATTAATTCATATAGCTAAAGAAGAAAATGGCTGATATATTAAAAAAAGACGAGCCCAATACACGCCAAAATTTAAGAAATAATGGAAGAAAACTTTTGAAAAATATTTGAAGATGTGTAATATAAACATAAACAGAATTTATATTGTGAAAAAGTTTTTAAATGTGAAAAGTGTTAAGAAATTCTATGTTTTTTACATACTTAATAAAATGTTATCAGATTTTGTCTGACAGGGTACAGGGAGTAAACACTGTTGATTTAAATAAAATTCTTAATTTGAGGTCACCAACTCCAGTTGCAGAGGGTGTGTTAAATTTATCAACTGAGTCAGTTCAGTGGCCATGTCAGGATGTGACTGTACGCACTATCACCACACAACTTGATATCACTACGATGCAGCATGTAACGTGATCTGTTTTACCCGCCAAAATTGGCGCCCGAAGTGATTACTTTTGTATATTTAGTTCCGGCAAATAAAGTCGTGTAAGCCACACGTGTATATATTTTCTCTCCCAAATTGTATCCTGTCTTTTTCATTATTAAATCCATGAATCAATATGCCACTTGGAAATTAACAATGTGTATTATATATAAAATATATATACATAAACACATCGTATATATAATCCTATATATTTTAAATATATATCAACATGTTTATATACAAACATATTTATCAATATATAAATATAGTATATATATATATATATATATATATATATATATATATATATATATATATATATATATATATATATATATATATATATATGTTGAGACACAAAATTTTGTAAAAGAAATTAACTCAAGTTTTGTACGTTGACAATTGGGGAGTACGGACGAAGAACGAATTAAAAAAAAAGATGTTCCATTGACATAAAATATTTTTTCAATGTAGAAATTCACAATTCCAATCGTCTACCAATAAAGGATTGTTGGACTTATATATCACATTTACAAATAATTGGTGACATTAATAAAAATTCTAAACGCGCTGACATTTCTATAACAATTCATATAATTGTTGAAAGCTGGCTACATTCCTAAATCATTATCATAGATAACTTTGCCTACCAAGTTCAAATTAAAGCCGGAAGACAAATTGAGTCTGACCGCTATTCCAGACTAAAAAAACTACTGGCCTTCCACTTGATAGTATGTAGATCTTTCATTCCACTCGTTTTGGGGCGAGAATCTGAAATTTCATTTTTATTACCAATCAGCTCAATGGCGCTAATCTCGTACCAATTGACACGACGCTCCCTAAAAATTAATTTTCAGTCTACATTTTTACTTTTAAAGTTGCATACAAAACTTAAAATTTACTTACAAACTTTCTTTTTCACTTTATTTGAGTAATTACATTTTAAAAATTCATAGAAGCAATCTAAAAATATCTTTCTGTGACAAGAAATACAATTCTTCTATAACAAACTGAACTACACAGAAAAGAAGAATACTCGCAACTATATTTATTCAATAGTACTGTTCATCCTTATTCAACAAAAAGTACATCCATTCATTTTTCTCATCATAATTGAAAGATTCACGGAAAGTAATATAGTATTCTCAATCGTGAAAATTTCGTTGTCTATCTTAACATGCATTTCCATCATCAAGAAGAAGCAGACTTCATTTCATTCACCGATCACATCATCCAACTTTTACCTGTAATAAAAACATTGAAAAATTAAAAATATATATATTTCACAATTTTCTAATGACATCGTTGCAAGAACATTTTTGCTGACACATTTTTGCAAGTTACCTATTCGAAATGTTAAGCTACTAAATTTCGTGTAATTTGCAAAAACTTAAGGACACAACAATTAAACATATATTTTTTAAATGTATGTATATTTGACAAATTCCCTTTAAACCTCTGAGCCATCTTCAAGCCGAAAAAAACAAATTTCCAGTATTAAATAACCAGCAACCTGGAAAAATGTTCATCTCTAAAAACAAATTATCGACCGATTTTTATGCACAAAAATTTCGTATCTGGATATCGTTTTTTCTCAGGAACTCATGCAAACTACGGGAACGTCCCATATTATGTAATAACGAACTTTTGATAAGATATTTCGCTACTTTAATGCCGCATTGTGCTATACTACTGGAAAGAAGTAAACAGTGTAACTACTTAAAAAAAAAGACCCTTCTTGGTCCGATATTACAGAAGACAATTACAAAAGTAACACATATGATATCATTACCTTTCTTGTAGAATTTTCCGAGCAACATGCAACACAAATTCTTCAGCATCCACAAACTGTGTCTTTGTCCAGAAATAACATTGGCTAAAATTTCAATTACGCGACAAGTCTACACCACACTGTCCTCAACATATATATGTCAGGTATAGGATTGGTGTAGACGGAATGAAATTCCAATAACCAAAAACACTATTCAATACAGAGTATACCAAATAGTAGTTATTAAAAAATTATAACATATATATGTTTTAGCATCACTACAAAATTTGTTTCAACTTCTGGTGTCTTATTAAGAGATGGTGTTGATTGCGAAAGAAAGAGATTTTTTGAAAATTCAAAACCAGATCGTACCCCCTTAATACGTAACCTATGATGACCAATCAGAATACAAGTATATGAAAATTCAAGACTTGTTGGTATATTCTAAATACAAACCGTTTATTGATTAAATTAATGCTAGATCAAACAACAAATCTATATTAAATAATAAACCTATAATTTAAGATAAAATTAAAAATCAGAAATTTCAAATTAATTCGAGCATCTGGTTTAAAATATTATACAGATTCAAAAATGAAACTCGGTCTTTTTCAATTCGTCTTGGGTGTACTTGAAACCAGGTGTTGGCTATTATGGGATTATTGACTGTGCACAATTGGACACATTTTTTATGTTCTTTATTAATTCCTAGTCTAAATTTGCTAAATATTTCATTGTCATTTTCATTGTCAGCTTTGGATTTCAGTTCTCATCAGTCGATTGTAATTTCTTGAAATTTGCATTGAGACTTGGTGTTGCCTAACGTAGAAAATTTACAAATTGGAAACAAAGACGCGCTTTCGAACATCACCAATTATCACATAAACATTTACAATTTTTAAAAAAATTAGCATAACCTTCATTCAGGATAGCCATCATCTGCCTTGTTGCGTTCTCCTTGAGCTCGTTCACAGCACTGCAGCATACATTGTTAAAATGATAAAAATTCTCAAGAGCGGAATCTGATCTCTAGCGAAGTAAACTATTTTTGATGCTATGTCTTAAGAAGAAATTTGGAGTTGCGAATGCTCTAGAAACTTGGTTATCGTGAATGCGTGCATCGATAAAATGGAAATAACTCATTCAGTTGCATCAAACAGCCGGTTAAATAATCGGTGGGAGAATTTGCATTGAAGAATGCTGAGCAAATTCTTACTGGCTAATTGTTTTTATCATGTCCACTTAAACAATTTTCAGTTTACTTAATACATGATATGATACATTTCGACAGACATAGTAATTATCTTACAGCTTGTTCAGACTCTAGAGAAAGTTAAATATTCATTATATAAATATCATCAAAATTAATAAGCATCTAAATGAAATGTTTCAGAAGTCAATTTCTATTACTTGTGTAGATATCTACTCTACTCTACGATTTAATACACCAAAATATATATTCCTCTTATTTTTCTACATTTATTAACACCTCAAATTAATGTTATTAATACATGACTTGTGTAAGATGTTAGTCTTAATTTTTATATCACATTGTAAAGGTTACGGCATAATGAAACAATTCAGTATCTGTATTCGCACTTATAAAGTCAACATATCTCAAAATTTCAAAATAAGAACTCAGTAACACCTTGCATAATGATGACTATGATAATTTCCTATCAGTCTTAACCTGATCAAATCTTTCAACAACTCACATTCTAAGCATGAAATATATAATTATTTTAATAAGTCAATACAGATTTTCGGTTTTGTTATCTCGTAATTCGATATTTTACGTGTATCCTGTACAAATAGTGAAATTGATTGTTGCTTGTTATTTGTTTTATTATACCAAAACATGCCAAGAACACCATCATCGGGAATATATCGGTAATTTTACATTTTGTTATATTTTTTTTATATAAGACATTAATCTATTACAAACCAGAGAAAAGTAATGACGAGAAAGACAGCATGGGACAAATCTAGTGCATTTTTTATTAACATTTAATTCACTAAAAGTAATGGAAAAAATCATGAGAAACAAACAAAAGTTTGTTCAACTGTTATGTAATATCGGTCCTCCTACAGATGCTAGATAATTTCATCATGGGTGAAAAAAATATGGAAGAAACATAGTTCTACAAAAAGATGCTGAAATAACGTGAATGGAGAATATACGTAAAAAAGAAGTTGTTAAGAAAACAGAAGACGGACGATTATAGTTAGAATAAGGAAGAGAGTGTGGAAATTTATAGGGTATATACTGAGAAACAGGTTTTTTTTTAAAAAATTGACGCTCAAAGGACATATTAGCAGTACGTGTTTGTAGTTTGTCGGCTCCCACAAATCCATTATTTTACTGATTAAACCATTCACTGCCAAATCGTTGTCAAACATATTTTTCGATTGCTATATTACTTAACGTGATAAATACAATTTTATTTGAACCCCGTTATGACGTGATAAATTTTATGGTTAAAAAAGTGATTTATTTCATTCCATCTCACACAAAACTGTATTTTAAATATACGGGATTTCTTTATATTGGATGTATAATCACAGGCAATAGCTATCGAAATGAATTGAATTTCGGGAAATATAACACGTCACATGTTCATGTGTCTGAATAAATAAACATATATATTCCGTACTGCTTCGTTGATTTGAATTTCGGCCTAATTTCTGTAGAAGAAATTTACAGAAAAAATAAAACATTTTGAGCTGTTTATACTAAACATTTTGCCGTATGCAATGAAATAAATGTTGAACATTTCTTTTTCGTATTATACCATATTCTGAAGTCAATAAAAATATTTTATATATATATATATATATATATATATATATATATACTCGCGCTTACTTAATTCCCGCGATAAGAGTCAGGCTGGCGTTCTTATTCCACCAAATCTCTATGTTTCAATGCAATGAGATTTTTTTTTCTGTAGCAGAGGCGTCCCCCAGGAACTTACCGAAGAAAGAAATGCAACAGAGAAGTGAAGACCGTGTACTTCATTTGAACACTATCTTGAAGGTAGTGTGATATACAAAATAATATTCGAAATTTAAAAAGAACATTACAGTCTTTATGTATTTTAATTATCATAATCAAGATAGAATATTTATTCTGCACTAAATGTATTGTGAGATGACACTTTAATGGGATAACAATAATTCGATCAACTAATTATACAGGATGAACAGAGAGTAAGCTCAACGACAGATCATCAATTGGAACATTTGATTCTGAGGTGTGCCTTTCCATTGTATTCTACGACGAAATTCATTAGCACATTAGAACAAGTTGTGTTATAATTAGATTGCAGTTAAATCCAGCATTAATTTACATTTATGTAATCTTTATTTACATATGTTTGTGTTAGGGTCAAATACAGATCAAATATGGATCGGAAACCGAGAGAATGATAATTAAAAATAGGAAACGCTTATCAATCTTACATGTTTCATTTTTATTCAAAAAGAATACAGTTAAAGGAATTAAATCCAACAGCACTTCAGATGCAGGTTCGCATGAAAAAATAATATAAAAGTACATATATAGGCTAAAACATATCGTGAAATCTAAAATTCCTATAAACGAGCATAAAAGGAATTTCTGTTTGGAAAAGACTTTAAACTAACTCATAACATACAGGAACAAAACTGGCCATAATTATGATTATAAAAATGCGTTCTAATTAAAAAAAAAACAACAAAAAAAACATAATTCTTTACATCTAAAATGCATAAATATACCTTACCAACTATGAACATATTTCCAAAAAACTATATTATATCAGCCTTTATTGTATCTATTTATAAAGAATGTAACATATGTTTATATAAAACACACTAGCCTTCCTAACTGATCATGTAAAAAACCACCAAATAATGTCTACTTGACAGACGCACAAATATTCACACCTACACATATACATTATCAGGTAAATCTCACATGAAAAAAGTAGAATTATTATACACTTAGATACATAAATATATATTTACGTATTTTTCAGTTAGGCTTGGAATCCTTTAATTTCTTGGAACTTCGAAAGGTAGCGTCGTCTCCCCTTGAATTCAAAACGCCATGAATTAGACACAGATTATTAACAAGTCAAATGCATCTGAAACTTGATTAACCAATGAAATCAAACAACAGAATGATAAAAATACTGGAATTTCCTTCTTTTACTTAGATGGATAAGCGTTCAATTTTTCTTCATTAAATATGTTTTATAATTTGAAAATTGTATTTCTAATATTAAATGTAATATGCTTAAGCATCCTTGCCGTAAATGACCTTCAGCCATTGTGAAGAAACTTTTAATTTTCAATTTTACATAAAAATACTTTCAAGAGTCAATAAAACTTGAAAATTGTATAAAACATATCAATGTCTAATGCATTGGCCTGAGAGAGACATCTTTCTATCTACATCCAACTCAATTTGACGTCATTGCCAGTAACCCGATCCATTGATTTTTGTTAGCTTCCTCAAATGGGGGTTTCTATTTAAACAGGAATTACCCGTGGTATACCTTACGCTCTAAATAGAGTAAAATAGAAGATATAATAATTTGAGGTATTTTTTTCGGCGTTGAAGCTATTTGCTAGGAAAGAATACCTTCAACAGTAATGTGAGTAACATTCTAATGAAATAATAATGCAGATTGCATGGTAATTTCAATAAGAAATAACTTTGATCATGAATTATCACGCTGAGATTTTCCAGTGCTCTTCGCCTATTGGTCATGGTTAGTGAGCTTTTCTGGTTAACAATTAGTACTGTTCAAATATGTCATCACTGGGATCACCACATAGGCAGCTTTGCGTTAGAAATGTCTTCTTCTATGTGCCATGTCCCTTCAGGACATTGAAAATCATGGCTCTCTCCGATTTCTTGGGGTTTGTAGTTCATATTAAATTTTGCCTTTTTGCTATCATGTTCGGGCAACCATCTACACAAGCTCGTTAGGTAGACGTTTTGCTCTGTCCCTCTTTACTTCAGTATATCGAGTGTAAATTTTTTAAAGCACTCCTCCAACAACGAACTTCCAAGAAATATCAACTCTCCCCACTGATGTTAAACATAAGTGTCTTTTTAGTTTCTATTTTATGTTTAATCTTCGTTCAAATGTTTAATCCATGATAATCTCAACATGCTTCTGTATGAGCTCGTTTTTGTTGCTTCATGTCTTTCTTCATCTGTGTCCAAGATTTACAGTTATATGGAAGGACTGATATTAGGTAACAGACAAGTAATCGTTTCTTTCTTCTTAATTAAATTTTTCAGTTTCTTAATATTTTTCTTAACAACTTGAAAGACGATTTCATTATCCAAAATGGGCCTTTGATGCCGCAAATTCCGTCAACGAAGAACATCATGGTTTACCACGTTTTGGACACAATTGAATTATTAAATCACTTTCTATTTTAAAAAGCTCGTAAAAATAAAAAATATATTAATATAGGCGGTCGTCTTACTCCAAATAAGTATTCTTTAGCATGCATATATATATATATATATATATATATATATATATATATATATATATATATATATATATATATATATATTATAATGGACTGTGTGGGAGTAACATTCATTTTTTCATTCTCAGTGAAGGTTTTGCTTTCTTTCTTTTTGTCACAACGTTTTGGTTGTAAAGGTTTAATATGAATGAAAGGCCTATCATTTCTTTAAAAGAAGTCCATATGATATCTTTAATAAATAATAAAATTAGAGGATTTTATTATGGCGAAGCGGGGTAGGGTGTGTATATTTAAGCATATTCTTATTAGGCTAAATTCTCATAGGTTATTAATTATTGCTCTTCTGTATCCAATTAAATGTAATTTTATTTTTTAACGACTTTCCGGTCCCGTAGAAATCAATAAAATGTAAACGGGATTCATTGTCTGTAGTTAATCTGATTATACGTTTTAATTTTTTAATTTATTTTTATTTTCGCTATTTGGACACTTCTGGCTTAATCCGCTAATCATTAATGAATTTCGAGCTGAAAACTTTATTTAAAAGGGTATATTGTTCTCGTACCGATGGCTCATTCCATATAAATCTCGTCCAGTTCTTAAGTGCTCGGGTTCACTTATATCCACATAAGAACACAAAACCTGACACAAAGATTGAACTCACAACTGTCATCAAAATCACGAACCACTAATGTCACGTGAAGAAATTCCGAGAGGAGAACTTGTAGTCCTAAACATAATATGACACCTCCCGAATCTTGCCGCTGCTGTTACTAGTCACATATGATTGTCTACACAGAGGCTTTTAAGTTTTGTTTCGGCTGCTACTGTTGAAGCATTTTCTCATTTCACTTTCTTATAATATTAACCACTGTGTAAATATTCAATCTCCCCGGTATTCACTCAATTTGAAGTCTTATTGTTTCAGCTAAAGCAGAATGCTTCGCTTGCAATGTGTCTTCAAATACTAAACCAC
Organism: Acanthosepion pharaonis; assembly: GCA_903632075.3. NCBI lineage: Eukaryota > Metazoa > Mollusca > Cephalopoda > Sepiida > Sepiidae > Acanthosepion > Acanthosepion pharaonis. The sequence continues at coordinate 468,297 of CAHIKZ030001061.1, read as the reverse complement.
ACTCATCTGAAGTAACTTTGAATTGGTTGGTGTTTTCAACGAGGTCAGCAATGTGTAATATATGCATAATCACTCTCATGATTTCTGTCAGCTTTACATCTGATCTCAAGAAAACTTATTTGATAGTATTCCTGGAAATTCTATAAAATTCTCATGAACTCTCGCCTGTTCTCTGTGGCCTCTACCATAGATGCACTGCTGTTTATTTCTTTTCTCCTTGTTGGGCATTTTCATCTGTTTTTCCTCTTAAAACTCGGGCGAATATTTTTATCATTCAAGCTCTTAAACTATTAGGTTGCTATCTCTTTTCTAGCCCTGTACTAGAGGCTTTAATTAACCCCAAAAAGGTTGAGCGTATAACATAACAGGTCATCTTTCAGAAAAGCAATATATCCCTTACTTTTCTAGGTCAGGACGTAATAATGAAGTTCGAGGTTTTTGACAGTGATTGAAATATTGAACTGCATCAAAAGGGGAATGGTTATGGTAGTTTGAAACATTTCTTTGAGTTGACTCAATCTTTCTCATCAAATCGAGAAAATAAATTTATCTCGAATATCTACAGTTCTAGAAATATGTGTTATATTAATGCTATATTTTTGAACTTAATTTATTCTAAACTTTTATGAAGACATTCCAGATGACATCAATTCTTCGATCGGTATCTATTTCCACCATCATGGTTGCTGATAACCATCAAGAATGAAATCCATTGAACTTACTCGGTTTAACGACTTCCACAGACGTCAAGGGGAAGGATTACGTTGAATCAAATGCTAAATCTACAGCTAGGAAATCTTGTTTACTGTACAGAGCTAGAAAATATGTTATCACCAGATCTATTTCCAAACATAATAAGTCTAAAATGTTCCAGAAATTATATATAAGTGTGGAGAAGCAAGCGGATGTTATTTTTAGTATTTGTTATTAGTTGCTTTATTGAGGTACAGTAACCGCCTTTTGGTCATATGGATATTTTATCTTGTGGCGACAGGAATGACGCCTCCAAAGATTTATATAAGTATTTTTTAAACATCCGGTATACGTACACACACACACACACTCACACACAAACACACAGAGACATAGACAAAGACACACGCACAGACATATATATATATATATATATATATATATATATATGATAAAATATATGACGTGTGAGATATTTATGAATTAAAGTGCTGAATATCAGGGATAGAATGTATGTAAATATAAAAGTTAATATGTGTGTCAGCAATGAAAATCTGTTTCATAGATATGATCGGCATTTGTTATTGACATCAGTGTCCACTTCATACCATATGTATGTACCTGTATGTGTGTGTGTGTGTGTTACTGTCTATACACAAATAATAAAATAAAAGGTAAACCTTGAAATGAGCTGAAAACTTTGTATGTAATTTAAACTAAGTGTCCAATGTCAAATATATTAACATTATACTGTAAAATCTTTGATCTTCATTTTACTTATATTGCATTAATAATACTTTAATGTTTTCACAGGCTACGATAAATAAATTGTTGCCATTTTTATATTTTTAATTTCGCGCATTCACATTGTTTTTTTTTTATTATTTTGTCGACTGCACCCTATAATCGGGACAGTTACAGACAATCTGTGCGAAAAAGAGCACCATAATGCAATTCACTCAGCCAGAAATGTAGAAACGGCATGCTGCATTGTCTGGATTTCTCGGCGGAAGCCCAAATACTAACATTTCAGTGTCTTTGGATGTCAATCTGAGGACAGTGCAGAGGATTTGGAAAGATTTGGATGAGTCTAATTGTGATTACGAACGTAGGGCAGTTCAGAAAACTCTGATTCAGGTTTTTGGTGAATGCGTCATATTCGACCCGGAGACTTACATCAAATTCCTTGAGGATTATGTACTCTACTGGGTGAAGATCGTGGCTGTTCGAAGACCCTATGCCAAAAAGAAATCTGCACCATGTCACAAAAGCAAGAGAAAATAATCAAGGATGTCAGACAATTTCTCCGACCATATCAGCACTTACATCTGCCCAGCTAACACCCCAGAATGCAATCTTGTTTATTATTATGTGCCGGGCGCAGTTGAGTAAGTGGCTACCAAAACGCCTTGCAACACCAAAGATGAACCAATTGCAATGATTATGGCAGCATTCACCACCTTAAAAAAGAGGACCATCTGGAGGAGATTCCGAAGTCATCTAGAAGCCATAATTGAAACGAATAGCGATTATATAATAATTGTACTCTTTTGTATTTCAAGATTATTTGCGTCATAATAAGATGTCAATGTTATTTTCATTTCTGCGTAAATTAGATGACAATTTATCAATCTCACAATTATATATATGTGTGTGTGTGTGTGTCTGTGTGTATGTGTGTGTGTGTGTGTGTGTGTGTGTGTGTGTCCGTGCAAATTATTAGTAGCTTGAATAATTTCTTTCTGAGAACGAAACGCGTCGCTTACGTGATTCACCATTTTGTCATTCGATTACCCAGTGTTAGCCATTTACAAAATCTCTATTTTTGTATTATTCCGGTTATCGTGATTACGTCACCGATTATATTTGTATAATAGTTTATAATGTACTTCCTAACAGGTAGGTATATAATGTTTGTTGAAAACAGCCTGTCCTCTGGGTCCCTGGCAATCAACTCATGTATTTCCCAGATTCGCTTCTTGGATTAACTCGCCATTTAGTTTGCATAATTGATCTGCCTAAGTGTATTCTCTGATCCTTTCCGAACATCTATGTTGATGGCACAACGGTATATAGGTGCATCTCTAAAACACTCGATGACCACAGATGGGCAGATAATCTTTCCTCTGACGTAGCTCTAACATGTCGACGGATGGGGTGGGGAACTGACTGTTTCCATTGAGTGTATTGAAAACAAATCTAGTTACATTACATTTTCGGCGATCGGATCCTGAACTCACAACACACACAATTAATGGATATTCCCTAAGTGAAATGACGTGCTTTGAGTGACTACTGGGCCTTTAACTTAACCTAAACCTTAGCTGGAGCACAACATACGATACATGCGTAAAAATGCCGGATAACTGATTGGTTCACAGTTATTCCCCATCAAGTTCCTGACACACCGTGTTATCCTCTGCTTCTACAAGTGGAATGTTATCGTACGCAAATGTTGGTATTTCATAACATTTCTAAAATAAAACGGCTATAAGTAACGATCTTCTACTGCAAGCGACATAAGTTTATTTGTGCTAAAACAAATGATAATGTGATGTTTAAAAGGTAGGCTTACTTACATTGTACAGAAGAGAAAAACGCTATGCTAAATGGCAAAATGCTAAATTTTACAGCTTTTTTCCAACTTGCATGAAAATCACAGGGAGGAACTCATATTATGGAGATACTCTTAGGAACTTCATGTAGAAATAGCTGTGAAATTAGCAGATTGAGAGATGGGAAAGACACGGTTATATTAGATATGCATGGACCAAATAGTATCGCCTGATTTGCAAAGCATCGGTTAAGTGGTGTTGTTGCTTGCAGCCACTGGCAAATGTTTTCCAAAATCGAATCAACATAGCTGATGCGTAAGTTAATACATTGGCCTCGTAACGACTGACAGGGAAGAATGTAGTGAATTATGATAGGGGTGAGAAGTAAGTCTCTAATGGCTATTATCAACTATTTGATACGCTTAGGTATGGTTCTGTTTCTTTTTATCAGTAGCCATATTGATCTTCTCTCTCTCGCTTTCTATTATATATATATATATATATATATATATATATGTGTGTGTGTGTGTGTGTGTGTGTGTGTGTGTGTGTGTGTGTGTGTTGTGTTACCTCCAGCAGCATGATAGTTGCATGAGAGCAATTTGTGACTCCGTGTGCTAAATCCTGAGCAATATATTGCTTTTAAAAGTTTTTGCACACAAAACAACTCTGCCCCAATATTTCTGTAGTGGATTGATTTGATAGTATATCATTATAGATGTGTCATCCCCTACAAATCAGAAATCTTATTTTGACATATCACTTATATTCACCAATTACAGAAATTCCTGTTATCATAAAACCATTGATTTTCCATCATCAATGAGGTCACAAATTAGCAATGAACTTCAAATTATTTGATACGATTAATATATCAGAGTCTGTCTATATTTCTGAGATGAAGTATTATGTACATTATTTAAATTATTCGGACTATTGTCCTCATCTTTGTCGCCATATTTATCACAACGTTTCCGGCCTTCTTCAGGTGGTTGGAATGTCGAACTGAACCCTTTATTTCTCTCACTGAGGTAGACTGTTAATTTTCCCTCTGAAAGTTCTCCACTGCCTTAACCGGGTATTGAGCTCACACTCTTTGGGTCTTGTCACTGGATCTAACCAACGCCTTTATCCATTGTGTCCTTGAGGACATCTAGGTATGAATTTCTGGGTATTATAAACCTAATGTCTTCAGAAAACATTTTTACCAGTGCTCATATTGCAATTTTGCTGTTATCATTACATGTTTTTACCAGAGCTCATATTGCAACTTTGTTGTTATCATTGCTTTTCTCCGGCACTCCTTATTACTAGTTCCCATATTGTATTTATTTCTATGCTTGGTCGGCTCAGGAGATTTTTGTGGTCTAGCATATGTGCTGATTCCTTAAGTTTACGAATTTTCCAATGGTGTTCATTGTCTATGATTTCAACATGATCCCACAGAGGGCGGTGATCTCCCTTCTCTCTCCATATGTGGTTAGCCACGCCTGATTTTTCTACTTCCCCTGGTGTTACAGACTTCTGGTGTTCTTGAAGCCTTACCTTGAGGGGGCGGCCTGTCTCTCTTTTATATTCCTTTTCCGCAGCTGCACGGGATAGCGTACACACAGTCTTTAGTCATGTTCTCCTCTATGGGAGGTCTTACTCGGTAGAGATATCTGCGAAGTGTCGTCAAGCTTTTGAAGGTTGTCCTGATGTTATATGGACCGCAGATCATTTGTATTTTCTCTGATAAGCCCTTCACCGAAGGCAGGCAGACTGTTTTCTGAGTGTTGTTGTCCTCCTTCTCTGCCTTTTGTACCCGCCTAATTCCAATTTTTGGAGGCTGCTGCCATGTACCCAGGATAGTTGTTACGTTGTAGGGTACTACTTATACTGATCAATTCTTTATCTAACATCTCTGAGTCGCCACTTACGAATTTTGCTCGAAGTTGTAAGCAACGGACGATCCCTTTCTTTACGCTGAATGGATGGTGGGAGTTGAAATTGAGGTACTGTCCGGTGAATGTCGGTTTACGGTATACGGATGTCTTATCCCATGCTCTGTTCGAGATATTAGAACATCCAGTAATGGGAGTGTGTTGTTACTCTCTTTCTCCATTGTGAACTGTATCAAAGATCTTATTGAGTTCACATGGTGCAGTAGAACCTTAACATCTTCCTGGTGTGGCCAGAGTATGAAGGTGTCTTCTACGTACCTTAACCATATAGTTGGCTTTAGAGATATAGGTTCCATTGCCATTTGCTCAAAGTATTCCATGTATATATTCGCCATTGCTGGTGATAATGGCGAGCCCATTGCTAAGCCTCATCCTATCGATATATGTGTGATCCCATTCCGATGTGTGTTGTTTGTGTACAGAAAGTCAACATCTCCATCAGATTATCTATTGGAATACTGGTCCGTTCTTCTAGGGATGAGTCAGAGGCCAATCTGTCTCTGACTACTGAGAGTGCTTCCTCCGTGGGTACCATGGTGAACAATCTCACCACTTCCAAGCTCAAATTCTGGTTGGATAGGATGGGAGCATCTTTGTTTATTTCCACGAAGTGGGTGGAGTTTCGGACATATGAAGGAGACTTTCCGATCAATGGGTCAATTACATCTACAAGGAAGCGGCTCAGAGAGTGGCACACAGAGCCTTGGCAACTAACAATAGGCGTGAGCAGAATACCGTTTTTGTGAATCTTAGGGAGACCGTATATGTGAGGTAGCTTGGTGTAACTCTGCGATAACTGCCTATACGTCTTGAGTGCGAAGTGATCCTTGTTCTTTATTAGGATCTGTGACAGTTTGCATTCGGTTTTCATAGTAAGATCCTTTTTCACTTTGCTGTAGCTACCATTGCTAATGCGGTCTTCCAGTGTTCTTGTATAATGTGATTTGTCCATCACTACAGTCGCATTACCTTTGTCATCCGGTAGTATGATGATGTTTTCGTTCCTCTGTAGGGATCCAATCGCTAGCCTCTCCAGTTTTGTTATGTTAGACCTGGGCGGCTTGGCTCTCTTCAAGGTCTGTCACACTTTCCATCTCAGTTCATTCGCCTGAGTCTGAGGGATGTTCAAAGTCACCTCCTCGACTCTGGTAATTATGTCCAAGTATGGCACTCGCCTGATGTTTGTAGCGAAGTTGAGACCCTTATTCAATACTGACTCCTCCGAGGCACTTAGTTGATATTGGCTGATGTTGACTACTGCTTTCACTGTTGGATGATGGACCTTGTGCGTCACCTTCTGATCTTTCAATCTATTTAATTTTTGCACTTGGCGATCCTTGACTACATCAAATTCATATCTGAAGGATTTATCCAAACCATTTTGGATCCTTCTCTGGTCCTCTTCATTAGCAATTCTGTTGAAGAAATCCTCGAGTGTCCGGGAGTTATGAGCTTGTAGTCGCTGTTTTATCCAACGATTGTACTAGATTCTCTCTCGGATAAGGGCGTGTCCTGCTTTTTCTGCGACCCGACGAGCTCTCCTTGAATTGACGGGAAGTCTTGGTGTCAAGCCTGAAGGGATGAGTTGTAGGTCTCTGCATCGGTGTTGGAGTGTCAGATGGTTCGATATTCGTGCCATTTTCTGGTAGGATTTTTCAATTTGTCTCCATATTTTTGGTATATCGGGTCCGTACCGATACTACACAGTCTGTCTATATTTCTGAGATGAGGTATTATGTACATTATTTACATTATTCGGACTATTGTCCTCATCTTTGTCGACATATTTATCACAACGTTTCGGCCGTTGTACGCTCCGGCCTTCTTCAGGTGGTTGGAATGTCGAACTGAACCCTTTATTTCCCTCACTGGGGTAGACTGTTCTGTTAGTTTATAATACCCAGAAATTCATAACCAGATGTCCTCATGTGTGTGTGTGTGTGTGTGTGTGTGTGCGTGCGTGCGTGCATGCGTGTGTGTGTGTGTGTGTGTGTGTGTGTGTGTGTGTGTGTGTGTGTGTGTGTGTGTGTGTGTGTGTGTGTGTGTAAAGGAATATTGCAGCTGTATTTAAGTATGTGTAATTTACAGGGACTGAGCGCATGTGTTTTTAATAATAAATCCCTTTAATCAAATTCGGGTATTCTGAGAAAATAGCTAAAGACATTCGTGAAACTGTATGATTTTTTTTATCCGCAGAAATTTTCTAGTTTAAAGAGATTGACCGGCGAGTTGAAGAAAAACACAAAACCAATCCGCGAGCCTATGTGAAAATTTATTTGGACTAATGAAAACGTTGCTTTTACAGTAATTAGCCATGGAACATTGAAAAAGAAAGAAATGAAAATAGGATTCTATGCGAAATCTTTTTAATTTAAAATAAGTAGAAAACTTATATCAACAAGAGAAGAGCGTTCAAAGTCATTTTCATTTCTTTTCACTTTTTCAGCGTTCAGATTATCGCCAATGTCAAATTACCCACTGGTTAAATTATCAGCCTTAACGAAGCGCTTGGAATTTCAAAGAACTCTATTTCAACTATCCAATAACGCTACGTATTTGTCGCCATTACTATCCATCATTAATCTTCATGAAGTGGGTAAACCAACTGTTAATTTTAGCCCCGAAGCCCCAAGACACTATAGAACAACATAAAACATGACTTTTAACAACTCAAGAGAGAGCAAAAGCAAGGAGCTCTCCGAGGAGAGCTATGGAAGATACTGAATCACAATGAGAAACCAATTTACTGCCACAAAATGAACGGAATTCTTGACATCGAGCATTTGAAACATCAGAAGAAGTGGGGGAAAGAATGCAAGCCAAGAAGAACCAGGTCGTCTGCTGAAGTTCAGAGACATATTAAGATATATTTCAGAGACAGGATAGGTTTCGGATATTAAGATATAGATTTGCAGCTCGCAGTGCAAATACAGGAAAGGTTTCGGGTAGCCAGGGCTATGGGCGCTGCTTGAGCAAAGACAGGAAAATATTTAAAGGGTGCGAGTACGAAGAGGTCTCCTAGCAGGGCACGTGAGGCCCATGAGCAATTACATGAAGGACTGCATGCTAATACAGCTAGGTCTGCTGATAGCGGGGAAAATTGAGACTCAAATGGAAAGAGACGAATTACGAGAAGCTAATAATGCTGATATCGAAGTAGAAGAGACTTCGGAGAAAAGAAATAAAAAAAACTAGAAGCCTATATAAACTGAAGAGCTTCTCACAGATCAGATGAACTCCTGAACGAAGGCAAGAAATGCAGCAGGTTCTCTGAACTATGGAACAGAAGAGTTTTCCTTACCTGGGAGCAGTATTAAACAAAGAAGTATCATGTAAGGAACAAGTATCATGTAAGGAATTTCTATGCATACCATTTTCTGACGTCTGGAAACTCATTCAATCAACCCTTAAGTTCACGTTCATCACTGTCAAATAGTCATGAATGGCTGAGAGGCGGTTTTTCATTAGAAACAATCAAAAGCAACTGAAAGCGGAGAATTATATTAATCTGAGAGATGCCGTAAACAATGATGTAGCACCTGGCAATCTTTAGCAAATCAACATTCTACCATAAAGTTATATAGGAGGATCGCGATACATGCATAAAAGGAAGCAGGATGTCATGACTTACCGAGGCAACTACTGTAAGCCAGATCTCTTCGTAATATGTACATGCAACACAAAGTGGAAGGAAATTGAAGATAAACTTCTTCTGTACCAAATGCCCAAATATAAACATATATATATATCCAAATATATATCCTTGCCAGAGTCTTTCACCAGAAGCTGGAGAAGCTAATGGATCTGATTAAAAAACGAAAACATTTGGGTCCTTCAAGTGTGGTATATACACAACTGAGTGGCAAAGACGGAAGCCACCATATACACACGTTCTTCTTTGGCTGTCAACAAAAATTCGCTCTAATGAAATGGACATTGACAGGGTAATTTTGGTAGAATATCCAGATCCATCGAATGACAAGAAGCCGTATGTAATTATTAAAATGAACCTGGCATATAGCCAATTTGAGAGGGGGTTTAAATCTCAACATCCCATGTCTGAAAAACAATGTATGCTCAAAGAAGAGATCTCCCGAGAGATCTTTTACGGAAACACAAACTGGCAATTACGGATAGCCTAATACAGGCATAGGGGTCCAGATGATACATGAGCTTTCAACAAAGGTTGTACAACATGAGTTTGATCACTTTTTGTCTCTTGCCGTCAAAGACATTTAATGCTGACATTAATGTTCAATACTGCAACTTGGTGAAAAACATCAAGTTTGCTTGCAAGTATGTCGATAAGAGATCAGATGTGATCATATTTGGATTGCAGCAGTAAAATATGCGAGATGAGTTTACTCAGTATTATATGGGCACATACGTCTGTAGTAATGAGGTATTTTGGAGCATGTTTGATTTCCCAATAAATGAAAGAAAACTAGCTATTGTGAAAATTGAAATCTTATTACGCCGGAAAAGACACAAGGTATGGGTGTGTAGATAGGACAAAATGTACGCGAGCAACCTAGCATTGTTTGATGTGTGTCTAGGTAGAGTGTACATTTTATATTACAGCAAACAAGAAAGCTTTAAACTTCCTTTCCTTCTTCACGAAGTTCGAGGCCCAACATACTTCCAGTATCTTAAAATAATAAAGTTACTGGTGCATACAACCTACCGAGAAGCTTGCTTGAGTCGAGATTATGCTCAGTGGGAAGCAAAAATGTCTGAGGCTATTCTATCACAATCTCCTGGGAATCTTATGTTGCTCTTTGAAGTCCTATTGCAAACATGAGAATTAAATAATCTTGCTTCTCTGTGGCATAATTATCGGGATAGCTTATCTGAAGGCTTTAAGTATCAAGCCCAACTTTATTTTCCATGTATTGAAATCGATTTCCATGATGACAGTTACAAGGAGTTAATCGTTATAGAAAACTATGTTCTTTCTATTGGAGGAAATGTGTTACCGATATATAGGTTGCCCAAAATTCAGACAAGGACGGATAGCTTACCCACAGACGTGTTGAGAGAAACATTCTATGACATCAATGCCATCTGTGCATATTCTGATGAAAATAAGCGAAGTTTCCCTTTGGACCAAAGGAAAGCTTATGACACTGTTGTTGTCAGAGTCAGCTTCTCCAAAGATGAAATTTTCTTCTTAGATGCTCCTTAGATATTAAGCTGCATTTAGCCAAAGTTAGACAACACAAGGAAATAGCATGGAAAATGATCTCACCTGGCGTTACTACAAATTTGCTGACTGGTGGACGAACTGCAAATTTAATTATTAAGCTTCCATCGGATATGACTTCATCTGATAACCCAATTTGCGGTATGAGCAAAACCTCTGAATTAGCTCAAGTTCTAAAACGATGCAGGTTCATTGTATGAGATGAATGTACCCTGGCACACAGGGCAGCTCTGGAAACATTGGAAAAATAAAACATGAAAGGCATTAGGGATTGTCAGTCCCCTACGGGTGTGCATAGCACTCCTGCTATCTGGAGAATTTAGGAAAACATTGCCGGTCGTAACAAAAGGGACTAGAACTGATAAACTCAGAGAATGTCTCAAATCCTCTCCGTTGTGACGACCTATTCGAACTCTGAGCACCAACATGAGAGCACAGTTATTTGGAGATCAGCTGTCAGTTCAGTTTACTGAAACATTTTAAACTTGGTAATGGCAAAAACTACAATTGGTTATGTGACAGGTCAATACTGGTTCTAAAGAACAAAGTAGTTAACATAACCAATGAGCAAATGTTGCAGTTCTCTCCGGAAACATTTCATATTTACAGGTCAGTGGATACCATTCCAGGTCCGGAAAAGTTTATCAATTATCTAACGGAATATATTGAAGTGTCTTTAAAATTATATATTTATACACAAATGCACACATATATGTATATTTATTAATATGGAAATATTTTATACATACACACACATTCATATCTATCTATCTATCTATCTATCTATCTATCTATCTATCTATCTATCTATCTATATATATATATGTGTGTGTGTGTGTGTGCGCGCGCGTGTGTGTGTGTGTGTTGTGTGTGTGTGTTTATAAATTATTTTATATGTAATAAAGGTCAGTTTTAATTTTTGTCTACCGACTGCTGTGCAAATGAAACTCAAAGTTGCATGGAACAGTGTTTACAAATATATAAGTTTTCATACTATATATTCTATTTCTTTTATATTACAGATTGAGAATTCTTTTCTATTACAAACATAACTCATTTTACGTTATTTTCTATTCATAGAGTAAGACAGAACTTACTGATATGTATATTGAATTTCATCTCTATAAGTTGTAGCGTGTAGTAGGAATGTTAGAAAATACAAAAGTTAATCAAAATCGATGCAAAACAAAGAAAAATCAAAAGATACATGAAATCTGATTTTTTAACAGTAACTTATTGGAATAAAATTAAAACTACATAGGATGCGTTTGAGGAAAAGGATAGAAACTGGCTCATTCATCGGAATAGACAAACAACGCAACCATTAATACAAAAAGGACGTATGGATTAATCATGTTTAGAACTATAGATAGCGAAACCTGAAATCCCATTAGAATAGACGATGACGCCAAGATAAATATGGGAAGTTTTCTAATATTGCAGGTTAATGACAAGAAGCTTGGTGTTATACATAGCAATATATTGTGATGTATCTTTAAAGTCTTCCCATATGTGAATGGAAATCAATATTCATCCTGTAAATATATGTGGAAAACAATAAAATGTTCTGCATATAATATTATATTGTAGGTAATATAAAATAAATGAAAGACTGTTGAAATTTATTGAATATCAAGAAGGTGACAATATCATGTAAAATAATAAATGGCGTTTTTAATTAAATCCATACTAATTCCACATTTCTGTTTTATGATCTACTGAAAACTTTTTTTTTCAAGTACGTAACAAATCAAATTAATCACCCGGAGATACACACACACAAACAAACATATACACATACACACACAAAAAAAATTGTCGGTTTCAAAATTCTTATTCAACAGCTAATTACAGTTATTTTCGTTTCATTCCTGTGGGGGATAATAATAGCATTTTTCTCCTGGTACAGATGCTTGCAATATACTCTATAAGCATCGTATGAACCCATTTCATAGCAATATATTAAAAGCGCTAGGGATTGTCCTAACACCCCTAACAAATGTCGATCTAAAAATAGGGGCTTTATTAAAGAGACAATTATCCACTGATCTCTGAATCCTCTATAGTCAAGCATAGATCGGGCTCTTATACAACAAAAGCAACCATTGGAAAAATATTATATGTACAATGCGATGAACAAATTAAAAGAGAATATGAAGTAGCTATTCGGACTAATTTTGAAATTCAGAACAAATAAATGAATATAATCTCTGCCCGCAACATCTGATAAATAGATCTATTACTAAATAGCTTTACTGGAAGATATGATTTATCAGCCAGAATATGTCTTTATTTCTTTTGAAATGTTGCCTGCATTATTTCTAAATTTCTCAGGGTTTTGTCCCATTCACACCAATCTGAACTGGCTTACTAAAACGGTTGAAACATGACGTTGAATAGCGTTTCGATTTTGTATGTATAGCAGATTATATGTAAATCTACAACGTTATGGTTTTTCCTTCATTAAAATGCTTGAAATACAAACATGTTTTTCAGCTTAACATTGATAATGTTTTACAATTCAAGATATTGTATATTTCCCAATTTATCTTCTTATAAATACTTTAACAATTAAACGCTATTATATTATTGAGATTAACGTCACCATACTCTTCTTTAAATCAAGTTTTTATTTTCTACTGAAACTGATTTTCACTGTAGTTAATGTTTTTTTCATTCTATGCGAACGTATTCTTATTTCACTGATTTTACTTCCTTTTCTATTTATAAATCCAAAAACATATAAACATCTCATTTTAAGTATTTTTGTAAATAATGAGAATCCAAAACGTTCATTTTGTTATTTCTCTTGACATTTTGCCTGTATTATTTCTAAATATACAACATATATTCCATTTTAGAGAAATTTTTATTTCATTAGCACAGGTAAACTAATTAATTTCTTTCAAACACCATACACACGGGCTTAAAGCAATTCATCTACAAAAGAATACAACGGAGATTCTCAAATATTTTTTTTATTGAGTTGTTTTTTATTATTATCTATCGAAGCAGAAATGCAAATACTTTCGTAGAAAATCTAATTTAAGTTTCTTAATAAACAACACAAACTGTCACACCAACATTAGATATATTTTTAATTACATCTATACCAAACAAAACATCACATACTTTTCTACCTGCCGCCAGGTTTCTAATAATTATCTGTTATTAAGAGAGAGAGAGAGAGAGAGAGAGAGAGAGAGAGAGAGAGAGAGAGAGAGAGAAACTGTTACTGGCCGTTTTATATTTCGGTCTCTTTTCTTCTAGCAGCAATGGATCATCCATGTCGAAAGTTCTGTGATGACAGTCGTTATCTTTTTGATCTCGACTTGCGGCAGAAGTGAGAATTCTTGCTTGCTGTTCATGCTTAATTTAATTTCCAATGAGAACTTTTTAAATAATTTCATTATGTTAGTTTTACACACATCAAATTAAACATACCTATGTGAGAAATTAAAAATGATTATCCTGATATATATTCTTAACAATGTGTTGTCACACATGATTCTGAAGATAGTTTATGGATCTATTTACGCACATGTTTATATGTATACAGACTTTTTAATACACATTAAATGTTTACATTCATTGAGTCCATAAGTAAACAAGATCAGAGATAGAATAACGACTGTTCAATAAATACGTGTAGAAAAGTATACTTCAATTCATACCGTTTAAGTAAGGCATTGTAAACTGTGCAAGTCCCTTCGATTATTGGATCTTGTTTTATAAATGGATCAAGAGGTGTTAATATAGAGAGCGTGATGGGTAAATTCCGGTCACTTTATATTTTAATTTTGCGCATGCGGGTTACTGTTTTTGATTTTATCAACTACACAGCATAATAGGGTCAGCTGGGCATCGTCTATGCGAAAAAGAGCACAATAACGCAATCTCCTCTGCCATATATTTGGAAACGGCAAGCAGTAATGCTTAACATTCGCCCGGAAAGCATCAATACGAGCATTTCAGAGTATTTGGGTGTAGATCTGAGGACACTGCATAGGATTCGGAAAGTGTTGGATGAATATAAAGGTGGTTACGAAGGTGTTTTGAGTGTTCGCTAGTATTTATGTTTATCAAGTGAAGTTCTCAAATTATACTCAATATTGATAACAATGAGAAAAGATATAAGGGTGCCCTGAAGGAGGCCTTTTATAATATCAAGTGTATTATTCTAAGGCTCTAACCAAAAAAAACTAAATTCATAATCTTCACCCAACAAGGCTAAATACAAACTTTCTCAGATGAAACAATAAAATCAGTCGATTTTTTACATACCCTGAGAGCAAAATAAATTCTACTAAAACGGATGTGAAAATGTGCATATGAATCACCTACGATAGACTTTACGCTTCTAGCGTTTCATATCACATTTTAATGTAAGACTACATGTCAATATATGAACTCATCGACACACCAGCGATGATTGATTGTATAGCGAGACAGTTTAAAATTATTTCAACCTAAAGATCATCACAAAAGATCCACGTAATTTGCTCTGATATAAAGAAAGTATTTTAAATAGCATTAAAACAACAGAAAAAATATCCTTCACTGTTAAAGATGTATATGCGGTATAAATAATGTAATTGAGAAACAGTGATGAATGAAAAATACAAGAAATACACATTTTCCTGACTATATTTTTCATATATTATTTTAGTCTGTATTTGTGATTTTTGACAGCTCATGCGAATCGGGTTATTTAATAATGATTTTATTCTACACCAAACCGTTTCTTTGCGGTGAAAAATTTAGTTTGCCTCGTCATTTTACGTGAGAACCTATCGACTTCCGGCCATATCAGTTTGAAACACTGTAAAGTTAAGCACTGTCGAGCCTGTTCATTACCTAGATGGGTGACCGTTTGGAAATGCTACGTGCCGTAAACTTGGATATGTGGGTGGTTTAATGGGTGATGACTCGGAATTGTTAATCGGAGAGCCGAGGTCCAATTCACGTTGTCTTCTCTCATATCCACTTACGCGCACATATACATGACTAAAGGTCAGGATTAATCTCTTTTCTCCCTAGCTATGGGTTAATTAGTAACAATTTATCACTTTATTATTATTATCACCAAAGAAATCTAAAAATATTAACTGGCTTTAAAAAACCTGCGGTAGGAAACGAATGAATTATATGAGAATCGATCAACAATCTTGAGCCTTTGCCACAGACGAAATTAGAATGTGATCTGGACCTCAGATCAAGTCGAACGAACATGTTCACTGCTTTATATTTTAAGATAATAATATCTTATTGTCGGTAAAATAAAGTTTCAACGTTTTCAGAAGAAGGAATGCAAATTCTTTGATTAATGAAAAAAGTTTCTTCTCTGGATGTAGACGGATTACATTGAATTATTGACAGATTGGCTGCTTTTAACAAATACATTTATAACATTATCGTTGTAAAATTTTGTAATTATACGAGACGATGTCATCTATGCGTAAAATTATAGTGTTATTAAAGTTTAGATTTCATCAATTAATAACGCGGTAGCTTTTTGACTATAGCGCATCCTTTGAACGTGGATCTTTGTCACGCGAGGATGTGAGAGACAGTATTGCTTCTTTCCTGTGGGACGCTGATATATCCTGTCTCCCGTAGGCACAACCTATGTACGACTGGGATGACCAACTGTTTCCTTGACGGCAACTAAATAAGTCTTCAGTAAGACGAAACTAGTACTTATGACCTTCAAAACCAGCATCTGATATGTTTGGGTCATCTGATACTATGTATAGAACAATTTCGCTAGTATATTTTGCTATCAGGGTGAGACAAAGTGGAATCTTTTGGATTAAATATTCCATACTGAAATTAAATTTAACTCATACCCTGACGTCTTTTGCAGTGCAAAATACAAAACATTCATGTAAAAATAAGAATACATTTCGAACTGTATATATCACTGGCGAAAGTGTTGAGACAATACAACAGGCCACTCGTTTTCCTAGTCTGCTCCCAAATCTTGTTTTGTGTCGTGACCTCTGATAATAAACGCCATTTATTTTATTTTCTTAGAAACGAAGCCCCAAATCTGATAAAGCAAGTTTTCATGCAAAAATGTACACTATTCAAGGATATATCATGCATTTTCCTCTTACTTCTAAAATAATTTTGCTGGCATAATATTTAGTTTGTGCAAGAAAAATATATTGGTTTGCAAAATATTAAGTCGCCAGCGATAAGTAAACCGGCTTCCTTATCTATATATCTTTTCATTTTATGTGCCGTGTCTCTTTAGCCGATCATGGCTCTTTATACTTCCACCTATCCCTTGTAGTTCTCAATAATTTGCGTTTCTTTGCTGCTTCCCCCAGGCTTTTTTCTGTCACCCACTTGCTTAAGCCCGTTAGGCATGTCATACGTTGCTTTCACTTGTCTCATTTTCTCTCTATTCAACCTTTGAGTATTAGATTCTCCAAGCCCCACTTTCTCACTAGGTGGCACAGAAATTTCAGCTGCCACTTACTGCTGTTAAGTATAAGCTTCCCCCTTGTTTGCATCCTCTCCAAAACCTCACACGCTGGGTCCATGATATTCTTAGCATCCTTTTGTAGAACCATACCTTCATTGCCTCGAGTTTCTTCTTGATCTTCGAGGAGACCGTCCAACTTTCGTTGCCTTAAAGTAAGCCAGATGTCACGTAGCAAGTATTCTGTTCATTGTTATCAAAGAAACCCTCCTGTCATTTAATATCCTGCCTAGCTTTTTGAATGCCTCTTTGTCCAACCCAATACGTCTTTAAATATTTGCGTCGCTCTTACCGCCCTCTGCCAAAACAGTTGATTTTTAAATTTCTAAATCTGACTGATTTTAGTGCACCCGACCTGTAAATGTCATTTTGGGCTCATTCTATTACTGATGACCGTGCATTATGTCTTCTTGCAGTTTATGGTTAGTCCGTTCTCCTCGCTCTCTTTCACTACCTTCTGTAGGAGGTTTTGTAATATTCTTTTCTATATCTGATAGCAGTGCTGTGTCATCAGTTGATCTTATGTTGTTAAAATTGGGGCCGCCAATGATGAATCTCCGTAGGACATTCAATATTCTCAGAATTGCCTCGATGTATCGGTTGAATGTCCGGTGAGAAAACATATCTTTGCCTTACGCCACTTTCTATTTTTGTTTATCTGATGAGCTCATTTTCTATGCGCATGTCTGTTGTTTGCTGCCAGTATAAGTTCATGATTATTCTAATATCTTTCCCAAATATTTCAAGGTTGCTGAGCAGTTCCAACAGATGTTTGTGGTGTAATTTGTTGAACAACTTTGCATAATTTATTGTTTCATTTTCTTGCGGCCAAAGTTCTACGTTAATATTTATATAATAAACAATCAGATATCATATTTGTTGCTAAATGACACGCGAATTATATAAACCACGAAATTATTAAGATTGAGGAAAAATAAGAATGTTGATTGCATCAAGTAGGAACAAATGTAGAATAAAATGGGGAAATATATGATTTTAATTCGATACAGAAAGTATATTGGATTAACTGTTTAAAATAGTGATCAATCGTGTCAGGTTCATAGCCTAAAGAAATTAAGACATTAATATACACTTCACACATGGCTCCAAACTAGTTGGGAAATATCAAAATTGTCAACTGTATTCAACAAGATTCTCAGTTTGATGTTTAAATTCAAACGAATCAAGTTTGTACGTATTAACGAGGACCATCCTTCTCGTATCTTCTTGGACTGACACTAGAGAATCGCAAATATGCTCACATTTCACACTACTTCAAAGATATGGTTAGGAAGGAAGTGCCCATTAATAGTGGAAACAGCGATAACAGTAAGTAAACGTAATTTTGTTGAAAATGCTTGAAAGAGAAAGAAATTATAAGATTCAGTGGAAAGTAGCACAGGCATCTCAAACAAGTGAATGCCAAAACTTTCCTTATAAGGAAAGGGTTAATATTGACATTAGATACGGGGAGTAAAGATATTAAATTTATCCAAGTACCAATGGTTCGAGATCAATTGAAAGCTTAAGGGAAACGGCTACTCGGACAATGAATGTCAAATGTTTTTTCATAAGAAAACGACGAACATTACCGTAACCGTTGAGAAACAGACCAAATATAACAAATTATTCAAATCAGAACCTTCTTAGGTACTTTCTTTCAGTGGGTATATACAGATATTTACCACTGGCAAGTCTCAGTTGCAACTAGGCTGATTATGTGGTGGCTAGGAGTTTAACTTAGCCCAATCTTGCACCTGACTTATTATTTATTCTGGTATCATCTGAATGGAATTTTTTAATCAACTAATAAATGAAAGCATTGGATTAAATTTGAAGATTTTGCACACAAAATGGGATTCAGTAAGAGTAGTCGTAAACTGAATATGAGGGAAACGATATGACTGTTATAATTCCGTCATATAATATCAGCTCGTCAGAGGATTTTGTGAAAAAATATAAATATATTTGGAACATTGAATTTGAAGCTGAGTTCTTTGTGCATACTAGCTGAACAAATGTAATAAACGAGAAACAAAGACAGAAGTGATTTATGCCGGAATTATATTAAAATAAGAAATATTATTAGTAACTGAAACTACTACTACTACTAAAATAATAATAATAATAATAATAATAATAATAATAATATTATCATTATTATTATTATTATTATTATTATTATTATTTCTCTTTCAGTTTGGAGCAGCATATTCGTTTTGGATGTTACATACACAATTATTTCGGTCATTTTACATGCCGGACTTACTTAATAAATGTTGCGTTTGTTTACATTCTCGGAATATTAAACCAAATACATTATCACTTCTCATTCAGTTTCCATGCTTATGAGATATTTTGTATCCTTTATTTTTCTCGAGTCGACTCGCCTTTGTGTCGCTTGTTTGCTTTGTTCCTTCTAAAAGAGTGTCTATATAGTTTCAGCACTACACGACCGAAGGTTTCAAATCACAACCAGCAAGGAATCAGATACATTTTCATAAACATTTTAATCTACGAGGTTATGCGTTACCAACAGACATTTAAAGAAGGGCGGTGTGTACACTGGCCAAAAGCCTCGGATGAAGATGAACATGGTAAGAAAGCATTTGAAGAAAAAGTTTAATAGTATTTATGATGTTTTCCGTAAAACAGAGAGGGTAAAGAATAAGCGAATAATTTTTTTTCTTACAAGAGAAATGGAAATATATATATATATATATATATATATATATATATATATATATATATATATATATATATATATATCAATGTAGCTTAAAGAAAGGGTTTAACTTTCAAAGAACATTATGATTATTGCGAAATATAGCACATAACAGAAAAGCGAAGAAAGTGATAAATGATCAGAAGGCAAAAATCATGATAATACTAATAACAATAATAATAATAATGATGATGATGATGATGATGGTGATGCAAAATAGCGAGAATCCAAACAAAGTTTGTGCTATGATCACGCATTACTTCGAGGCCAATTATCAAAAGAGCTGATCTGACTGAGACGAGTGTTGAATACATGATAAATTGTGAAAGACCACTGACATGGCGATTGAAATCGAGCAAGAGAAGACGTAAAATCCATGATAAACGACACTCCCATAATCACTTTTCGCTGAGCGATTAACTCATCAATTTTCCTGCTGCCTTTCTTTAGGTTTTGATTCGTCGCATTCAAAAGTTTCGAGGTGGGAAGCTACAGATAATGAATAAAATAAAGAGGAATAAACAAAAACAAAATGGAAAATGCCACGTTGGAAGGAGGAGAACTCGTGCAATATAAAACTATATAAAAATGAACGAAGTTGTGACAAGACATGGATTATTTTATATTGCAAGAGACTTTTTCTTTGTTTTCATTATTGCTCAGAAAATCTCATCACTAACATGGATTTTTGAGTTCAGTTTCAAACCAGAGTCTTTCTCATTTCATTTTCTTTAACTTTTTAGAATAAATTATTTATATATCTTTAGTTTTTCTTTTTTATTTCTGAATTGTATTTTGTTTGTGATCTTTTATGTTATGCTTGTATGTATTTAACTTTCCATAGAATGAGACAGATTCGTTCCTGTATAAAGCATTTATATTATATTCCACTAATTATCTATCCATAATTCGCTTAATATACGTGTTTTTCTTACCGAAACTTACCTTATACCTAAGTGTACTGCATTTATCCTGATATCGGAAATAGTTATTGTTTGAATCTAATAAAACGAATGCCTTTCGAATTCTGATATCGATTAGGTAAGAAATCACAATACGATTTCTTTTCCCATTCATAATAAATAATTTACCTTGATACCTTTTATAATCAGGATTCATTATCTTTACTCTTATCATATCTTTTTGTGGTTTCTTTCATTATTTTCATTATTCATTACAATTTAGAATCAGACTTCTTGTTTTCTTTCAAGAAGTTATCGATTTTAATGATTATTTTGAACGAGAAATTATGACTTTATTTGTAATTTTCAGTTTTTTTTCAATATATTATTTTCCTTTAAATAATAACTCAATATTTATTATACTTAATCGATTTTAATGCATTCACCATTTACTAACAGTTGTACATGTCTTCTCACGTGTCACCGCACACGCGGCGATGCGCGAGCACACACACACACACACACACACACACACACACACACACACACACACACACACACACACAACTGAAATACTTCACAAAATTCAAAGAAGAGTCTATAATGTAATCGATTCAACGAGGCATCTCTATTTCAGTCACTTTCTCACCGAAGTGGAATGGTTTCCTACTGGTTTTTCTACAAATATTTTCATGTCAAGAGTTCGGATGAGCTTTCTTCCTTGGGAACCAGACTACACAAATTTAATCGTGCAACTAGATTGTCAGTTTTACTGTTGAACTAGCTTCGACACAATGGCTAATTCTACTTTAACCAATGCAAACCATTTCCCACCAATGCAATTCCGTTCCGATTTCTTCAACAGTCTTCAAAAATTCAAATTCATATAATATGTTAGAATTATGCGGTAAAAATGTCTCAAAAGGAGGATAGAGCTTTTGATAAAGTAAAGAGAATTCGTCATCTAACTTTAAACCACATCATAACCAGCAGATTCAGAACTCCAGTGCTCATATACATGACCTAAACACTGATAATATAACAACTATAAATATATAAAAATATTCAAGAACATGTGGCGGGAAAATTGATTTCATGCATGAAACAGGCTGTCGTAATTTTGTGTTGATCCCTGTCTCCATATGAAAACATACACTATATTACGGATATTGAGCACTATTACCCTATGAATATATTAAAACTATAATTTGTTCTCTCACAGAAACATATACATATTTGCTAGTGCTTTCATTGGCAGCCAACATTACATGTTTTGCTATTCATGCAATATGCTTGCCATCTGTTATGCTAGCAAAAAAAAAAAAAAACGAAGAAAAAAAAGCACGCTGGTATGTTGTCGGTGTTATGCAAGATTCTCAGCGAAATCTTCAAATATTTAAATTGGTATAGGTATCGCCAAATATTTTAAAATATGAGGAGATGCCGAATTGCGGGTTTTGTTATCTCAGGCGCAACAATTATAGCGTCAGTAGGGCATATATATATATATATATATATATATATATATATATATATATATATATATATATATATATAAACAAAGTCTTGTGCACACTGGAAAAGAAAAATAGATTTAATTAAAATGACCTTCATTATTTAACGTTTAGGCACTTTCGACCAACGTTTTTCAAAAGGTAATCATTGTCGAAGAAAGAAACAATCAAGGACGCATTAATATATATATATATATATATATATATATATATATATATTCATATGTATTATATTATGTATTAATAAATACATACATATACATATAAACATCCACACGCATATATATGTGCGTTTGTGGGTATATATATATATATATATATATATATATATATATATATATATATATATATATATATATTAAGAGCTTGGGCAAGACTTTCAACAGCAGACTGACGGACAAAACCGCTATCCAGCAGACTATGAATGATCTTGTGGAGTGGATGATGAAGATCAACAAATCTGGATTGCCAGGACGTTTTAAGGCGTGGAAACGTTAGGGAGAACAATCAGTAATCGGTTGAGAAGGTGGCTGGGTTTGCCGAAATACGCTAAGTGGTGCGGCTCTCTATGGGAACAGCAACGCATTGCGCCTCGCATTTACTAGCCTCGTCGAGGAATTCAAAATCACCAAAACGAGAGAAAGGCTGCAGTATGCAGAATCTAAGCATCCAAAAGATGAAGCAACAAGAATCCAGACAAGATCTGGCTGAAAATGGTGCGCTGATGGAGAGTTGCGTGTGGCGGAGGAGAAACTTAGGCACAAAACTATTTCAAGGTCAATAGCTAGGGGCAAAGCGGACTTGGGGTTTTTCCCCTGTCCGCAAACCAACATTGCCAAAGGTAAAGAAAGACGCCAACTCATCCAAGAAGAGGTCCGTTCGGGCGTAGAAAAAATGCGTTACTGTAAAATGGTCGGTCTAAGTCAGCAGGGAGCCTGGACAAAATGGGAGAATGTAGAAAAGAAAAGAATTACTGGTTCAGATTTCTGGCGATCGGATTTTAGCGAGATTCGATTTCTTATAAAATCATTATATGATGTCCTACCGAGCCCAACGAACCTGCATATATGGGGGAAGAGCGAGACCCCCAATTGTCGACTATGTGCAAGGAAAGGATCTTTACAACACATTCTCAGTAGTTACCCAAAAGCTTTGGGAGATGGTCGGTACCATTGGCGCCACGACAAAGCACTCAAAGCAATTGCGAGCGAGGTGATTAAAGCGATAAGGGCTAGTAAGCATCAACCAGGGAAGAAATTGAATCAAATTAACTTCATAAAAGCTGGAGAGAAGGTACAGAAACAGAAGAGAGAGAGAGAGAGAGAGAGAGAGAGCGAGAGAGAGAGAGAGAGAGGACACGTCTGTTATCTTCCGTAGACGATTGTCAGTTGATAGTGGACCTAGAAACCCAGCTGAAGTTCCCCAGACACATAGCCGTAACATCGCTAAGACAAGATCTGACAGCACAAAGCAGTGCATTATTTGAGAACTATCTGTGTCATGGGAGGAATATATTACACTTCCTAATGAGAGAAAGCGGTCTAAATACTAAGAACTGGTCGAACAATGTCGACAAATGTCATGGAAGATATACTATGACCCCGTAGAAGTTGGTTGCAGGGGGTTTGCGGGACAATCGTTGTGCAGAGCCCTAGCAAAAATAGGACGAGAGAGCTGAAGGATATTACCAACGCCAAAAAGGATTTAGCTTAGAGGCCAGAGCCATGGAAGAAGCAGTTAGGAAATTAAGAAAAAATCTCAGAATCATAATTAGGAGACGTGTTATACGTTATAAAGGAATATTAAGACATTATATTAATTAGGTTAGTCGAACTGTTATAGATAGGTGTTGAGAATCATTGTTATATGTGGGGAGGGTTGGATTTTTTAACTTGGCTTTTCGGTTACTGATTGCCATTATAATTATATATATATATATATATATATATATATATATATATATATATATATATATATATATATATATATACTAGCACTTTCTCAAAAGAAATTCGCTATTTTAACCCTACGGTCAAAAAAAAAAAAAAAAAACTTATACACGTTTGTCATTTACCGTCTAAAATAATTGGATAGCCTGCGAACAATAAATAACTAAATAATTATGCTATCTACTCAATTAAGTAACCTATTTACATATTTACAATCTAATACATATTTCTCAACATAAATCTACTCAACCAGTACTAGTATCAACTCCCAAAATTTCCAGACTATTATAACTACGAAACTATATCTTCACCATTCCATTCCTAATAAATCTATAGTTAGGTTTACATAATCATACCGCGAGAACGCACCAAATATATATATATATATATATTTCCAATTATTTTAGACGGTAAATGACAAAACGTGTATACGTATTTTTTTTTTTTTTTTGAGCGTAGGGTTAAAATAGCGAATTTCTTTTGAGAAAGTGCTAGTATAGATTATTTTTGAGTTGAGTATGAGCGTAGGTGTATTTAAATTAAGGATTGGTATGGGATTGGTATTTGAAAGATAAAACATGGACTTAAACAATGCAATAAAGATACCAGTCCACCTGGGTATGGATTCCGGAAATTGAAAACCGGATGTAGTGATAAGACACCATTATATAGAAGAGAAATTTGAAAAGCCCTGTTTTCATTGGTTGACACTGACTAACATATGTCAATAAGAACGGTCGATATGGTGCGAAACCCGAAATCGGCGATGAGAACAATGCATCACTGAAGACCACCCTTGATGCATCTAAAATATATGATTTAACTATATATATATATATATATATATATATATATATATATATATATATATATATATATAACAACAATAAAAAATATTAAAAAATTAAAATCTTCAGACACACTGGGTTGATATATATATATATATATATATATATATATATATATATATATATATATATATATATATATATATATATATATATATATATATATATATATATATTGTTAGAGGTACAGAAACGTAATGTTGCAAGGAATAGATACTATTTATTTCCTAGAGGCATTATAAAAAAAGAGATTATAACACTTACAAAACAGACCAACCGGTTTCGTTCCCAAGCTCATCAGGGTCGACTGGGAACAGTTTAACAATTATTGCAAAATATATTTACTCACACAAACACCCTACATACAATTAAAACATTAAAGAATGAAATGATAAATGTTATGGGGCGGGATCAAACCCCGTGAATTTGTACAGCGCAAATGAAAAAAAAAATTAAAAAAATAAGAACAAAAAATGGGTAGGGGAATGTATGATACACACTAGATTCTAATAATGTGAAGTCCAGGAGACAGTATTTTTGCTTACAAAGAGACGGCTCCCTAGACCGAATATACAGAGACTCAAGTGCCCGAAAATGAAATGGTGAGTGCAAACTGGACAGTACAGTAAACTAATTCGGACTGAAATTTATTGCACAATCCCTGCAATTTTATGTACTGACAGATTGATGAGGTTGACATGGGATCTCCCCTCGGTCCCGCTTTCGGCATCATTTTTGTGGGCTTTTATGAGTCGTCCCTCTTCACTTAAGACAATGCACCGTTTATGTACCGTCGGTATGTGGACGATACATTTTGTCTTTTTAATAGTGACGTGGAAGCCGATTCCTTTCTCACAGTTATGAACCAACATCATCCATCTTTGAAATTTTACCATCGAAAAGGTGTCTAATTCTTGTCTCTCTTTTTTTGATGTACTTTTGCATCGGACTCCTTCTCAATTTCTTACTTCGGTGTTTCGCAACCCAACGTTTTCTTGTTTGTATACGCCTTTGTAAGCAAAAAGACTGTCTCCTTGGACTTCACGTTATTAGACTCTAGTGTGTATCATACATTGCCCTACCCATTTTTTTTTCCTTTGCGCTGTACAAATTCGCGCGGTTTGATTTTTTCCCCCTCATACCATTAATCATTTCATTCTTTAATGTTTTAATTGTATGTAGGGTGTTTTTATGAGTAAGTATATTTTGCAATAATTGTTAAATTGTTCCCAGCTGATCCTAATGCGCTTGAAAATATGCATTTATATACATCCACATATATTTAATACCCGTATATATATATATATATATATATATATATATATATATATATATATATATATACACAAACATACATATATATACACATATACATACACAAACATATATAGATATATACACAGACATCTATAACATTTTCTCCTCTCTCTCACTTGTGTGTATATATATATATATATATATATATATATATATTAAATGCGAAAATGTCTGCGTGTGTCACACATTTTCAATTAAGGCGATACAAGTCTCTCTCTTTTAAATGCCTAATATTTTTCAAATGAAACTTCCTCATCCAAGATTTAAATGAATCCTCAGATAGCAAATTTAGCTTTCTGTGTAACTGAAGATAAATGTGCTAAAATATGAGCTTCTGTTGAACCAAATCCAAAGTGTGTTCAAAAGAACGAGTTGCTGTTCAACCAAGACTTACAGAAAGTGTAGCAGAATTCCTTCATGATACCAGCAACAACAATGGTGAGAAATTCTCCTTGGATGCACCTGGAAGTACTGGTAAAACTTCTATAACCTTCTTTTATCTGCAATGAGACAAAAGGTAATGTAGCTCTAGCAATAGCATCATCTAGAATTACTGCTACCCTCTTGTCTGCAGGGTATACAGGACACAGTAACTTCAAACTTTCATTGGCTTTGAACTACAGTGAAACACCCTATTTGCAACATTCAAAATGATTCCACTTGGATAAGCTACTGGAGGGGACTCTTTCCTTGTCCGTGATGAATTTATCATGACACACAAGCGAGCATTTGATATCCTGGACAAAACTCA
The DNA here is from genome assembly GCA_903632075.3 of Acanthosepion pharaonis. Taxonomy (NCBI): domain Eukaryota; kingdom Metazoa; phylum Mollusca; class Cephalopoda; order Sepiida; family Sepiidae; genus Acanthosepion; species Acanthosepion pharaonis. Next base: position 441,407 of record CAHIKZ030001061.1, on the reverse strand, counting down.
CAAAGACATTAGAGTGAATTCGCAAATTATGAGAGGTATCACTATGTCACTCTGGTGATTTTAGAGTGATATTGTCAGTCATTACAAGAGGAACACGAGGTGATGAAATCAATGCTTTCCTGTGTTGAAGGTTCCTCCCCTTTTTTACACAAATGGACTCACCCAGTATATACATATACTACTGCTACGTGAAGACCCGAGAGAGAGGAGAGTGAAAGGTTGTAGAAGACCGGAAGAGTGAGAGTAAGACAACAGACAGACAGAACGAACGTAGCCAGCAAGAGTCACAGTGAGCGAACACGTAGACTCCGTAAGAAGTCATACGGCGATACTTCCATACCACAGACTGTATAGATATTTTGCTACTAACCCGCATTCCTGGAACTACTAACCTGCATTACCAGTTTGTATTATTACGTTAATACATTATTTTCCTAGATTCCTTCTTAGCGTTTGATATTTATTGGTACCGGATTTCATTCCGGAATCCACAACAACCTGAAAAATTCTTACATATAAAGCCATGTTCAAAGAGGAGATTTAAAAACACAGGTGATTTTGGCAATGGAACCATCAAAATGGGCCAAAATGGAAATATTCCACTACCAATTTGTTGTGGAGTTTCTATCTCAAGTATCCGAGACTTGACTAATCATGTTTCCCCAAACATTAAACACTATTTCATGAATTAAAACTCTCTTTGTGAGAGGGACATATTAGCTCCCAACCTGTGGATATCATCAACTATCAACTTCTCCAAAAAATTCAAAAAGAAAGTATGAAGTATATTTCCATTGGCACTGTGGTTGAAAATGAGGGAGTAAATTTTCCAGTAGAGTTTTAAACTCATTGGATCCACCTGGAATGCCATCGCACAAGCTGGAACTAAAAGAAAATGTGCTAGATATACTATTGAGAAAACTTGATCCTCCAGAGTTTTATAGTAGAACAAGCTACATTTTAAAGAAGAGGATTCCTCACTTTATGTAAGCAGAGATCCTTACTAGTAAAGGAAAGGAAACACTTATAATTCCAGAATCTCCTTTTTTCCTTCAGATCATCTTTTGATTTAAAAAGACTTCTGTTGACAGTGAATGCAATGTCAATCAATACGACTCAAGGACATTCATTGAAAGTAATTGGACTTCATCTGAGAGAAACCTGCATTTCTTACGGTCAGCTCTATGTTGGGAATGGAAACAAACTTCTTGTAGTGACCCGGAATGTAAAAAAAAAATATATATATATTTTTTTTTATAATCCAGATTGCAATAAAATCCAAATAGACTAATTATATCATTGTTTTTTTGGGAAAACATTTGTTTTGAACATATTATTAAATTTTAATAAAGTTTAATATGTACTCAATGAATGAAGTGTAATTGTTGCGTCGAAGGCACATTCAAGTACCCTCCGCATAAATTATCTCAAAGCTGCCCGTTAGGGTGGCTTGTGAGCTAGTTTACATACATAGATACACACACACACACACACACACACACACACACATATATATATATATATATATATATATATATATATATATATATATATATATATATAAACGTGGCAATGTATAAATTGTCGTCTATATTAAACAAAAATGAAAATAACAATGAGATCTTATTTTAGGGGACATATTCACAAAAAATTACTCAAATACTTGAAATACTAAACACTAATTTTATTCGCTAAAATGGCCATTGGCGTCCAGCACTGCCTCCAGACGACCCCCCGCAGATAATAATCGAGGGAATTGCAGTCGGGGTAGTTGTGTGGCCAGATGTAAGGGATGATGGTGTCGCAAAAATTGTCTGACCACTATCACTAGATTCTCCTGCTTGTGTGGCTTTCTGTTGCCAGACACAGATTATTCCGGCAAACTTCTTGAGACTGGGCAACATTACCTCCTCAAGGGTCTTAATGTAGGTTACCGTGTCTAGTTTCAGACGCTGCTGGAAAATGAATGACGGCATAACATCGCCACAACTAGTGATCACTCCAAACACCTTCCGAATCACGATTAGATTCGTCCAATTCTTTCCGAATCCTTTGCACTGTCACACAATGACACTGAAATGTTCGGGTGGTAACATCTGACGCTAATTTTGCAAATTTCTTGTGCTGAGAATTGCAGCATTGGTGCTTTATTTCTCACAAACGATATCGAAATAAAATTATTTTTCTGTTAACAAATAAGCAAATGCGCGAAATAAAAATATATAAAATGGCGTTATTTTAGTCATCGCATTATATATATATATATATATATATATATATATATATATATATATATATATATATATATATTGAACTCTGAATTCAAAACCTGTGGAGAGTCGGTCCTTCAAAAATGTATGGTTCAGCACAAAACCTTCAACACTATAATCAAATCTCGTGTGCTGGTGTCGGACAGTCAGTTTCGTAGGAAATGATCTGTTGACCCTCAAGCGTCTAATTCGACGAGAGAGTCGATATACATAAATATATATTTATATATATATATATATATATATATATATATATATATATATATATGTGTGTGTGTGTGTGTGTATGTGCGTGCATGTCTCAGTCTGTATGTCTGTCTATGCATATATAAATAAATAAATAAATATATATATATATATATATATATATATATATATATATATATATATATATATATATGTATATATAAGCTATTTTCAATACATAGCTAAAACAGTGCATACCTTGATGAAAAAAAAACATACTTGATAAACCATTTTTATCGTCTAAATGTTTATGTTATTTTTAGGAGGAAAGACGAAAGTATTTATTGCTTAATTTTTCCATTTTCAATCGTTCGTAAATTATTGTTTTTTTTTTTTTTGGTGGGGAGTCAGTGAAATTGCCAAAATATCGAACATGACCGCTATTTTTGACACCCTTTAATCAAAAGTGAAATTCAATTATATTTTTTCAAAAGTTATTGAAGAAAATTAGAAAATTTAAAGATTGCTTAATGTAAATGGAAACAAACATTAATTAATTTTGTATCAGAAAAAAATAGTTGAAAATAAATGAATTATGTCTAACCGTGGTGATTATTATTGGAGTTGTGATTTGACGTATAACTCATGTATCGACAACTAACGTCAGATCAATTTATTGTATTGAATGACAAACACGTGACCTATTCTTTCAGGAACGAGAATACATAATTTTGGAGAAAAGGATATTCATATATTTTTGTATATTACAAAGTGTTTTAAAAATATAACCATGTCGAATATTGTTATAATATTTCGAATTATGATCTGTACAATCAGATATTTTAAAAACAGCATTTCGAAAAATACACAGATTCAAACTTAATTTTAAAACATTCAACATCTTTATCACATTTTTTATTTAAAATTGGAAAAAAAAGAAAGTAATTCTTGTAAAAATTCATTTTTAATCGGAAAAATATTTGGGCTACAGACAATAATGAACTTAATATATATTATTCATAAAGATCATTAAAAGATTTTTTATTAAATAATGTCTTATTTTTACTGGGTTTTGTATTTTGCAATTCACAGCTGAATTTTGGGCAACATCGGGTAGAAATTTACGAAAAATCTTCATTTAATTCGTTCAACATTTAACGAATATGATTACAAAATTACACAAAATTCGAATTTTTGAGATTTCATAAAATTAAGTAAAGGGGTGGCTAAGAGATGTAAAAAAATACCATGACTTTCTAAAAAAACGAACATTACTAAAATAATTTCATTCATTGTGAAGAAGTTCTGATAGTTTCACTAAAATCCAACAATTATATATTTACAACAATTTCCAAATTTATGTGTTTTTCAACTGAAAATGTTTGCGAGAAAAATAATGTTAAATATTAGGTGACCGCTGGCGCAAAAAAAAGAAGATATTTAACCAAAATTTCAAACATCATGGAAAGGATTAAAAAAATAAAAAAAACAATTAAAACATGATTTCATCCTTCATCTTAATAAGAGTTTGTCGATAAAACTTTGTCTTTATTACGTTTGGGCACTCTTTTCATCATGCTATGCTGTCTTTTCGATGAATTATTGAAGATACCAATGTATATATATATATATATATATATATATATATATATATATATATATATATGATTATTTTATACACACTCACACACACACACACCCATATATATATATATATATATCAAAAGAAATGTTTATCCGAAAAAAAACTGGAAAAAGGAAGGAAGTAGAAACATCCGAATAGGCTGAAAAAATCGTCCAGTGACTTAAATTTCCAGTCCAAAGAAAAAGAAATGTGAGTAAATAACATTTAACGTAGAATGCTTAATACCGCGTGCGAGCCACAATCCAAGAATGCGGACGGATCTATCAGTCCACTTACAGGCACCTAACCGCAAGCCGGAAGATTGTTACGGTTAATTTTGACCCCGTCACTTTCTCGTGCCATTCAGGAGGCTTCTGCCCCACTTTAATATCGCTTCGGCGCAACACGAAAATTGATACGTCCACGGCGTAAGCAGAAACCCTGGCTCAAGCTTCACTCGGGAAACAACGATTCTTCGTAGGGCCAGACGGCACTTCATCCTTGAGTCAGCGAAGGAAGGGCTCCAAAACGAAAGCATAAATTAAGGTCGACAGCGGACAACACAGTCGGACAAACCGTGTCATCTCAAAAGCGCCCGACCGCCTTCAGTGCACCTGTACCACAGCACTGTGGGAGTCATACAGGAGGCTAATCCACTCGCAGAAGCCGGGTTCGAATCCATCGGCCTGCAAGACAGCAGACAGATATCGATGGTCTTAGACAGATATAAATTGATCAGCGCGGCTCTCTTCTCGGCTTTTACATCCTCCATAACCGAGCGGATCAGTTGCAGATTACTTTGAATTGTTCGTTCCCTCACGACATGAATCTGCTCGGGTGCGATAACTGACTGAAAAAGTTCCGCCAGGATATTTGCCAAGTTATGGGCCTATAATCGTCTACATCTCTTCCAGCACTCTTGCCCTTTTTCAAATGCGGGATGACACCTCTGGAAATACGGTCGGAGTGGACACCAAGGTCAAGTAAAGTTACCCCTCTGTGATCTCACCCTCACAGCTAGTCGCTTCGTTTGGCGAAAGCCAAGCATATTCAGCGAAATAGCTGGGAAACTCCTCGCTACTTAGACCAGGCTCCTTGGTAAAACGGCTCTCGAAATGCCGCCGTGATGACCTTACGAATGTAACGATCGAAACATCAACGGATCTCTTCCTTGCGCAGTTCTGCGCCAATGTTCACAGCTTCGTTAGACATTCCTAACTACCTATAATTTTTTTTTTATACGTAACTATGGATAGATTAGTAGATATTGCTGCTACTCCTCGCCCGTCTCATATGGGTGATGGTGGCTGAGCAAGCAGCGGAGAACCAGGGGGAGGAGAGTGACTTGACCCTATATTTCCTTGAGGGGATGGAAGCGGCGATTCCAGCTTTAACCCAGGATGAGACCTCGGAAGCTAATTCTTGGACGGGGAACGTACAGACAACATTCCAGAGGACATCGCGGAGGAAATCATAGAACGCGTCCCAGTCAGCTCGTTGATAGTAAAATGAAGTTCTAGTGGTAAGAGGTTCTTTGCAGGGGTTGGAGTTGAAGGAGATGTTAACAGATACTACAGCATGATCAGAGTTACCAAGAGGGCAGAGTTGCGTAGCTCTACAGGACTCGGGGATGGAGGTAAAACACAGATCGAGAAGAGAGTCTTTACCTTCCCGGTTGAAGGTAAAACAAGTGGAGAAGTTAAGTATCTGCGTGAGGGATCGAGAGACTGAACAATTGAGCGTTTGTATGTCTGCGTGGTCAGTAGTAGCATTCTTAAGCCACATGGTATGATGGGCGTTAAAGTCGCAAAACACAAATATGTGAGCAAACGGGTGGAGGGAGAGAGCGTTTTCTATGCTGTCAGAAATGCTATCGAGTATCCCACAGTCTTGAGAGGATGGAAAGCGGTAAAGGAAGAAGAGATAGCTTACCGCATTGAGAAGAGATAGTCGGAGACACATATACGATTGGTCTAGAAATTCGAGAGACAACTCTCTGGCCAGAGGGAGATGGACCTTGACGTAGGCACCAAGGCTGTGCATGTGGGTTAGAGAGTCTTTTCTGAGGAGAGGAAGGTAGCCAGGGATCGAGAGATTAGTGGAGGGTTTGGTCTCACAGAGAGCCAGTATATCCGGGCATTTTGCAGTGAGGAAAGATTTCATGCTGCAAAAGTTTGTTCTCATTCCACGGATGTTGAAGAACGAAATATTGAGGGGTTTAGGTGATTTTTGAGTGGCTGGTTTAGGATTACTTTTTTGGTCTTTGTAAGTCATGTGGAATTTTAGTTGGAAGATGAGAAGGCCCGAAGTCAAAGAAGCAGACAGTTATCGACCGTGACGTGGGCAGAGAGGAGTTGGCACAACCTAATGGTAATCTTAGTATTTAACATATTTCTTGTCATGTGATTTTGCTAAATTTCCCTATTTATGTTTTATTTGGTTTGATCAGTCGATAATCCTGGTGACTATGGAAGTTGTGTTTATGATCTTTTAACGTTATGAAAAAATCATTAATGTTAAATTTTTCTTTTTTTATAAGCTAAGTTGAATTTGCTAGCTAATAAGCTTGTTGCCGACTTCCAGATCACGTCGGCGGTCACCAATGAACTGTGGCCGACTTCATCACATTTATTTAACGTATAATTAAGAAACCAAACTGACGCGAAGAAAAAGAGGATAAGCCAGAGACATCATTAAACATAAAATTTGTATTTAACAAGATGTACAAACAAGGATGTGAAAGAAAAGCATGCATTGAGTAAAACAAGAGGTGTCTCTCTTTAACTATCAATTGTTCCAAATTTCACTGAAAGCAATAAGTTTGAAATAGTTACTGATAATAAATATTTTCAACAGTTTTGCTGTGTAAAAATAAATGTTATGTGAGTATAGGGAATATTCAGCATGTGAGTGGTGGTGTGAGTGAGAAGACTGGCGCATGGTTTCAACTGTCGTAGATTTCTGTGGCAGATAAGATCTCACTAATTTACTAAGGGTTTTCTTTTCTAATATAGGTGATCATCGGCTCCGAAAGCGTTGCGCAGGAGGAATCACTTTTCACGTGCAGACAATCTGATTGGTTGGCATTGACCAATCATCGAGCGAGATTTGTTGAGACTCACGAAGAGCGTCTGGGATCCGATTCTCCCAAAAGTGCAAAAAATCATGAAAATATAGCGATTATAAAATAGTCGCATTACACGGTAGTGTTTATTTACTATCCAATAAATGCTTGTGGTTGTATAATTTGTATTTGCATAAGTATGGATGTATGCGTGTGATGAAGATGATCGTCACAAGCTAGCTTCCATATTGAGTTCAACTTCTAAGTTTGCAGGGGCTTTCTTATAGTGCTTAATTACTTCCTTGTATAGCATACTATTGTATTTATTGTGAGTTATATAAGAAACTGGACTTATCTGAGTTAACGAATATTTCTTTACTCTTTTTAATATTTTTCAAATCCCTTCTAATGTGTTGTATGTTGTTATTATTGTTTCTATATTTTATCACTTTAGCTAACTCGATTAAGTCGGATTCGAAGTTCTCCAACATCTTAATGTGGTGTGGGTGGGCATTGGTTTTAAAACCATAAATTTCGATGGCTTCTCGGGGTTTATTCCAGTTATTACGAAGAAAAAAATAAGATTTCCATTTTATACTGTAAATGAAGGAGTCTATAATTATATATAACTTCCTATCATGTAATGGAATGTTTTTAAATGAATAACCATTACTTACTTATTCCTTGACGTTTAACTTAAAAATGTGCTCGATAGTGTCACCTAAAACTAAAAACTCGTTTGGTAAAAAAACCCGGATGGCACAATTGGCAATTTTTTGAATCTTTCCTCGGATATATCAAAAGAAATTGGTATCCGAGGAAAAATTAAAAAAATAAATAAATAAAAATAAAAAAAGAACTAGACAGGGCGAAATAAATCGTCCAGTTCAAAGAAGAAAAAAAAAAAACAAGCGAGTAACTAAGATAAAACGTAGAGTGCTCAACCCTGAAGATCCATTTAGGTGAAAACTAGTTATGTAGTCCCTACCTCTTTAGGATATATATATATATATATATATATATATATATATATATATATATATATATATATGTGTGTGTGTGTGTGTGTGTGTGTGCATTTATGTGTGTGTGTGTGTGTGTATTTTAATCATTTACCCTCAAGTAAGGCGGGATACCATTAGTATGCAAGGGGTTATAAGAATAAAATGTCAGAGAAAATACTGAATATAGGGAGTATTGAGGAAACACCAAAGATAAATATTATTCAAGAAGTTAGACGATGGTGATTGAACTTGCATTTAAATTTGTGTAGGTCGTAGTTACCAGGAGAACAAATAAACGGAAGGGATTTAGATAGGCGGGAAGTGTGAGAATAAAACTGTTGGTGTAAAATTGGTTATTGCATTCAGATATATCCACAGTAAACGCGTGGAACTTAGATGTCAATCTAGTAGGGTACGAAAACACCTGTATTATGGGCACCAAGGTAAGAGCTCTACTGACCTGTTGTCATCAAAATATGTGTACGATAGACAGAGCGAATCCACTTCACGTTAGTGAGAATGTGAGTGAAGTCAAGATACCAAGTCAGGATCGATTACATTTTAGTTCCTTCTTTTGTCAAAAAGATCCATATGAATAGCAGGAGCAACAGACCAGATATGACAGCAATATACAATTCACGGGCGATCTTAGATGGGTGAACGCGAAAGATGGACTCAGACGCGAAAAGTTTTCTGTGAAAACACTTTGTCACAAATTTCCTTCTGTAAATGTAGCTATTGATTCGATCCAAGTCATTTGAAAACATGAGGCCAAGAAGGCACAATGTGTTGATCTCAAGGACTCGTGTATCAGGCATGCTGATGGCAGGCAGAAAAGTGTCCCCTGTAGTTTGAGGGTAGTCTTGCTTGGTGGCGTTAAAATTTACAATTTTCATGCCACAGTTAACCACTCATTTGAAGTCGTTTTCAAGAGCAGCATTCAGCTTTACGTTGTCCTCTATGACAGATTTGCTACTGAGATAAGCATAAACAGTAATATCATCTGCAAAAATACCCACTTAGGGAATTCAAGACAGATGAGGAAGATGAGATATTGATGAAGATGAGAAACAGCTTAGGAAACAGTACAGAGCTCTGAATGTACCCGCGTTCATGTGAAAAGATCGGGAATCTGTCCTGTTCAAAATGGCATTCATTTCACGATTGGATTCATTCAAACAATCCTGCTGTAATAACGTAGCCCTAGAGCATGCGTAGAAGACAATCGTGCCAAACACTGTCAAACGCCTTCGAGATATCTAGAGCAGCAGCTCGAGCTTCGCCATTATTATCAAGATGGCCGAGAGCACATTATCGGTAGAGCTGGCGAAAAGGAAGCTGTATTGTGTGAGAGGAAGTCGTATGATGCTTAACTACTTCATCATTGATTAGAGCCTTGACTACTTTGCAAAAAATAAGTAATAGTCTAATCGGGCGATAATTTGAGGGTTCATAGTTTTATCCTGAGTTCTTAAAAACTGCATCTATTGAGGATTATTTCCTACAAGCTAGAAACGGCGTTGCGAGGCAGTTGACTTGTGGTAGTCTAGCTTGGAAATATCTGATAACATTGACAGGTTTATGTGCATATAAAACAGTAGTGTTTCTGTTCTAGCGGGGATATCTGATGTGGGTACTACTTATAGGTCGCGTGTAAAGTTGGAATAGAACAGCTGATGAAAGCTTTTAGACATATATGCTATAATCGTCAGAAATGAAAATTCATTGAATAGAGGTGAGATTTTGGATGTGCTGTTGCTCAACATTGTCTTTCAGAGCCGCCAATGATCTCTAGGATTGCATTTTTGAGAGGTTATACGTTGTTTCATTCCATCAGCAAATAGTAACTTCGCTTCTTTGAGGACAAGCTTACACTTATTACGATCAGAGACAAAGAGACGTCGGTTGCAATCAGATATGTCACTCTTGTACAGGCGGAAGAAGTGATTCCTCTGGGCTATAGTGGTTGAGCTTGTAGGTGGTAACCAAGAAGTTCAAAAATAAATGTGTAAGTTTTTTTACGAGAATATATTGTTTTACATTAAATAATGTCGTGTCAAGGTATATGCATAAAATAAGAGACCTATTTATTTTCAAGATAACATTTATTAAACAGCGTTCACAAAAGGAAAGTTTAAGGTGATTCTCTTTTCCTAGAAGTAAATTGAATACACAATGACATGTTAATGAACGTATATCAGTGGGATATATCTGGGTAGGTGTGTTTTAGTGCGAATCGCCCATAAACAATATATATATATATATATATATATATATATATATATATATATATATATATATATATATATGTATGTGTGCGTGTATTTATGTGTGCGTGATGTGTGTGCGTGTGTGCGCGCATATGTGTGTATCGTTTGGAGACATTTTCTTTTAGCCATTTTAATTGACCTGTAAATCTCACACATATTTGATATACATCATGCATCATACATCGTCTCACAACAGACTGTATCCACGATGCAGTCGTCAGTTAAAATACAGTTTGTAGGCTTGATACGTAATAAATTTTGTTTTTTTGTTCGGAAAACCGCTGCAGAAACCTAGAAAATGTTTAAGACTCCTTATGGACTAACATTTATGAATAAGGACACTATTTTCCGTTGATACAAGACGTTCCAGGAGGACTTGGAGCAGGTTAATGACGACGAGGTGTATGACTGAGAGGGTGACATCAGGAATCAAATATTTTTAAGATAACCGTCGGTTATATCTTGTGGCGATTGCTAAATTATTTCAACCGGCTGAGGGCACTGTGAACAGATCAATTGTCCTACAGTCTCTGGTAGCCTGTGAAGAGACAGAATGAACAGAGCAAATATTAATGACACACCAAGACCCAAGAAGGCCAGTATAAGCTGCCTACTGGGAATCTCATCATGACCCCATTCTGCGACGGCTATGACAATCCATTGGGTCCTCGACAGCCACACAGACAACAAACAGTACGATTTAGAGGCTTTGAGGTCGTTCTGAATGAGATTTCTTTGCAAGAGACCAAAACATATTAAGAGTCACATGCACCATGACAATACCCCTTGTCACAAATCCATCTTGTTTATTATCTCCTTGAGCGATATGCACATAAAGACTCTCCCTCATCTTTCCCACCGTACAGAAACCCCATGTAATATCTGAAAGTTCCCGATATCTGTTGATTCCATTTAAATAAATCCATCATTAATAAAAGGCTCTTGGGTTTACCCCATATAAATTCCGACTTTAAAATCTTTCACTTGTTATTTCTATTTAGTCAAAAGACCAATATATAAATATTTTCAATATTATTGCCAATATTATTATCATATGTTTTTTTCTTTATTCATCGAATTTCATAAATCAGCCTATTAAATAATCTCCTTTGATACATAGCGTGTTTACGTAAGTTCACATTTTTAAAATTATTTATAATATTCATTTTTAATTTTTCGTTTTTAGAATTTAAGACTTTGGTCAACAAGAGTTACAACTTAATTTAAATATTGTAAACAACAATAATAAAATGAACAAGTGTGAAAACAAAATATTAAATCAACACCAAGAGAACGCGAATTTCATAACGCTTATCGCTCAGTGAGTATCCTGCACTTGAATATTGCATATTCGCATTAACCTCCAAGTTCTGCTATCGACGTGGGATATTATGCATATTCACTAATATATACTTAATAGTACTATTATAAAAACATCTAGCAGAGTTTTTATAAGACATGAGAATATATATATATATAATTATTTATTTAGAATATTATAACACAAATATGTTATTAAAATCACTACAGAAATAGCCATTTTGTTTCAACACCTCCGGTGTCTTATCGAGTGATGATGTTGAATGTAAAATAAATGGTTTTAAATGTTTCAAATTAATTAACGATCCTTCACAAGGGGAAAACGTTGTTACAAAAGCTAATCAAAAGCAATCAAAATACAAGTATGAGAAAATTCAAAAAGCTTGACAACGATATCATTTGATAATAGCTATTTTGATATTTAAAATAGGTGTAATATTAAAAAAGAATTTATTCTAACCAATAATTATTAAATTATATGATAAAATTTGATATTAAAATTAAAAGTAAAAATTTCCAATTTTAAAATCCAAATTTAATCATTGTTAAGTTTAAAATTATAAAATTACTGAGGAGAAAAGAGGAAATACATATGTTATTCAATTTATTTCTTCATTGAAATTATGTTAGAGTAGACGCTAATATGTCATCCGGTCCTCTGACAATATGTATACATTTTAATCGCAAGTGTGTGAATGGGGTCCTAACCTCACACGTAAAGTTTCAGTTCAGGGTGATGCCATTCGGTTTAGCTAATGCCCCGTGAATCTTCCAACAGCTAATGTCAATAGTGCTAGGAGGATACGATAGCTTTGCCATGGCATATTTGGACGATATCTTAATATTTTTGGAGACAGTAGAACAACACTTTTTCCATCTAAAACAAGTGTTGGGAAGGTTAAGAAAACACGGCTTAAAATTAAAATTGTCGAAATGTCAGTTTCTGAAGGAGGAGACTAGATATTTGGGCTTTGTCATAAACGGAGACGGTATTAAACCCGACATGGATAAGGTGAAAGTCATAAGGGAAATGCCAGAACCTAAGACAGTGACACAGGTAAGAGGTTTTATAGGAGTTATAGGTTACTACCGACGCTTCGTCCCGGCATTTTCGAGAATTGCCATACCACTAGTAGCCCTGACGAAGAAATACGCTAGGTTCAAGTGGACAGAGGACTGTCAACGGGCATTTGATACGCTAAAGGAACAGTACCCAGACCCCAGCAAGCCCATGGTGCTATACACTGATGCCAGTGAGCAGTGTGTAGGAGCAGTTCTTACCCAGCCGTGTCCCGATAAAGAAGGACCAGTGCCAGGCATACCAGAGGAAGTACCGATATATTTCCTCTCTCATCAGCTCTCAGAGACACAACAGAGATGGTCAGTAATAGAAAGAGAAGCATATGCCATCATGTATGCTCTCCAAAAACTGGACTACTATTTGAATGATGCGGTCTTTACTATAAAGAACACAAGCCTCTGCAATACCTATTGCAGGCAGAATGGACAAATAATAAGAAGATTTAACAGTGGGCACTTAAGTTAAGTGGCTACCACTGTAAGAGTATTTGGCAGGGAAGGAAAACACGTGCGCAGATTTACTCTCAAGAATATCGAAACAACTGGAAGAAAGATCTGTAAAAGTCGAGCAGGGAGTAGATGATAAAGCCTATAGAATAGGAGTGATTAACTCTAATAAGCTAAAGGATCGCCCTATGTTAGAATCGGAAGAAGAAGGGGACGCACAGATAATAACCGATCCCTACTGGACAGAAGGAATTGAGAAGGAGCAGGCAGACAGTGAAATAGCTGCCCTGAGAGAAAAGGTGAAAGCAGGAGAGACCACCAAGTATGCCATAATAGAGAAAAGGCTGTATTATCTCTCAGGCAGGGATGGAGAAGTCAAGCCCAAGTTGTATGTGCCCAAAAGTTTAAGACCAGAGATATTGGAACCGTGCCACGAGAGGTTGGGTCACATGGGGATAGATAGGACATTTGATCTAATAGGAAGAAAGTATTTTTGGCTCAAACTGTACGGAGAGGTCACTAACTATGTTCGGAGATGCGTAGTGTGCCAGTCGCAGAGCAGAAGGCAGGAAATGGCACCATTGGAGGAGACGGACATGCCGAACTTCCCCTTCGAGAAAGTGAGTATGGATGTATCAGGACCATATGGGGAAACTGCACAAGGAAACAACTATATAGTGAGTTTTGTCGATTGGCTAACAAATTGGCCTGAGGCATTTGCAGTACCAGACAAGAAGGCTAGAACTGTGGCCGGTTTGATAATAAGTGAAATCTTCCCTAGGTATGGCGCCCCTGTGCAATTGGTAACAGATAATGGCACGGAGAATATAAACAGCATAATGAGAGAAGTTCTGACAGGTTTGAATATAGAGCACGTAAAACATCTCCATATCACCCCCAAGGGAATGCTGAAGTGGAAAGGTTTCATAGAACCTTGGGAGATGTATTGGCCAGACTGGTCAGAGATAACACTGGAAATTGGGACTTGTGTTTGACGCAGGCTCTGGCGGCCGTGAGGTTTACGATAAACGAAACCTCCAGATTTTCTCCTTACTTTTTGTTGTTTGGCAGAGACGTGGTCCTGTCTGTGGATAACCTATTGAAGCCCCGAAGAAAGTATATGGGAGAAGATCATCATCAGCTATTGCTGGAACAACATAAAATATTTGTACAGGCCAGAAGAAGAATAAAGAGGGCCCAGAAGAAATGAAATGAGAGAGTGAATGCTGAAAGAAATGTAGTAAAATTGAAGGTTGGAGACCCTGTCTACTATAAAATCAACCAGAGAGAAGGAAAGCTGGACCAAAGATGGGAACCGTACTACCGGATAGTAGAGCAGACGGGTCCAGTATCATATGTAATATGGGATCAAGTGGCAGGACGAGCAAGGAGGGCCCATGCCAATGATCTGAAGAAGGCTGAAATAGCTAACCTGGAAATGAGCGAGCCGAGGCCTAAGAAGACAAGGACAAGGAAGGTAACTCTGGTTGAGCCGGAAGAAATGGAGACGGAGGAAGATTCCGAAGAAAACGAGGAGATAGATCGACTTGGCCAGATAGACGAGGCGATCCGAGTGACGGTGTTGGAACCCTCGGCGGGGATCAACGATGTTCAGTCGTCGACTGAATCGGTGCAGAGAAAACCCTGTGATTTCGTTATCGCACCCCCATGTCCAAAGAAAAGGAAGAGAAAAACGAGGAGATCCAATCAAGCAGTCGAAAGCTCTAAAAAGAGGCACTCTGAACAGGACGAAGGGCCCAGCGAGTGGGAGGAAGAGGATCACATACCCCTTTCCCAGCTCAAGGAAAAGACAAGGAACAGAAGAGATCTAGACTTACAGTCAAGAGGTATTGAAGACGTCCAGGGCGAGGAATCTAAACAGAAGGAAGAATCAGGGGATGAAGAAGAGGACAAAACACCTCCTGGACGGGAATTAAACACAGAGGGAAGGTTAGAGGTTGAGCAGGGACCACCTCGGTAGATGAGATCAAGAAGGGTGAAGAACCCCTAATCTCAGTAGAACAAAGAAGGCTGTGCAGAATAGAAGCATTCAGTGTCGACAAGATAACGACACTGGCTCATCCAAAAACCTGCTGGCTGACTGCGGTGGATGTGGGTGGAGGGATGGAGTCGCGAGCTACACCTCACGAAGGACGGAAGAAGATTATTGGCATTGCTGACTGGCCATCAGTGGTGTCATGAAGTACGACCTTTGGAGTGAGCGCCGCGCACACCTGTCCGGACCATTCTGTCTGCTAGGAGTTAGTTAGAGGATGGAAGAGCTGAACTTAGTAAGAAATTATGGAATAATTGAGTGATGAATTGAGCAAGACTGAATGGTTGTGAAGAATAACAACAAGAGAATTTTGTTACCTTGCAGGAATGATCAAGATGAAAGGGTTGATGATGATGATGATGGTAGCCACGCTGATGGTGACGATGGCGGAAGCTGGTAAACACAGCCGAAACACCATTTTTAAAAAGACGAGTGAAGTAATAATAACCAGGTCTAAATGGTTGATCACATTCGTGATAGATTTGAAACCATACGAGTCGCTACTAGATAAGTTAAGAAATGAGCTAACGCAGCTGGATGCAGCCCGGTTGAAAGTAGGACAAGATTATCCCAAGGAAAATGGTATCTTAGTTTATTACACTCCCTAGAATCAGAGGCCACTATGATAGAGGCTCAATGGAGGGACATGCAGAATTACCTGAAGGGAATAGAGTTACTGCAGACGCGGGAAAGGAGATCAGTAGTTCCGATTGTGGGAAAAGCGTTAAGTGTCCTGTTTGGAACAGTGACTGAAGATGACGTTAAATTCATAAGAAGGAAACTGGGAGAAGTGGAAGTAAACCAGAGGAAGCTTGCTCAAGTGGCAAGGGAGAGTGTGACAATATTAAATGTGACAAGGTTAGAAGTGGCCAAAAATAGAGCCAGAATCAATTGGTTAATAGATAACCGGGCAGGGTTGAGAAAAGAGGTAATTAACAATACAGAAACTGTAATGATCGAATTACAGGAAATGAGCGGATTCATGCAAAAATATTTCCAACTGATGACAATTAAGAATAAGGTACGACAAACTAGTCAGTCGCTGACGACCTTGCTGGAATATGTGAGAGCGCAATTAGACATGCTGTCATTGGGACACCTCTCCCCAAGCATAGTAAACCCGGGTCACCTAAGGGAAGCGCTACTCGGAATACAGGCCGAGTTACCCCACCATTTAAGGCTGCCAGTAGACCCGACCAAAGAATTGTGGAAATATTATAATGCACTGGGATGTGTGACCTTGTTGGAAAATAGGCGATTATTGGTTGTGATATCTGTTCCGTTGTTAGATAGAGAGAGTATATTCGAGATATACCAGGTTATAAAATTACCCATTCCCTACCCCAGAAGAGATCAATGTTTGGGAATGATAGCAAGGTACAATGTGGAAACAGAATACATAGCTTTAAATTCGGGGAGAAGGAAATTCATGTTGCTAACAGCTGAAGAAGCTGGAAGGTGTAGAGACGATGCTCTAGGGACCTGTACCTCGTTAAGCCCGATCTATAAAACTGGTAACCACAAAATGTGCATACTAGAATTATTTGAAGGGAAGAGAGAAGGAATTAAGAGAACCTGCCAAGTGGAGGTATTAGCAAACACGGCATTACCACAAGCTATCAGTGTTTCAGACGGGGTGTGGGCAGTAGCCACACAGAATCCTTTCAGCTTGTCTAGGGTATGTGGGGGAGAGTCCACAAGGACATTAAGAGTAAGGCCACCATTATCCCTGTTAAAGTTACCCATGGGATGTTCGGCATTTGTGATATCTATTTCCTTACCCCCCCTATTACCAGGAAGAAGAAAGATATGAAGAGAAAGATTCAATCATAGAAATGATTGGCAGAAGCTTAGTCAATTGTACAGAATTGTGGGAGCCAATAGTGAAGGAATTCTCTAATGTTACCTTGAATAAAATGCCAGTACTAATGAAGCCGATAGAAAAGATCTATATGGATCAATTGAGGGACAAGTTAAGTGCGTTGGGAAACGAAGGCGTGGCTTCGGAAGACGATGAGCAGATCGCGATAAGTTGGTCAATAGTGATGGGTACATTCATAGTTATAGCCATCGGGGGTATAGTAATATGGAAGGTTAAGAGTAAGAGGAGATTAACGAACGACAATCCAATGAGCATGTAGCAACTCGAGAGGGAGATGCCGAGCAGTGTTCCTTACTCATACGGAATTGGCGAAGAAATTGCAGGAAGACCAGCGGAGGAGGCTGGCGTGAGACCGCCACGTGCGGCGGAAAAACCTCCCACAGCGGAGAGGAAAACATTGACCAAGTAGAAGAAGCCATAGCAACCACATCTGCACCCACAGGCACACGCACACATTACATTACATATAGAACAGAAGAAGATGAAAAAGAACATTACACTTGCATGTAAAACAGAAGAAGATGAGAAAGAACATTACACTTGCATGTACAACAGAAGAAGAAGAAAAAGAACATTACATTGCATGTACAACAGAAGAAGAAGAAAAAGAACATTACCTTGCATGTAGAACAGAAGAAGATGAGAAAGAACATTACACTTGCATGTACAACAGAAGAAGAAGAAAAAGAACATTACACTTGCATGTACAACAGAAGAAGAAGAAAAAGAACATTACACTTGCATGTACAACAGAAGAAGAAGAAAAAGAACATTACATTGCATGTACAACAGAAGAAGAAGAAAAAGAACATTACACTTGCATGTACAACAGAAGAAGAAGAAAAAGAACATTACATTGCATGTACAACAGAAGAAGAAGAAAAAGAACATTACATTGCATGTAGAACAGAAGAAGATGAAAAGAGCATTACACTGCATGTAGAACAAAAGAAGTTGAAAGAGAACATTACACTGCATGTAGGAAAGTAGTATAGAATTGCATGGGACAAATGCATGATGCATGTTAAATGGTGTATTTGGGTTTAGGTGTCATTTACGGGTAAATGACAAATCGGTTAGGGGAGGATTGTGGCACCATTTACGAGGCAGAGAAAGGACGAAAAAGAAAAGAAGACAGAAAGAAAGGCGAGACGAATCGTAGGTGATAAGCAGCCACACACACGGCTAAGAGACAATGAAAATATTGATAAGTAACAAATGAAAAAGAGTGTCATTACAATGACAGGGAATTTCTAGTGAAAAAAAAAAAGGAAAGAAAAGAAGGAATCAGATGTGTTTTAATAACGGCTGTGTTATCTAGGTGCGTAAACGAACGGCTGGACCACTGGCCAGGGAAAAATTCAAGTGAAAATTCTATTTCGATAAGTGACGAAAACAGGCCACTAAAAAAGGACTTTGGACAGATATGAAAAAAATTAAATGCCACACAAAATAGTGCCGCTGACCGAATTTGTTTCGACGAAACAACTTTGGCCTGCGATAATAAAAATTATGTTATCAGGGATATGTACCGAAGGAAAATGAATGGGGACCCAGAAGTGTTTTTTTTTTTCTTCCTTGGAGGCGACAGACTGACTGAAAACTTTGGGGATATTTCTTTTTTTTTTTAAGCCATGTTAAGAAGACCACCCATCTTGATAAATTAGCGATAATATACCTGGCAAAACACCACGTGTAGAACAAGAGTTGTCATATTGTCCGTTCGTGGCTAGAGAAATGATAACGGCGATTTAAGCTGAAGAAAAAGGGAAAGAGAAGAGATAATTTTTTTTTTTTAGTTAAGCAAGATATTTTTTTTTCCCGAAACAAAGCCACGGATTGTTCACGCCCGACTAAGACATCATTGGTCAAGTAGTGGTCACGTGACGCACGAAGGAGGAGGAAAGATACCCGACCAAGACCTCATTGGCCGAGTGGTGATCACGTGACGCACGAAGAAGGCTGTCGACGCCCCATCCAGAGTATAAGTATGAGAAGCTGCTACAAAGAAGTGGGGAGGTCAGTTCACGCCCCTCAGAGTTATGGTGAGAAAGTGGGAGTGAGGAAAGGTTCCCAAAAATGGAAAAGAGTGGAAAATCCCTAACCAGAAATAAAAGAGGTGGATATGTATTTAGAATTATCGAGGAACCGCCCGACGCCAACAGACCCACCCCGGTTTTGGTCGGCGTCAATAAAAGCGAGGCCCCAACAGGCAGAAATCTGTTCGGGCTCCAGCAGAGAGTTGAGTTTCCAGAGTTGAAGCCGCCTCGAGATAGCTGACCAAGATTCACGCAAATTTAGGACTCCTCTTCAACCCAAAAACAATTATTTTGAAGAGCGACTTAGAACCAGACCACCGAAATAAGTTTCTTTTTTGGACTTTCGTCCAAAGACACACCGCCAATTTCTTAGAGAGCAAACAACTTGAAGCGTTAAAAACTTACCTAGCGGAAAACGACGTGTCACAATCCACAGAACGGGTCGGGAGATAGATGCAGTCCTATGTATCGAACAACTAGACATAAAGTTTGTTACCTTTTTCTTTGATACTTTGAACTTTTTGAGTTTTCATTTTATTTTCTTTTATGCATATTTGTGTAGTATCACCCCCGTTGAACTCAATTTGCATTACGGCCCCAACCACTGTTTGATCTCGTCTGCCTAAGATCAATTCAAACGTGGGTAGGCAGACTGGAGATCAATGCAGTTACCTTGGTAACCAGGCGTTGGAAGTGAATTGGGAACGACGAGGCTGATATCAAATCTAACCAGATTCCCACCCGAATCACCAAAAGGTTAGAACGTCACATTTGGGTGCCGCGACCGATACCAAGCCAGTTGGTCGTCACAGGACGAGACAACACGACCGACGCGACAGGCGGACGTCACGTTTGGAGCAGCGACACCCGAACGGAGCAGCGAGGAGCGAACAGCTGGCACCGCGGCGAGGACGTCACAATTGGTGCTGTTTGGGGACGTCACAACTGGCGCCGTGGTAGATCAGGATAGAACGTCACAGTCGGCGCTGCGACCGGGGGGGACGTCGTCACATAAGAATGAATATAAAAATCAAATAACAGTTTGACATTTGACATTTTTACTTACAATATGATTAACGGATCTCAAGTTGAATGATAAACTCTACAGCACCAAATAGGTTATTTTAGTTTAATTCATCAAAATTATTTTTATGTTCGAATACATACGCTATAAACACATCAATAATTTTATGAACGCTTTCTTAATTATGATTATGACAACGTAGACTTGCATTATAAAATCTATCAAAATGTCGAACAACTTCAACCATGAACTTATTATAACAAACTTAAAGAAGGTTTCCACATGTAGTCAAATAAAATGCTATTTATTTTGTAACTGAATTGAAACAATTCCTTCAATAAAGATCTGAATTTGAATACGTCATCTAAATTTCACTGGAATACATATTGAGGATTTGGTACTGAATTGAAATACTTGCGCAAATATTTTATACAACAAAAATGATATTGTCGGTGACATGACATTTGTTCACTACAGACTGCGTGACTTATATTGCGATAATTATCTTGGATACCATAACCATATTCCAAAAGCTATGCATTATATTTTTCTGTATCCCATAATTTAAGAGAAATCGATGACCATTTCATTTTTTGCGCTTGGACATACAGAACACTCGGACAATTTCTACATACTTTATTCCAAAAAAAGAAGAAAATTATAACAACACAAAAAAAATAAATAAATAAAAAACTTAACCGCAGTACTTGTCTGTGTTTTTTAATGAAAATTGTATAAAAGATCATATAAGCACATACGCGCGCACGCACGCACAAACGCACATATCCATATAATGAATGCAGCAATGTGTCACGGTGTCATATTAAAGGGATACAACTCTCTAATTTTCAACAGATGATCTTCTTCCACTTCTATATAAAAAATGTGGTTGTCAGTATGTCACTGTGTCATAATTTTTCTAGTTAAAGGGAAACAACTCTAAGTTTCAATAACTCATCTTCTATATAATGATTGCGAATGTCAGTTTGTGACTGTGTCACATGTTTCATTTCTACTCTTAGATGACATAACCCAAAATCAAGCTGATTCCGTGAGCAAATTAAAAACATCCACAATCTTGAAATTTTGGATTACTAAGTCTTCATTACAGCGATTGTTTTCGGCGATTTTTGTATGTGATTTTTTGCGACTAATTATTTTTTGTACGGTAAATAAGTTTGGGAATAATCGAAATTACTTGCAATCCAGCGTAAGTCAATAATTGTTTTTACGTAGTTGTCTTTATATTAAGTGGCAGCAGAAGAATTATTGCTAAACTTTTAAAAGGTAAGCTTAAATATTAATGCAATACTTAAATGTCACGATGAATTTTGAGTTCTTCTGTAGTTTATTGCTGCCTATCGCATCTACTCCTCCAAACCTATTAAGACGAAGGCCCAATGGAGAGACCTCCACTTAAGCTAGCTTAAATGTCGCCCGATATGGCGGGGGGGGACTTTAAGCTAGTATGTGTGTTTGTATATCTGTGTGTGTGTGTGTGTGTGTGTATGTGTGCTGCATACTTTGGCTGTATTTCTTTGCTGTATGATGGTTTAAATATAAGGAAAAATAGATATTTTTTTAGATTTTTATTCACATTGTCTAGTGTCCGTGCCATTAAAATATTCTTTGTGAGTATCCATTGTGTTTATTTTCCCCAGCGCTTCCAGATTTCGCCAATTTTAAAGTTGTTAAGTTTCATAGTAACAAGTGTTGTTCTTTATTTCCTCTACCCTATTGAGAGAGTATTTTTGTAGTAAGATTTCATTCTTCGTGGAGTTATTTGGTTAGTTTCTCAATAGAGTTATGGCATTTTTGCCTCATTCACATAAGGTTCAATTGATGGATGATCTGTTGTTTGTTTTTGAAGTTTTCAATTAAATTCAAACGTTTTTACACGTAGATGATACTTGGGTCCGATGATTTTTCTCATGGATAAGTAAGATGTGTGTCATAAGCTCTTTTCTCATAGTACTAACCACACGTTACTGGCTAGGTTGATACCTGCTGGGAGAACTGTTATTTTATGCTTGGAACTCGTTTTCAGTTTTAGTTTCAGTGACACCCACATCCTATTGGATAATCCAAATCTACTGTGACACGCAGCTGGAAATATAAAATGGTGAAGTTATTTAATCATCATTTAACCTAGAAAATTTACCTCACTTAATTTGTTTCCTGTTATCATGGTTGAAAAAGAAAGATATGTCCACATAACCAGATAGAAGCTGCATTTTTGAGGTCATAACTATGGCGGTAAAATATCTTTTCACATTTGCTTATTTCTGGCAGAAATAACAACTGACACAGATAATATGTGGCGTTACATGAAGGAAATGACATATAAGCTAGCACATAAATAGAATCAATGGAACTTATTCTTTAGTTGCCGACGAAACTAGGAACAAAATATCATATTGCCAATATACTTTACATGGACGGTTACTCACCTTTTTACCATGGGCGCAGAATATTCAAACCAAAACAAATGTACCTTCAAAGAAATACATATTTCTTATTTGCCTCATGTAATCATATTTATCGGCAATTCGGAAAAGGCGCCGTCTATGTTAGAGGTGTTCCAAATATTTATAGAAATTCAATTTCTTCTCTTGTCGAAGGTGTCTTTGTTTGCTATTCGCGCTGATTGATTATCATATTGGGTTTTGTGAAATAATAAATAATAAAAATAATTCGCCCTAGAATTCTATTATGTGAGGAATGATACTATATATATAAAATATTTACATTTCTTACCCACGCATCATTCTCCTTGTGCCAAATCGTTGTTTTTCTGTCTTCCTGCAGTTTCAAAACTGAACTTTCGTTAAATCATCTGCATTCGACAGAAAATATCCGTTAAAAATAATCAATCTGAACAGGATACATGAAGAAAACCCAAAATAACTATACTTGCGCGCTGATTTGCCAATCTCAGATGCTAGACGTTGTGAGGCATTTTAATTCTGGTCTTTTTCGATTATCAGTCTTATAAAAAAGGAAAGATACATACGGATAGACTAGAGAGAATAAGTCTGTTTGATCTTTGTTTTCGAAATAAAACAACTTTGCAAAAAGTAGTCACCGATTGAAAAAATAGAAAATATGATTATTTCATAGAACTTAGTAATATTAGATAATTATTTAATAGAAAATTAAGGAGGAAACATAAAACATTAAAAATTTATGGATTTACATTTGTTTGTGTTTTATATTTTATAAGATTTTGAAGCGAATAATTTTAGATATGCAGTGGGTTATGGAGTAGTCTCTCTGCATCTGTTCGAATATATATATATATATATATATATATATATATATATAGAGAGAGAGAGAGAGAGAGAGTTTCAAAATATGCAAAATATTTGTAGGTGTTATTTTACATTACATTTCTAAAGTTAAACTGTTCGAGAACCTTTATCAAGTCAATAGCAGCAATATTAATGTTTCCAGTACTTTACAGAAAACATTATTAACATAATCCTGATAATTTTAGGAATATAAAATTCTAATTTCAAAACTGTTGTCGACACATGTAACTATAGCACTACAAAATTGGTCAAGTTAGGAAATGTCTAACAGGAAATAGTAAGGCTACATATTAACATACTGGGATTTTACGAAAGTCGTTGGTTAAATAATGGCGACTTCCCATGCGATGAATACAGATTCATATATAGAAACTGAGACATATTAGACAAAGCAAATGCCATTACAAATTGGAAGAATTTATTTATATGAAAGAAGACTGAATGAAAAACGTATGAAAGTAAGTAGACAGTTCAGCAAGTATGGACTAGTGAATAGCGACCAACAAATATAAAACTGGCTCTTTGTTCTCAAACCAACTGGATATTTTTGAACGAGAAATAACTTGGGATTTCAGACAAAAAAACAAGATAATCTATTAAACAATCGAAGTGGAACACCTTAAAGGGAGTCCAAATATGAGCGGCAAAAGAGAGCGCCCTATAGAAATCGAAACAAAAATTAAAGCAAAATTAGACCAGGAACATAGCAATAACAGGGATATTTTGTAATATTTATATTTTATGAATGTCATCTTTGTCAGCAGATTTATATTATAACGAGCATTAAGTTATTTTTTATCAATTCACGTTAAGCATGGCGATAAAGACACAAAGACTCAAGGGAATACTGGAAGTTTAAATAAAAAATGAATGAACAGGAAACCGGAAAGAATGTATCATATGGATTATATAATACGTAACATTTATTGGGAACAAAGATTCTGCATTGAAATTAGAGAATGATATCAGAGAATATGCAAAAATAGAAAGAGGATTCGTATAAAATACTCTGTTGTCTCTAAGAATTTAATTAAATTATATAGCGAGATGTTTCAAATTGATCAAGATCACATCAGACATAACCATTGCATTATAAAATGCGCCACTATGTATTGATGGTAAACTCAGACGTACAATTTATTTAAACGTTATATTATGACTAGCAAAATTTACTGACGACTTCTCACCACATTTATTCAACATTTACATTCAGGCGATTCTGAGAGAATTAAAAGTCCTTGCATCTTGCACAAAATTAGATATATAAATGATACAGTGCGGATAGCACACACAGAACATCAGCTACCGAAACTCCTACAGAAGGTAGTAAATGAAAGCGAGAAGAAAGAAGTAACAACTAATTACTATCAGGTCATTCCATAAGTTGTGTCCGAATTTTGAATAAAGAAAACAAGTGACCAAATGTTACATTTAATTACAGATTCAATCAACAATGTACTTTCCCTGATTATCTATGACTTCCTTCCATCTATTAACAAGCTTACTAATTCCATTACTGTAAAATTCTGTTGGCTTTGATTCGAGGAACTCACAAGTGTCAGTTTTAACCTCTTCCTGTGCTACAAAAGCTGTTTCTTCCAAATTATTCTGTAAGCTACGAAACAAATGGTAGTCTGGAGTCATGATTCATGAGGCACCCATTTTCCAAGTTTAGGAACTTTTTCCAAGTTGTTGAAGATGACGATGAACAGTTGTATGGTTTGAACTGAGAACCACTGCCAATTTCTCAACTGATAAAGCAGCATTTTCTCCAAGGGCTGTTTCAAGAAGCTTTTCATCAAACTCAACTGGACGTCTGGTTCGATCTTCAAGGGTGATATCTCCACCTCTGAATTTTGCAAACCATCTTCTGCAAGTTCTTTCATTCACACATTCCTCTCCATATACTGAGTGAATGTTTCTAGCCTCATCGGCTGCTGAGTTTCTTTTCTTGAACTTATAAAGAATTATGTGCCTCAAAAGATTATTGAGTACTTCCATGTTAGCAGGGCTTTAATCAAACAAAATTTTATTTTATTGTTCTCTGAAATAAATTTTGATCAGTTGAAATGCATCTAAACATGAAAATAATGTTCAGCTTCATTAGACATTATAAAATACACTTTAAATTTCGTTCATTTTAACAAATTTTTAAAATAGATAGAAGATGTAATATATGCTAGACAGAAAAAGGAACAGACCAAAAGGCGAAATAAATTTGGAGATAAAATTTAAACAAGTGTATTAAGAGAAAAGGAAAAATGTTCAAATGAAACCAGAACGTACTTAGGGTTAGCTTATGTTGCTTTTCAAAATTTTCAGAAAAATACTATTAAACAAGAGTTTTCAGTAGAAAAAATAAGATTACTGGTATGTTATATAATATTAATCAATCTAAATTATAGTGAATGCTGGATAATCTCGTTAAAGACGAATGAAACTTAAGAAAACAGAAACGTGTTTCGAGAGAAGGATGCTTAGAATATTATGAACTGATCATGTAAAAAACAATCAAGTTAAGAAACAACAGAAACAAAAATGATACATATTTAATATCAAGAGCTTTGTTATTCCTAGAAGAATTAATGAGGAAAAGAGTTTGAAGAATTAAACACGTAAATTATTGAAGAAAAGAGGGTCAGAGGAAAGCGTTTCATAACCAAACTGACGAGTTTGTGTCATGGCTTGGCAGAATACGGACTTGAAGATACGAGACACACTTTACTAATAGCAAGAAAGGACACAACAGGTGGAGAAATGAAGAAAAATGCGTTGAAACGTGATATGATATCTTATCTCATACACACAATAAATATTGACAATCTCTTCCGAGAGAACAAAGGCATTAAAAGACATTGTACTACATGGATTGAATATGAGGATAACTGAAATGTTTTAAGGAAAATGAGAACAAAATGGACGATGATACATATAACCATAAAAAGACACATGCAGTTTCCAGGATGCATTTATGGTGACAGCGAATTTAGAACTTGAGTGACTTAATGAAGGCAAGTAAATCACTGAAATATTACTTAAACATAAAAAAAAAGAAAAAAGTAAGAAACAAAACACGCTGTTTTGTTATTCGATTTCGACAAGAAGACACTAACATTACGAAAAGATATGAATTCATTTAAAATAAGAATCCAACATAATTTTTTTCATTCTAAGCTGAAGACAAATACATCACCCGATAAAGGCGACGAAATATAGAAAAAGAAACATACATATTACATATATTTATATACAGAATTGTCGTCAAAAGAAGCTGACAACTCATAGCTAATTCAGTTTTTAAAATTTTTTATAGATCATAATGTGTTATAATTTGTTTCCAGTTGCTTTAAAATTTGCATCCTCTCATTTATATATACTTAAACATTATATACACACGCAGACCGCCCATATATACTTCAAATTAATTTCTTCGAAGATTGTTTAAACATTTAGATATTTATCAAACCTTAACCTCCCAAATATGCACGGTAAATTAACTCGAATTAACAGCGTCGAAGAATTTGAATAAAACCTGTCGTGTAATTGATTGGGGTTGTTGTAGCTTCTTCCTTTAATGTCGGTCTTCTCCTTCACCCCTTAGCCATCTATATCTAGAGACGAGACGCGTTAAATTTGAGCATCATCTAGCCGACACACTGGGGTTAAAAATAGGAAATTGAAATGATACATATGACACACTCATATCCTCTCTCCCACCTCACTTCCTCACTTCGTTAATTTTACGTATACTTGATGAGGTCCGTCAAAAACGTGTGAATTTCTTTTCATTTTTTCATTTCAGCTTTTGGAAGTAAAGTCTGATGATCCAGAACCCTGTTAAAGGGGTTATGGTGAAATAGCTTATTACATGGAATCTTAACGTGGTCTGTTTTTTATTCAAACATAACTGCTTTGAATTTTACATTGAACCCTCTGGATATCATCCTCCTCGGGTCTACCCATATGGATTACCTAAGTTTGCATAAACTATATATATATATATATATATATATATATATATATATATATATATATATATATATATATATATTCTGCCTGTACATTTAAAAAGCTATCGGTATTGCATGGCCACCAAGTTTTAAATCTGGACCTGGAGAATGGAAATGCTTTTTATCATGCTGTATTGATTCATGTGTACATATTATTTATATCTAAAAGCTTTCTATTCTGGAATTTCTCATCTCTAATATGTCAAATTTATGCACATACTTTTAAGGTATGCTATATTTATGGAATAAAGTGTTCAATATCAGGGATAGATCGTATGTGAATAAAAACTAAACATTGAAGTCAATACTGAAAGG
Source organism: Acanthosepion pharaonis (assembly GCA_903632075.3). Lineage (NCBI taxonomy): Eukaryota > Metazoa > Mollusca > Cephalopoda > Sepiida > Sepiidae > Acanthosepion > Acanthosepion pharaonis. The sequence goes on along the minus strand of CAHIKZ030001061.1, from coordinate 413,505 downwards.
CAACAGAATATCATGCTAGAGGCGATCATCAGGTTACATGTGTTGTTTTGATTCTCTACTATTAATATATATTGGTCAGTTTTGGATTGTGGGTGGTCCATTCTAACGGTTAAATTTGCGGCACTGATTTGTTTATTTATCTAGATTAACATATTTTGCTTGATTTTTTGTATTTTTATTTATTTTTATTTTATACACATTTTCATTCCGGTTTTCGGTGTTTTAGTGACCTAGTAAAAATGTTTTGAGATTAGATTTGATCGTTTATTTAAATAGTTTTTTTTTTAAGCAATTCATCGTTAGATTTTTGCATTGATTTTTGTAGCCCATTCAAACTGTTATTTTGTAGGAATTTAAAAAACATATTTCTTTTTTATTTTATTATTTTACTTATTTATTTATTTGGATTGATTATTTTTCGTTGTTTTTGCGTATTTAGTTATTTTTATATTTATTCAAACATTTGTTTGAGCGGTTTTTTAATTTCTTTATTTATTTGTATTACTTTATTTTACTTGTTTTTTCTTTACTTTATTTTATATATATATAACTTTATTCTTTTCGGCTGTCGATTTTTAAGTTACGTAGTAAACACTTTTTAGATTACTTCTGATCATTTATATAGCAGTTTCTTATAGCCTGAGACGTTCATTATAGCTATTTTTTCGTCTAATTTTGTATTAAATGTTATAGTCTATTCTAACGGTTATTTTGGAGGGAGTGGTTTGCTAATTTGTTTATTATATACTTGTTTTATTTATTTATTTGTAATTGATTATTTTTACAAGTATTTTCTGTTTGTATGTTTTCTTTTTTGTCTATTCTAACGTAGAGAAAAATCCAACATATGTGGCCTGATGATTGTGTCTAGAATGAAGCAGTCTGTCACCTGTGAGTGATGACTTCGGTATTCACTTTGATGTTTATACATATATATATATATAAAGCAATTACGAAATTATTTATTTACAAAAATATTTTTCGAAATACTATAAAATGTATATATAAATATACAAATGTCGGAATAAAAACTTAATTTTAACACGACGTTAAATTTTGTACTACAGCCATTGGGAAAAATTTCGAAAACAAGTATATTTCTTAAATGGAACAAATGAGCCTTGCTTAGCTGTATTTACTCACCGTAGATTGACAGTAACGAATTCTAATCTTGTTTATGTTTTCCTACAAAAAATATATTCCTTTAAAACGGAAAAGTAATTTGGATTCCTTTCGAGAGGCATGTATATTTTAGTCAAAATGTGGAGCCATACTCAGAAGATATTTCTTATAACGTTTCAATATAAAAAGGATTGCCTGCTCAGACAAGGTGATGCATCATATATATATATATATATATATATATATATATATATATATAAAATTATTATAACGTGATTTCCTAGATTTTTTTTTATGTTGTATTTCTCACTTTCAAGACGGACATAATCTGAAAATTATTGACAGTTCCCATTTTTTAAGGTGGCAAAGTCAGAAAATCAGAAGAGAAAGATATTTCCCCACTATTTATATATATATATATATATATATATATATATATATATAGATAGAGAGAGAGAGAGAGAGAGAGAGAGAGTGATACAGATAGTTAATTATGGTAAAATGATATATCTGAAAATTTACGTCTTAAAAATAATTGTCGGACTTTGTCCATTTCACAATGTATGGCTTATATATAAATATATAAGCGCTTTATATAAAAGTAGGGAGATAATACTTCCAAGATATGTCACACCTCCTTTTTCGTATGACTGGTAAGTGATACCGAGTCATATGTAAACAGATATGATATATATATATATATATATATATCATATATATATACAAATATATCAGCGCTGAATTAAAAACGTAAAATAATGTCGATGAAAATAGCATATTCAAAATTATTTAATCTTTAATTTTCAGATATATCATTTTGTTCATAATCTTTCCTTAAGATAATGAACACCTTGAAAATCTGTCTTAAAGATTTACTTCTAGATAACTGAAATACTGAAACTTAAAAAAAAAAAAGAAGTGTACTCAATTTTTTCATGTTTTGTCATTAACTCAGTTTCCGAAGACACAAAAAATATCAGTGCTTTTGAAAAAAATAATCTTGTCACGAAATTTTCTCACTTCTAAATAACGCTTTCAGCTTGATGATCTAGAAAACATGAGAAAATCGGTGAAATAGTTGGAACATTGTGAGAATGCAGTAAAAAATGGTTTCTCTGTCACAAGACATTATGAAACAAAGAAACTAGCATACAAAATTGATACAGGTAAGAAAGAATATCGGCAGGGAAACTACTTTCTAACTGAGGTTCAACTTATGATTTCGTATATATTCAATTAGTAAAACATTACAGATAAGATATAATCAAACATCTTCAAAACATTCAATTTAAAGAAAAAAGCATAGCAAACGATCTCATAACGCAATCACAAACCATGGCAGGAGCCGCTGAAAAGGCTTATCTCCAAAGATCAAGTTTGTCAAGTGTAGAAACGAATGTAAAGTTACGAATAATCTTAAAGAATTCCAACTAGAAACATATGTAGGGAGAAAACCGTTGTGTTTTTCCTTGGGATGAATGCATGAGAGTTCAGTGCCTTTAGAGAGAACTCTTTTTTCCTTTTTTTTTCTACCGTTTAGGGGATCGGTTAATAAATTCCTAACCACCACGGTGTCCACACATATAGAAAGTAGACAACATGTACACACCTCGACGTAAAGAAAAAAATATTCATCTTGCTACGGACGGTCAAAGGCCATAAGTCTGGTATGTTTATTTCTTTGCTCATTTTTCTGTTAAACATTATTGTCCTTTCAACTGTGTAAACAATCATTTGTTTTGTGAGAGGTATATAACTTTTTAACATGTGTATGTAAGTTGTATTTACCTTATTAAAAGTTTTGTTTTTTTACGGGCGTGTATCTCGTTTTCTATATAAATATTCAGTATTAGTGTATCAATGGCTACACTAATGCTAAAATTAATACTTGGTTTACAGAAAAGTATTATTCTTCCTATCACGAAATAGCCGGTAAATTATGGCTGGCTTATAAATAATACGAATAGATCTTTTACTAACTGTTATAGTCCAATTTCCTTGTACCACGGTGATGGTCCAAAGTTAGAACCAATGAAAGAATAACCCAAACACGGGTATGGAATACAAAGATATATTACAACACAAATATAATACAAAGCAGTAGAAGTATTAGTAATGACTATCAGATTCGTTTAGAGTGAACTATGTTGTCTCAACAAGTATCAATATTCCAATGTCCTCACAAGATGCTCTCAATTATCTCTCCTCGACTTACAATCTATTCTCATACTTCTTGAGAGGCGAAGTATTTATAATGTCAGGAATAGTCCATTATTATTATGGGTAAGTTCCCATAACATCCACCTTCCGAAGCTTTAGCGTAGCAGCGGTTTTTAATATATTTTTCTCGGTGAATCTATTACTAAAGTTTCTGTGAACTTTCTTTTTTCTGGACGATTTTCGTGAATAATTCTTCTGGACAGGGTAGAGGATAGTGATAGTCATTTATCGCTGCGTTCAAATCCATTGAGAAATCAGCGCTTGCTCGAATCTCCCCTGATATTTTTTGACGGGAACTTGGGCGAGGCCCATTGACCGTATTCTGCTTTTGTCAATATGCCGGTGTTTCGAGTCTAGCCAATTCTTGATCTATTTTTTTCTATCGAAGCAAAGTTACAATCTTTTTTTTCTTGAAGATAGGTGGAACGTTTTCTTTTATTTCTATATTTGCTGCCATTTTCTTACATCTTCCGAGACTTGCTGAATATACTTCGGGGAAATTCTCTTTTAGTTTCTCTTTTAATTTATCTGCTTCGGTCGATAAACTTTTTACATTTTGGCAGTACGTACTTATTGGTAAATCCCAAAGTTCGAATTTTTGCATCCCACCCGTAACAAATAAGTTTTCTGCATTTCTTAGCACATACATTTTCAATTTTTTGGTCATTGCATTGAATGTCACATTTGTAATCACTTCACCCTCAAATTTTATTTTTCTCCCATTTACCGATCTCGTAATTTTATCGGTGCATAACATGGTACGTTTGTTCAGTTTTCTCCATGCTTGTAAGTTATTAATAGTTAAGTCCGACCCGGAATCCAACTGTACTCTGACTTTTCTGTTTTGCATTTCTACTTGCACGTATTTTCTTATGTTAGTCTCATCCGCTTGGTCAGTCCTCGTGATTCTTATTCTGCTTTTGCTTTCTCTTCTAGTCCCACAATGAAAACTTTTATGTCCTACTTTTTTGCATGATAGACAAGTTTTAAAACGGTATGGACAGTCTTTATACCAATGCCAAGTCCCACAGCGATAGCATAGACTGGGTGGTAGTGTTTTTCTGATATTGACTTTTTGAAGTAGAAAAATTTGTTTTACCAGTTTTTGAGGAGGGAAAATTGGTTTGGTTTGTTGGTGAGGAGGGAAAGTTGGTTTGTCTTCGTACTTTACGTATGTGCGCGATGACAGCTTCTTCTATATCTTTTGAGTCTTTCTTTACACTTATGCATCTCTGGTAGTCTTCGGACAGTTTTTGAAGTGTCAAATCTTGTTCACTCTCCAATTTTTTAAAGTATTGTGCGCCTAATTTCTGCGTCTTTGGTTGAAACCAGACCTTCGACGTATATTAAACATTTGAAATTGTCCGGGCTGAGTTCAGATAACTTGAAATCATCACAATATTTGTTTACAATCGAAGCGAAAGTTACGTAACCTTCGCTCTCCTTTTTTCAGAAATTTCCATCTTTTGTGGAATAGTGTGGTATTAGGGCTGAAAGTTCTGTTAACAATTTTATGGCTTCTTTGAAAGTTAACTAATTTGTTTTCCTCAGTAGGATATAATCTACGAAGTTGGTATATTCGCATGTGCCTAATTTTCTTAGTAGTAGTCGTACGTTTCTTTCGTCTAACCAATTTCTGCAGTCAAATTCATATAGATCTTCGTACCTTCGGAAGTAAGTTGCAAAGGTTTTGTCTTCGTCGGGTGCATACGTGAAATCTTCGATAGCGAACCAAATAGCGTCTTTTGAGAGAACTGTTTCATTCTCGGAATTTTGCCCTTTATTTGACATTACACGTAGCAATATTTCTTGTAATTCAAGATGTTTCTGTTCGTTTTTCTGTTGCTGTTCAAATTGAATTTTCATAAGTTCCACAATGGTTGACTTAAAATCTTCCATGTTAATGTAATTTTGTGTAAGTATTTTCCTTTAGTGTAGTATGATATTCTGGAACCTGTGTACGCCAAAAAAATTCCCTGTGTAGAACTTGTCTCTTTGTTACCACAGTAAAGTTAATGTCCCAAAAAAAGACTTCTTTTTTTATATATGTTCGCGTGTCACTATATTTTTCTCTACGTAGAAATTCTTATTTAGAATCTCCACGTAGAACTTGTTTCTTCAGTTTTCTCGTCGACACTGTTATATGCGACGGATAGCAAATAAGTTTGTCTTCCGCGTAGAGAGTTCGTTTTGGGGGTTTTTTTTAGGGTTTCCTCGTCGCCACTTGTTATGGTCCAAGTTCCTTGTACCACGGTGATTGTCCAAGGTTAGAACCAATGAAAGAATAACACGAATACAGGTATGGAATACAAAGATATATTACAACAGAAATATAATACAAAGAAGTAGAAGTATTAGTAATGACTATCAGATTCGGTTAGAGTGAACTGTTTTGTCTCGATAAGTATCACTATTCCAATGTGCTTACAATATGTTCTCAATTATCTCTCCTCGTCTACCAACAACATCATACATCTTGAGAGGCGCAGTATTTATAATGTCAGGAAAATTCCATTATTATTATGGGTAAGTTTCCATAACTCTAGCAGACATTCGCTTTAAATAATTAGCTTATGAAAAAATTAAAATTTCTAAGTCTATAAACAAGTTCAATTAAAGCAATAGGTTTAAAAACTTAACCCAGTCATAGAAAACCATTTATGAAGTCGTCAAAAGAATTTGTCGTTCAATAAAAAGTATTGATATACAAACAGCACTTTTAGAAAAAAATTCTTCATGTATACAAATTTAACAGCGTAACAAAAACTTTCAAAAACACTCTGTCGTTGAAATAGACCAGACAATATGGGTTAAACGGATGACATCATCTGCTTGAAAATAGGCACCCCTACCTACCTTGACTTAACTTCTTTTCGAAAGTAACAAATATCTCGATACAGTAGTTGTCAGTGAAAATGTAAACGCTACCGCCCCTTATTAAAATGATTGGTGTTTTCTTCATATTCATAGAAATTAATATTACGAATATATATGCTTATAAAGCTCCGTAAATTTCAAAATTATTCATTCCAAAATTCGCTTGAGGATGAAACAAAATTAGGTACTTTCATTTAACTTAATTTCTATTATTGAATTGAAGTTTTAAGCTTCTGTTTTAGAAACATGAGATCTCTGATGTAGCGATAGAATCATATTAAAAAATTATTATATATATATATATATATATATATATATATATATATATATATATATATATATATCGCTACATTTTCATCTAATTCTTTGAGGTATTACAGTGCTTCCTTCCGTCGAGATGAGATATTTTTATATTACAGATATACTAACACCTGGGCCACGGAGTGTGGACAAATTTCTTCTGTGTTGCTAAGAACCATATTAATCAAAAGAGCGGAATTAATATTGCATCAGTCGATTCAATGTATGTAACAAATTAAATATGAACTGAAAAGAACATGGAATGTTCATTTTGGCCTTCAATATTAATATTCAATATTAATGTCGAACAAAAATAATAATGAAAATAAGTATAATTTATGCCCATAAATAGCATATCGATATTTAACAGCTTCTTAAATGTCCCAGGAGAAAAATAATTTTCCAAATAATCGAAGATAATGAATTGATATTTATTGTTTATTCAGTGATCCGAACTAAGCAATTCATTAGCGCCGTATTTTGTTCAATTTTATCGATAATGAGACAAATAAATTTCCTGAAATATCAAATTAATAACGCAGTTACAGGTATCCGTTTATGCATCGACTCATTATTATTACAAGTTACTATATTATTTCTCCTATCATCGGTAAGTAATATTAAATTCTATCATTACATAATATTATAATATAAAGTTCTTATTTAAAATTACAGGCAAAATCTGATGTGTGAAAGAAACTACCACATACATTTCTGTTCAAATATCTCATTTTCTTTCTTTTACCGTTTCCTGTTTTCTCTCTCCAACAATAGCATATGAATATATATATATATATATATATATTTATATATATATATTTAGTCATACATCTGAAGTCTTTTGCTTTCTTAATTGAAACTAAAACTCTATGACATTTACATTTTAATATCAAACTTATGTAAAGTTATATCATTAATATATGAATATTTATCGATTAAGTATTGTTTTACATATCCTTATATAAACGGAGAATAAATAAAATTTCATCATGTTGTACATCTATTTATTTGCTTAATATAAATTTATACGTAGATTACAGTATATAATTACATATACAGATCACAAAACATACAGAGATTGCAAAATACGAGTTACATCAACAGTTCTAAGAGTCCATATTTATAAACTTTTTATCGAATAGAATATGATACACATGTATATCGGATACGTACTCTATTACAGGTGAGTAATATCTTCTTTATTTATAATATTCAATGCGTCATGAACGAGTCAGGCCACATCCAAGAATTATTCCACACATGTTCAGTAGGATATAGTTTTGGTGATTGTCGAAATTCATGCAGTACGTGTTGAGTAGCACGTGAGGCCAATCTAATTCTGCTGAAACAGTGTTCGGTCGTGTTGTTGCAGGTGTGGCAGCAGTAAGACCTTTGATCCGTATAATGCAGATAGATGACGTTGTGCAATGTTCTCTCCAAAAGAACCCAAAAGGTAACATTCACCTCTCATGATGGATGGATGGTCTCTCAAGGTTATTCCTTGCCTTGAATATCCATAAGGAACCAGGTTAGCCTTATAAACTTCACTTCCTACACGTTCCTGCGCTCATATAGTGAATTTCCAAGCGTAATTGGATGTAGCACAAGGCCGAAAATAAGGGGCACCCAGTGAGGATTGAACTCACTACTCCTGCGCTCATATAACACCAAAGAGTAACTCACTACCTTGAGGGATTCTTCGATCATGTAATGGGTACAAATTAGTATAGAAGTATGTGAGCGTGAGTTGTAACTTATGGGAGCCTTCACAAATCTTCATAGTGGATTGTCCTGTTTGACAGTGTTGAATGAACCGTTGAAAATCTCCCACTCTCTACGTCTACATCGCAATTGCAAATATCATCTTGCATATGAATGGGAGTATGTTCATTCAACAATGGAAAATCATTACATAATATTACTTTAGAAATTGTAACAACAGTAGAGACGTGTACGACGGTAATATTTGCAAACTAATTTGCCAAAAGGAACACACAAGCCTTTAATCTACTACAAGTAAACGATTCCAACCTGTCACTCAACGAAACAAATGTGGTTCCATCTGTGTCTTTCACGCAGTATGGTCTGCCAATGCTGCTCTTACAATAGGTCGATCCTGACGAGGGTCTCTATTACGTGACCGCCAGAACACAAAATACTTATTCCAGCCTACGAAACTTGGTCAATCATTAGGCTTACTACCATATCACGTTGAATCATTGGATCTCGTACAATCACCGAAGGTAAGCAACACTGGACAGTATCAAGGTGGGCGACCACTTGGGAATGCCAAATGCTGTAAACTTGGATGTGTGGTTGGTTTTATGTATAACGGCTAGAAATTGGAAATTGGTGAGTTAAGATCCAATTGTATTCGGGCTCATTATTATATTCACTAACCTGTAAATACCATTGCTAAAGGTAAAGACCCATCTCTTCTCCCCTAGCTAATGATTAATTAGTAGGATTTGTACCAGTAAATAATTATTATCTCCCCAAATTTCTGACAATTTAAAAAAAAATATTTTCTAGTTTTAAATATCCTGCAATATGTTAATAAGCCCTAAAAAATAAATCCATCAATTTTTGAATCATTAGTCTACCCTTCACGGCTGTCTGGTAATTATCATAGAGCAAGGAAGTGTTAGTGCGGACAATAGATTCATCCAACATAAGTGTAGATTCGTAAATAAAAAATAATTACTTCAGAAGCTAACAGTTTTCAAATATTTCTTCGTGTAATTTAACATATTTTTCGAGATAATTTTTAACTGGGATATTCTGATTTCTTTCAAGAATGTTCGCAATTCTCTTAATATATCCTATCTACTTTCGTTGCTTAGTTTCACAAGAAAAAATTCTCGAAATATCTTTTGGCTGTTGTCTATTCAATTTCAGCTCTTTACTAATAGATTCCTGTAATATCAAATATTGATAAATTTGACAAATCTGGGAAACCGTTAATTTATTATGCGTTTCGCCATCGATACTCTTTCTTGATTAGAACGAAATACATATGTGTGTGTACCCCAATATTAAATCGTTATTATTTCTCCACTAAGTTCTTCTTCCATGGTCGGAATCAAAAACAAAATAATCTATTTTTTTTTATAAAATTCCTATTTTAATTTATGTTGCTTTTTTCTATGCTTTCTTGTTTTGTCAAAATTTGTTTTTCTATTCTCCAAGCGATTTTGCATTTATCCACTTTCTCAAAATGTGTTGGAAGTAAAAGATTCATATATATTTAGGTATGTCTTTGTGTTTTCTGTGTCGGTAATATGTATAGAAATAGGATATACAATACAGACAATGCATTAGTGATTTCTTTCGTTCTTATCTGAAGAAGCTATCGATTGTTAAACACGTAATCCTTTTAATAAAATGTTTTCAGGTTTGTCAAATTTATCAAAATTCGACTGGATTCAATATCCTATTTATACACAATATCAAATAAGAAAAGAAAAATTAAAAAGGATTAAATAACAAAACTTCAAATTCTTTTTACTATTATGATCCATTCAGGATACTGGTGTTTATAATTTTCCAATGGTTGCTTTACATTATTATACATGAGCTACTATGAATTCATGGGAAGATAGTAGAGGAGGTTTCTTCATGTTCTTCACAATTTAATTAAGAATTTTTCTTCTTTTAGGCCGCCACCACAGTTTACAATATTATCCCTGACTGAGCGGGGAGAAAAAGCGATTTGAACTCGGTTAGAAGATTTCATTTTGCGTGCTGATATATGTTATACTACCCTCATATTCAATCGGTAAATTCAGTTAACTTTATTACTGGTTGTATTTGATAGTGGAATAGCGAAATATCTATTTGATAATGTCTTCCATTTATGTGATTGCTTCAAAGTAAATGTGAAATTAGGTTCATTGTAGAAAATCTGAATTTACATACATATTTCGACCACTTAATTATTTGACAGAAAAATGATAATATTGATTACGCCACATTGATTATGGCTAAGAGAAATAGAAAAATATGTAACGACTAAAATGATTCTAACTTTTTGGAGTATAATTTTGATTAATTTTCATGGAAATGGTACATTGATGACAAAGTTAGGTTGGGAGAAGAACATAAATGATAGACGAATCTTTGAAATTTATGATGAAATATGTAATACTGGTTTTCCATGATTGTAATTTATTATATATTTCGCATAATTATTTTTACGCCAAAACATTATCATTATAGAATATTGATATCTAAATGAATTCTTAAAATATTCAAACAAAACATTTTTTTATTTTTAACCTTCCGATTAATTGCATAACTTTAAATGTCTTGGTATATAATTAAAATATAATTTTAATTTATCCAAGATTTACTGGACGTTCATAACAACAGGAAGTTGCATACAATATAGTTCAATTTTTTTATAAGCAATTTCTTTTTTGAATAAGTTAAATTACTTATGGAATAATGGATTTCAAAAAATTAAATGATTTAATAGTTATGAACTTTTTCTTTACATTTGAGTTTGTACGTGGGATAATTATATATCATTTTTTATAATCATTTCACCCCAAGTAGGACAATAATCCTCTAAGACGCAAGAGGCACATGAGTGCTAAAATATGAGAAACAAACACACTATTAAGGAGAGAGAACAATAAAAGAAATAAGACAAAATATAATAATTGACATTGCATTTAATTTTTTGAAGATCGATGTTTACTGGAGAGGAAAATGACGGATAATTTTTCCACAAGCGATAGGAAAAAAAAAACTGCTAGAATAGAACTTACATTTACAGTTAGCTATTTAATCTGTAAAATGATGAGAACTTACCGCAAATCAAGCATAACAATTAAATCCATATGCCTAGGTACAATAAAGGAAAGTTCATCAGAACTATTACAAAGAAAGTATTTATAGAAAATATCTATTAATTTATCAACGCACTATTGTAATAACTGAAGAAAATGCATTTCTACCTATCTTCGTTTCTCTGCAGTAATGTCAAATCAGGAATTAATAGAGACTACTAATTTTTCTGTTATTATATCGGTATAATCATTCTATTTATTGCTTGAAATCTGAGGAAATGTGTAGGATGTAATGGATTCCTATTAAAAAATATTCATCTTTAATACGTATTATGCCGATATTCACAGTTTTGGATGTCAACACGCTTTCTTTGCACATACTTGTTCTAATTGCTCTATGTTTCTTCCACTTCATTGCAAAGGAAATTATAAGAACTCAACACATGAAATATCAATATCGAAGGATTCAGCAAGATTACAGCCCATCGCTCACCCGATTGTCATAAGGATCGAAGGAAGAAGTCAGGCCGAGATTATATGCAAATTCTCTTTTTGGAATAGCCATGAAAAATAGATATAAAAGATCATCATTCAGTCACTGAACCGTAGAATTGTCTTTTGAAATCAATAAGCTAATTGAGGCCGCTCATGTTGAATAGGTCAGTCATATTCTTTAGGATACAGAAGAAATTGAAAAATTATAAAGAGACATAAAAATCAAAATGGATAAAACAATCAATCGTTCATGGGCATTCATTTAGAGAAAAATAGAAAGAGTACATATAACGTACATTTATTTAAAGGGAATCCAAATTTTCATTAATCTTAATAAAAATATACAGTCTAAAGATTGCAGAAAATATTGGTTAAAATGTACGAATGCAGTACATAAACGAAAGGTGTATATATATATATATATATATATATATATATATATATATAAACACGTGCTTGCATAAAAAGGTTCACAAGAATAATAGAAATAATAATGAATGCATCAGTTTTCTTGTAATACAGTATAGTTTTTTTATTGGAAAAATTATCAGTCCTGAGTTGGCATCTCGGCTCCAGTCACTATAGCAGTGCCGTAACCGATCTTAACTGTGCCTCTTATAAAAAAATAAATTACACAGGAATTGTTCTGATGAGCTTCGTGCGTGGCAACTACAATTTTACGAATTTAAACGAAGTCCTATATTGTAAGATAGATTGCGTAATTTGGAAATTGCTACCTGTAACCATAAGTTCTATGTTAACAATTATCCCTCGCACTTCTTGCCTGTTTAAATCATTTCCTGCTTCAGGCTTTACTGTCAACTAAGATCTTCAAAAATTTAAATGCATTGTCAAACGTCATGTGCGATTTTATTGAACTCTCTCCTTTTATCATTCTCTGTTTAATTCAAGAACTATCAATCTAGTGGCTTTTATTGTCTTACTTAGGTTGAAATGATTAAAAAGAAATGGCAAGAAAATCACAACATGAAAAGCAATTATTTCAAAGAATAGTCCATAAAATCCCAATTTGATGCTCTAACAGTCTACTAAGCAATGCGTTACTAAGCATTGTATAGCGAAATAGTTAAAAAAACAGTGGGGGGGTTATTATTTTGTTTAATAAAATTCTCTTATTTGGATAATGGATCATAATATAAGAGTAAAACAATAATTGAACGACAGGAGAATTTTGTTACTGTATTGTATTTTTATGTGAGAAAAGGTTTGATTCGAATGTTTACTGTTCTGTGGGAAAAGGTAGTGATAATGTACACAAAATGGGGAGAAACCGTGAATGTAGTTTGGACTGAAATTGAAAAAGAGTGATTTAACAAAAACATAAAAGACAACAATGTGTAAAGTTGCGATGGAATTACTGCAAGATAACAGAAAATGCCAAAAAAGATTGTATAGTTTTCTTTAATATTTTTTTTACTAGGAAAGAAGCCGATATCACAATAGAAGTACATCTTGATATTTAATGTGAGAATAACGTATCTTAACTAAAGTTATACTGTAAACAATTAAAGTTGTTGAGGCATAACGTTTAACACTTAAATGCGAACTGTTACATTGTGCATTTTCCATAATTCTTTGAATTATTAGTAATATTCATAAGCTGAAACATTTAGAAATTATATATATTAGGTATTTACAATTGCTCTTTCCTATGTACTGTAATAGTCAACTAGGTAGCGTACCGATGATAATGAATGTCACTAGGATAGGATGCAACATTGATTTACAACTGATTAACTTATTTTCATACTCATTTTTTCTACGAGACAGTAAGTTGCTTGTTAGTAGGTTTTTATTTAGCAGCAGCTGAAATTGTATACAAGGAATGCTACATCAGCTACAGTCACCTACAGCAGATAGATGAAATATCATATCGAAGCTGATCAAGATCGTAACCACAATACTTAAATATCGCATACCAACAATTTTCCGCTCAATCCATCAAACAATATGCTGCGAGGTTTGTACGTTATTCACAAACAAGTGTACCAATATTGACAACATTGTTCAGAAATCACCGCCATTAACCTAGTCAAGATTCACTGATTTTGGGTAGATGGATTGGTTTGTGCATGAGGGAAACCGCATTTAGCTAAGAATCTGTGTTACTATGGAGTTAATTATCTTTAAGTATTTAAGGACCACCATCGAAATTGAAATCTCCCATGAAAGGCGTATGACTTGCTTAGTTCTTATTGCTTAATATGTGCACACCGTAATTCACGTTATGATAACCTTGTAGTGCTATCGCGGGTTTCATTTTGCAATGTCTATTCGTAATTAGGAGAGGAAGAAATTGTTTCCGGGATTGACATTCAAGGGCTACATCTAGATCTGGCGTTCGCCATATTTCAACTCCTTTTCAATTCCGTGTATAAAATATTTTGTTAATCTCACTCCAAGCAGAAATATCGAGCAGTCAAAACTCTGTTATGAAAAACCTTGAAATGTACCTGGAACATCTCAAGTTTATAATAGACTACATTATACGTCATATAAGTGAATACAAGAACTACACGTTATTAGGTAGCTTTACTAAAGTTAGATTATAATCTAAATTTACATTAGGATTGTTTAGCAGCTGGATTGTTCTGTTCCATAAAAGCTATCTTATATCACATGTTTATTAACACTGATTAGGTTATATTAAAAAGAAAACAACAAGAAACAGACATATAAATATAATTAACTAACAGATGGAATATAACCCTAAAATAGTTCCGAATATCGTGAGAAATACTTAAAAGTAAGTAATTGTAAAGATAGGTGACATAAAGAATTTTGAAGTATACAAGATATGCCAGAAAAATATCAAGCCTGTTACTATTAACGAAAATAGAAATAACGACGCTGTAGCCTTCTTCAAATTACTATCTTTGAATCAACTCATTAATATTAAACGGAAAGCGTGATGGGAAGGAGATTATAAGGAGACTAAACATTATTTAGATTTACGAAGAATAGATATTTTGAAGAATCATAATCGCTTAGGATTTGAAGAGAATTTGCTCATAAAATAAGTGTTAATATTGAATATTTAATGCTATATTTATAATTAATACCCGGTTTTACCTTGGGTTTCAATAGGTTAATATATTATCAGTTTCTCTCGACAATGCCTCAGTCATAATATCGTTATTCGTAGAGGTAGTTGTAATGTTAATATCTAAAATAAGAGCGTTATCCTGTTTTTCTGTTGTTCAGTGGTGTATTTTGGCATTGGAATGTGTTTTTTTTAAAATATTTGGAATCAAATGCATTTAGAAAGTTAAACATGGGTTAAATGAAATGTGTGTGAGGGTGGCAGATGGAAACTGTTAAATCCGTTTTTTCTGAAATCAGTCAACATCCTATTTGCAATGCGGAATGAGTACGAGTTGATTACTCGAGTGACATGACAAATTTAATCTTTCATTTATCATCTGATTTAAATTTGGAATACTGCAATTACCTTTGCATCAGTGCCCTTGCGTGTATATATATGGTTGCGTATTTCACCTGACCACAATTATATATTCAATGCATGTGTATAACCTTGTGTACAAGTGTGATAGTGTTTCTTATATACTGGTTGGTATAATCTGGCGCTTACATTTTGACAGAGGGATTAGCGTATTGCATTGACACTATGCCAAGAGTTATTAGACAGTAAGCTAATTCAGTGAACATGACGGGATATATCATGATTCTGCCCTTGCAACGTAATAACAAACATTTTATATCGAATTCATTGTAGACTATGAAAAAGAATATTTCAATTTTTCAAGTCATTTAAACACTGTTTTATAGAGAGATATATTAAAATGTTGTGGCATGAGACTACTTCGGGGCTCTGATAAAATGCCTTTATCGGGTTTTGCAAGGATGCGTATTCGTAAATATTGTTACTTTAAAAGGAATTAATTAGACTTGCGCAGTATCTGCCTCAATAAGTAGGTTCCACCTGATCTCAGGGAAGTCAAAGTGTTTGATGTTTTGAAGTGTGTTCGGTACTGCATCTGCGAAATAAGAATGATCTATTTCTTGATTGAATAGTTATTTGTAAAGATAAATGAATCCTTTACGATAAACGTAAAAAAAATAGGCTTAATGGCTTTAACACGACAGACCACCGAAGCATTTTTCAAAACTGAAAGTACACCAAAAGAAGATTATGGTGACTGTCTCGGGGCCTGCATTTGGGGTTACCCATTATAGTTTTCTGGATTCGAAGTAGCGCATCACTTCCAAAGGGTACTGCACGCAAGAGGATGAGATGCACATCCAGTTAAGCACAAGGCGAGCATCGCTGGTTAATAGAATAGGCCCAATTCTGCTTCATTCATGTTACGAAGATGATAGTGCAAAATTTCAGCAACTTGAGATAGAAGTCTTTGCCTCATCCGCCATATTTTTCTTGCACACTTTCTACCATTTCTTCAATCAACTTGACAGTTTTTAACCAAAACTTGATCCAGTTGCAAAGAAACTATGTTTAAACACTGTTTAAATAAATTAAGCTGTAAATGTTGATTCTATAATCGGACATTTTCCCCAAAGAACGTAATATTTTATGCAACTTGGCGTCTAAAGTATTTTATTTAACAAGAAACTGTTTCAAATCGGTAGATAAGTGTCTGTGCGTTCGTGCAAAAATCAGATTTCTATTTTTCCTAATAATTGGGTTGATGTTTATTCTAAAGTCGTCTGTGTTTTGTTGATGCCGCATGATACATCACACATATGTAAAAGATTCATATATATTAAGGTGTCTCTTTATCTACATGATTTGATTAGGTTATTCTTGTTTTACTTCCACTAACATTCTGCTATGTTTTTAAAATATAACTTCGGTTAATATATTCTATTTTTAAATCAAAACCTCAAACGACATAATTTGTAGTAACTCCAAAAATGATCTTTTGAAATTTTCCTCTACAAACATGCATTGTTTCTTTAGTTTTATTCCATATTTTTACATCCAACAATCGCAAAATTCACTAAGAACACTGGGTGTTGTTATGTATTTATTCTTGAGGAAATCAAAAATAAATGTTTAATATTTATTCAATATAGAGTTCTTGCCATACGTGTGTGTAAAATTAAGTGTGCATTTTCACTAGCAAAAACTACATGGTTTTCAGTGATACATATTACTAATCACATTTATTTTAATCAAGAGATATTGGTTTTGTTTGAATTCCTAGTATCCCAAAGATTGCATTATGTTGTCTTAGACATGATGACGAAATGAGACATAATAGCCAAAAGGCTGTGTGCTTGACTGATTTCTAATCATCAATGTAAGGATCGTATTGGAAAAGTAAATTTCATTTTACGAACTCTTTACTGGCTGAAATTTAATGAGCCAGTTATCTCCCAGGCAATATTGTTAACCATAACACAATAACACAACGTAGCACATTCATTCTTTCAAAAACTTACATATTTTGACAAATGACACTAGATATGAACACGTAGCTTGTTCAAAACCCTGATTTGTAATAGTAAACCCAGCATATTTCGTCAATTTTTACATCACCATTATGAGAGATTTTGCCTATATGTAAAGTTTTATGAAGAAATTAATTTCGTTTCCTAGCATTTAACTTACCTAAAATATATTATCCAGCTATTCATTTCGATTAATCTGATGAACAATGGACAATTATTTCTTTCTATACATAAACGATATTTTCAATGGTGCTTCCAGTCATTTTATAATTCCTACATGCATTATCAAATGCTTGGCATATCTATCACCAAATATGCTAATATCTTAAACACAAATGCATATTAAAAATATCTGTAAGTTTCTAATTTACAAAAAATTCAGATCAGATCAACATTCCGATGTAAACAACAGATGAAAATCAAGCAACATTATACACCTCAAAATTCAGAAATTCTTAAACGAAGCAATGTTTATTTGTTAACGTGTTTACCTGCAAAATCGTTACATTCAGTACCTGGAATTAATAGAGAGAAATATAAACACGAACGTCTGTTATGCATGTCAAAAATAGAGCCGGTGCTATCTTTTCCTAATTAAATATGAACTTAGATTTCGTACACTATGAATAAAAAATGTACAATATACGTTAGTATAAGGTAAAAGAAAATGAGAAATAACCACAACATACACTCATGCGTGCACAGGAAATTAGACCCCAACAAGGCTAGAGGTGGAGAGGGGATTTCCAGCCATTTTCCTGAAGAAATGTGTGCCTGAACTAGCCCCCGCCCTCTCCAAACTATATAACTACTTCCTCAGTGACTATTGTTTTCCAGACTGTTGTTCCTGTCTTTAAGAACACTGGAGACCCCTTCTGACCCTTCTAATTATCGTCCTATCAGTCTCCTACCCGCCTTCTGCAAAGTATTCGAAGCTTTAACCAACGCCGAAGTGGTTGTGAACCTTACATTCCATGACCTGCTCTCCAACAAGAAATATGGTTTCCGCTTTGCCCGTTCTACAGCTGATGTGCTTATGGCCATAACTAAAATTGTTTACGAAGCACTTCATAATAACGGAGAAGCTCGTGCCGTGCCTCTAGATATCTCCAAAGCATCTCGTCTGCAGTCGTTCTCTCAAAGACGTGCCGTTGCCTCACTCTGTCTTTTTTACAAATACTTTCATGTTAAATGCTCCGATGAGCTGCTTCTCAGACTTCATGAATTTAAGCATTCAACTAGGCATGGATCTTCCCGTCACAATTTCACTGTCAAAATTGCTAAATGTACTTCAATAGCTTCATGTCTCGCACTTCTCGCTTGTGGGACTCACTCCCCATTTTTGTTTTCTTGGTAGCTATAATCCCAAACTATTCAAATGTAAGGTCACTCGACGTCTGCAGATGTCCTGTCTATCCCCTAACGCTCTATTCATCCTTTTCTCTATCACTCCTATTTGCTCTCGCTCCGACTCTCTGTAACCCTTGCGTGCTAGTGGCTTCCCGCTTTGCTTGTGGTGGAATTTGCTTAATATATATATATATATATATATCTGTAGAATAAAAATTTTATTTCTATTTAAAGAAAGAATTTAAAAAATTGTCAAATTAAATGTAAGACCGTCTAGGTGTTGTTTTTATTTACACGTCTTTTGAGAAAGGTGTATTTTTTGTAAGCCGGACGGTGTGTGTAAAAAGGAAAAAGCTGCGCGATTTTTATGACCATTTTGGATTAAGATTTGCCGCTAAAATTGTTTGCCGAACTCTGATTTTCTTGTGTGAAATTGTGTAAAATTTATGACCCTTTCGGATCAGGAATAGCCGCCAGTGGTGAAATTTTTGAAGGGCATTTTTTGATAAATTGGCTAATGAAAATTAAGTTTTCGAGACCCGTAGAGATTCCGGATGGCCCCAAGTGGAGCCGACTTTTTCAAATAAAAGAGAGAAGATTAAGAAACGATCAGTAGAAACAAAAAATTACGAAAGGGAACCGAGGCAGAGATCTAAGACGACACGCAGTTCGCAGACCACTTAACACCCTCTCTCTACATTGACCGGGAAGTGGGCCATAAACCAGCCTTTCTCCAACTACCAAAACCAATCCGGTCTGCTGTCAACGAAAATTCTTCAAAGAAAGGAGAACCAACCTTTTCCAAAACCAATCCGGCCTGCTGTCAACGAAAATTCTTCAAAGAAAGGATGTGGGTGCTTTGTGCGTTCTGCTAGGCGTTGGTCTCTCTAAAAACTTTGTCCCTTTTTTTGTATTTTTGTAAAGGCTCTAAAACTTTATCCCTTTTTTTGTATTTTTGTAAAGGGTCTAAAAACTTTATCCGTTTTTTTGTAGTTGTGTAAAGGTCTAAAAACTTTATCTCTTTTTTTGGTATTTTTGTAAAGGGGCTAAAACTTTATGCTTTTGTATTTTTAAAGGGTCTAAATTTTTAAAAAACCGGAGTTGGACTAAACAATTAATTTCATAGCTTGTTTCTGTGGGTATTTCCTTTTTAGAAACCCCGGGAAAATATTGTTAACAGGACGTCCATTTAAAATGGAAAATATTAAAAAAACACTAGAATTTGCAACTCCTCACATAATCTATGTTTCCTGTGTTTAAAAGAAACCTTACATATTATAAAGTTAGCTAACAAAACAGTACTGTTAAATAAAAAAAAGGAATTAACGGTGTTATGTCCCCATTGTTTATCTTTTATCTTAAAATATAGTTTAATTTTTTCGTAAAGAATTATGTATTACAAGTTTATAACCATTATTTTAATAGTATATAATAGTCAACCAAACACCAGTAGTATTTATATGACTTATTCAACTTTAATATTGCTATGCTTTGCCGTATGTCTTTAATTAGCATCGTAAATATAGAAGTTCCAATTTTTTTTCATTTTAAATATTGGGAAGATTACTAAATATAAAAAGCTTTTTAAGTAATGTTTCTGATAACTTTATGCCTACTTCAACAAATCTGGCTACATCCGCATAATACATTTTTTGTTGCTATATTATATACAATTGATCGATGACATGTCAGCGTGTTGTTTGACATGACATGAAAAAATATCCCACCCACCTCCACCCTCTGACCTTATTTTTCTGTTGTAGCGTAAACATGCGGTTTAATTTGTTAATATAGACATACCCACAAGTATACCTTTTAATTCTGACCTTATGCCCCTTTAACTTCCGAAAAGTGGTAACTATTTGGTTTCAAATTTCCCAAATAAATAAAGTTTTATCATTTATCACAAGTTATCTAACATCGCCTGACGAAGTACAATTATAGTACTGAAATATGAAAGTTTTTGTTTATCGATGTCAACTATTTTTATTGTAATTTTTATAATAAACATAATATATATATATATATATATATATATATATATATATATATATATATATATATATATATATATAATAAAAGACCTTCCCCATGACAGTGAATGTTGATCAATTTTAAACAGACGATTATACACAAAGCAAAAGAAATCTGGTGAAAAGATCACATTTACTTAACAAACGAGTAATAGATGAGTGAGGAGGGGTCAATTAAGATATTTCCAAATTGTATTAGTATGTAAGTGAATATAACAATGCGACCGAATCTTTAATGGACGTTCTGATTTTTCAATTCTAAGACATTATCCTTATCCAACCCGAACGGCAAAGCATAAAGCAGCTGGAATTCACAAAGGATCACCTCTCTAGGTATTGGACAGGCTCGACATTTCTTATTTTCGGTGATAGTAAAGGTAAAGTAAGGATAAACTTATCTGACGTGCATGTATGGATTACTGGCAGAACGGATATTAGGACTGATAATGTAATGACAAATATTACCAAGATAACAATGGGAGGAAGATGTGGAGAATCATGACCGACTCTGCACTGAAAAACACAGCACGTACAAAAGACTATATAAACCTTAATTAATATTAGGAGGCATAGCCATAGAAAACTCACATAGAAATAATTAAATTATAAACATATCTGAACCAATGTCACGACAGAGGCAAAATTACGAATGATATCTATCTGTACATATATATATATATATATATATATATATATATATATATATATATAATTACTAGTTACTTATAACTATATCTAGTTATTTATTCTTATATATTTCTATCTTTCTCTATATCTATCTATCTATCGATCGATCGATCGATCGATCTTTGTATAAATACTTGTACTAATGAACACTATAGTTTTGTACTACTTGCCCCATTGAAGATGAGCTTGGAATAAGTTCGAAAGCAATTGAGAAATGAAAATAAAACAAATTAAAACTGCTATAGCGCATTGCTCTCATACTTTAACATAAATACATGGAAGATTATTAGTGAGTATGAACGGATTTTGTTAAAAATTAGCAAACATAATGTTTGTAATTTAGTCAATGTCCAGAAGAGGCTGCTACTACTAGAAAATCGTTCTGCTATCAACGAACAGACTGTGACTCGTTCTGCTATTTCCTTCGCGATGTTCCCTGGGACGTTGAATTCATGCTCCCCGTTCAAGAATGTGCTTCCGAGGTCTCCTTCTGGGTTAAAAATGGAATCGCGCTTTTCATCCCCTCAAAGAAATATAAGGTCAAATCGCGTTCCTTCCATTGGTTCTCCGCTGCTTGATCAGCTTCTATTGCCCATAAGAATCATTTCTTCCACCTATATCGTAGCGACATGTCTGACTGCAATCGATGTCTCTTTTTCTCTGCCCGTAACGAGTGTAATCGTGTCCTGAAAGAAGGAAATTCTCTGTTTTCTGCTCGAATGAAATAACGTATTGCATTTCCCAAATACGACTTATTATTAAGGATTATTGACATTTCCGAGAATACTGAACAATACTGATTATTGGCATTTAAGAGCATACTGAACAATACTAAACCATCTATAACTCCTTTGTCCAAAGACTTTGAGGGTTCTGATCTCTTCTGCCGACAAAGCTGAATGCTTTCCCCGGAAATTCTCATTCAATTCAACGCTAGACTATTTCGGTGTACCCTCACCCGATTTCCCCCTGAGAACTGAGGCTCAATTGAATGAGTTGCCCATAACACCTCATCGTTTCTGGACATCATCTCTAATTTAGAACCCCATAAGGCTAGTGGTGGAGACGGGATACCAGCCATTGTCCTGGAGAAATGTGCGCCCGAACTGGCCCCTGCCCTCTCAAAATTATAAAAATACTACCTCAATGTATCTTGTTTTCCAGACTGTTGGAACTCCTCACCCATTGTTCCTGCCTTTAAGAACTCTGGTGACCCTTCTTAATACCGTCCTATCAGTCTCCTAATCCTTTCCAGCAAAGTCTTCGGAGCTTTAATCAATGCGTAACTTGTTAAGAAACTTACATCCCATGATATCCTCTCCGACAAGAAATATGTTTTCCGATTTGTCGTTCTACAGTTGATGTGCTTACGGCCGTCATTGAAATTGTTCACCAAGCTCTTCATAATAACGGAGAAGCTCGTGCCATGGCTATAGATATCTCCAAAGCGTTTGATAGGGTTCAGGCTTATAGAATTTCAGGTCGGTTTTTCGACGTAATACAATCATTCCTGTGAAACCGTGTATTGATGGTCGTTCTCAACAGATTCTCCTCCAGTTCCTATCCCGCGAATGCAGGTGTTCCTCAAGGCTCCATCTTAGAAACTATTTGTCCGCGTAGATGCCTACTTGGGAATCTATGACGACAGGAAGATCGTTTATGAAGATAAGGAACGGAAAACGGTCTATGAAAGAGCCTTCAGAAACACCTGCGTTCGTGGGATAGGAGCTGGAGGAGAATCCGTTGAGAACGACCTTCAATAACCCGTTTGACAGGAATTATTGTATTAAGTCGAACAATCGACCTGAAATTCCATAACTCTGAAGCGTGCAAAGAATCCGGCACGCCAAACCCTATCAAATGCTTTCGAGATATCAAGAGCCACGGCACGAGTCTCAGTTATTATGAAGAGCTTGGTAAACAATTTCAGTGACGGCCGTAAGCACATCAGCTGTAGAACGGCAAAGCGGAAACCATATTGCTTGTCGGAGAGCATATCATGGGATGTAAGTTTCTTAACCACTTTGGCGTTGATTAAAGCTTCGAAGACTTTGCCGAAGATAGGTAAGAGACTGATAGGACGGTAATGAGATGGGTCAGAACTATCACCAGAGTTCTGAAAGACAGGAACAGTGGATGAGGAATTCCAGCAGTCTGGAAAACAAGATTCATTGAGGCAGTAGTTATATAACTTGGAGATGGCAGGGGCTAGTTCAGGCGTACATTTCTTCAGAACAATGGCGGGTATCTCATCATCTCCACTAGCCCTGTTGGGATTTAAATTAGAGATAGTGTTTAGTACCGATGACGGGGTTATGTGCAACTCGCTCAATATAGCCCCAGTTCTAAGAGGGATATCGTGTGTGTGTACACCGGAAGAGTATATTTAGTGTTGACTTCAAAACTGAAGGAAAAATTGATAATTTTCACTGGTTTACTGGTAGAAAGGCATGTAAGTCGAACAGGTTTTTTTAGTAAAGGGCTTGATATAAGAGATTGACCGTTAATGGATTTAATATATAGAAGTTGTCACTCAACTGATCGATGTCAGCCCTGTCATGCCCATTTCCAATTATTGTAAATAATAATACTTTCAATCGTCAAATTATGTCCAATTTATTTGCCGATATTTCCAATGATTGCGTGTTTACATGCTTTTTTCAAAATGTACTTTTTTTTATTATTATTATATTTCTCCGTGAGTCTGTAAGTCTGTGGTATTTTCTTTGATCTTCTTTTACTTTCTTTTTATCATGTCTTTATTTCTTTTCTTTGTTTTCTTCTGTTATCTCCGGATTTTTGTTTCTGGAACTTTGGTTGAATTTTAGGAATGGTGTGGGATTTTTCGATGACAGGGATGTTTTATTATTTTATGTTGTGCTGATCGTTTGCCTGCTTTATTGAGGATGGTTGCTTATTTATATCTGTGTATGTGTTGTATGTGTGTACGGGCACAAACGCGCTCACGTAGATAAATTTGACTGTTTGTTTGCGTCTGAGTATGTGTTTATGTACATGTGTGTATGCACACGTGGGTACGTATCCGTAAGATTATTGCTGTTAATTGTGCGCGTGCTTTCAATGTAATGTGTCTTAGGTGATAACCTGTGTAATTGTTTTTTTGTTGTTTTTTTTGTAATTGTTTGTGTGCTGCTCTATTTCTTGTTTTCATTTTTATATTGATGTTGAAATATGTGTAGTGTACATGTGCATACGCTCTCATATGTATATGCATTTTTGTGTAGTGATGAGTGTACATGTTGATATTTATATTTGCGTATGTGTGTACTGATGTGTGCACGTGTTGGTGTTTATGTTCTGGTAAGTATAAGTGCTAGTTAATATAATTTGTTACGGTAGCTTTGTATATTATACTGTTGTTTAGACATTTGTGAGTTCAATACCTGGCTCCAGCTGAGTTTAACAATAAAACATGGATAGTTGAGTCAAAGGGAGATGACTGGTACTGAGACATTCAGAAGAAGCATGGCACGGGGAACTAGACCTCTTTATCCGTGTGGACGAAATAAAAGATTCTGTTCGAAATTCCAATCACCGGAAAATGTCCGGAGTGTACAACGGACGAAACGTTGTGAATATAGCAACAAACGTGAGGGAAACAGTTCGACCAATAAAAATAGGTTAAATTCTAATCTTTCTACTTTTAAAATAAATAAATGCATAAATTAATTTTTCAAACTAATGTAAAATAAATAAAAATTATACTAGAAACACTCAACAACAATAATAACATTATTTACATTATTCGGATTATTGTCCTCATCTTTGTCGCCATATTTATCACAACGTTTCGGCCGTTGTACGCCCAGGCCTTCTTCAGGTGGTTGGAATGTCGAACTGAACCCTTTAAAGGCCGAAACGTTGTGATAAATATGGCGACAAAGATGAGTCCGAATAATGTATATAATGTACATAATACCTCATCTCAGAAATATAGACAAACAATAATAACATTTACTCACTTTCGTTTTTTAGGTATAAAATTAGCATCGTCTATAGTTTACCATGATGTTTAGTTAACCTCGTGTATATTTATGAGTTTCTTATATATTTAATTGTTAATAATTGCGAAATTTCTGATCGTTTTTTTCAAATATTACATGAAGCTGGAAAAGCGTCTACTGCGTGTTCACAAGTTAATGAAGATGAGCCATAAACGCCACATCGATGATTAAGAACGCGAACGTGATTTACCATATTATAAAATAGGTGCTTTTATTCAGAGATTCATTGGTTCGTCCGTGGGTTTATGTAGCTGACATTTGGCACAATATCTGTCATAATCGGTCTAACAACTGTGCCCTTCATTCTTACCTCTATCTGCTCAACTACGACTTGTATCAATCAATATGAACGCGGGCCATCGGAATAGCGCGAAATACAATACTGTCCACCGTCAGGGAGGGAAGAGACCTGACTTCTCTGGTACAACCTATGACTGCTAATATAGACAATCATCAGGAAATAGTCATTGAACGTTCATTTGTTTTTTTTTAAGCCCCCCTCCATTTCTTTACCTCTACGTTCCCCTTCCATCAAAGGAGATACCGCTTAGAAGACCAGATTTAAAAAATAAATTCTTCTTTTATCTGCGATGTCCCTACAGAACGTAAACAATCATGGCCTTCCTCAACCTTGTAGCTCTTAATAAGTATTGCCTTTTTGTTATTTCTCCCAAACCGTTTTCTATCATGCATTTGCACAAGCTCATATAATACGTTACGCGTTGATTTTTGCTGGTCCTCAGTCCTCTGTTTTTTCAAGCGCACCTTTCTCATTAGGTGACAAAGATGATGTGTATAAGTGTCCTATTTTCATTTTCTTTGAAACGTCTTTGTTGCTCACGCGTTATGTCCATGACATCTACATCAACTTTCTGTAGAACCACATTTCTGTTGCTTCAAGTCTCTTTTACATCTTTGAGGAGATTGTCCAGCATTCTTTGTCATACAGGAGAAAGACAGCTATCACGTAACAGTTCATTATCCTTTTCTTTGTTTCTGCCGATTTTTTCTGTCTCTTAATAGTCTTCTTATCTTTTGGAATGTATCTTTGGTAACCCAATATGCCTTCGGATCTCAGTGTCGTACTTTCCACCCTCTGGTAGAAAACTTCCCAGATATTTAATTTTTTGTACTTGTTTGATTGTAGTATCCCCGATTTTTCATTTGCATTTTGGACTGATCATTGCTGATAACGACGCATTCCATTTTTATGTAGTTTATACTTAGAACTTACTTCTCGCTCTTCTTTGCAGTTTTCTATAGATGATTTTGTACTTGCTTTTCTGTGTCTGCTATCAACACTGTGTTATCTGCATATCAGATATGGTTAACTTTGTTTCCACCAATACTCAATCCTGGTAGGACTTCTAATTCTCTCAGAATGTTTTCTGCTATTATAGATTCTTGGTTATTCTAATGTATTTCCCGAATAAGGCTAAGTTGTGGAGCATCTCTAACAGATCTTTGTGGCATATATATCGTAAGCATTTGCGTAATCTACGAAATAAAGTGTCACGTTCTTCTGCATTTTTATTGCTCTTTCTATGCATAAATATCGTATTCATTGTTCTGGTATCTTTGACGAATCCACACTGTACATGTCGTATATCAAGTCCAATTCTACTGCGCGCTCTATTCATCAGAATTCGGACGATGATTTTTGACATATATATATATATATATGATCAGAAAACAGTAGTATTTACAAGTGTGAAAAAATAAAATAACATGCAGAGCTTTTAACTTCAAAAATCACGAGGTCAACTGAATACGCGACCTTTGTTTCGACCTTACCGGTTCATCGGGCGACTTATTTTATCAACTGATGCACACAGAGAACGCTGCATTATCATTTTCCAAAACAAAACTTCCTACGACGATTAAACACATGGCGTTAAGTGTAATAGAAAGGAGGAGAGTGTGAAGAAGGAAGAAGAATGAAAATATGATGAAGGGTTCCGATACTTGGCAAAATGCAATCTTAATAATAAACTTTTTATTCGGTCAGCCATGTATACCACAATTATTTATTATTTTCCATCGAGTTAATTTTACTAAAGAGAGGTACAATAAATCAGGTACTAGGACTTCGATTCATATATTTAGTTACTCGAAATTTGATCATCGATGCCGCTAATATATTTCTCTGTAAACAATTCTAGCATTACAAGTACAATTTTTTTAATTTAGGTTATAGCCTTTGTGGTTTTACATACATTATTTAATAATGCTACTTTTGTTCATCAGATGCAATTAATGTTATCTAGAATGTGAACATTTTTCTGTTCTACACATTAAATCCGCAATCATTACACGAGATGGAACACTTATTAATATAATAGGCATTAGAATTATAGCTACTGGTGAAATAACCATATTATTTTCCTATTTCATCGTAAATATATTTATTTGAAACTTTCGATTTTTGTGCTCCAGTAATTTTGTATCTTTGTGCTATTAGTTTTTTGAAAAAAGATTCGAAAATGCATGTTATTTTAAGACATTTTGGTCTCTTCTAGACGATATACTGAAAAAAGAAAAAAATAGTGGCAAATTATACTGGAGACAAAAATTATATAAAATCGTTTAGTGAGTCGTATCCAGACGTAATTAGGATCGTTTATTTTGCGCTGCGAGCTTCAAATAATGTTCTTTTTTTCAATTCTTCATTTTCAATTTTGATTTTGGTAGTCGACACACAAAAAAGAAAAAATATAAGTAAATAAGAATAACAGTGATTGCAATTTTCTGCATTATTTTCTGATTGCATCTTTCATGTATTACTTGCGATATTTTTTATTTCATTTATTATATGACTGAATCTTTATTTCATAATTTGATAGCAGACACAGAAAGGAAACTACAAGAATTCCTACAGAAAGTAGCGAAAGAAAACGAAAAAAAAGGACTAAATATCAATTGCAAGAGAGAATGTATGGTGTACCCAAAAGGAACATCCCAAAATGTAAATTACAAATTGGAGATAACAAAATCAAGCAAGCACAACCATTTAAATATCTGGGAATTACCGTAACAGAAGACGTAAGGAGCAATACCGAAATGCGAAAAAGAATTTGAATAGTGGAAGGTGGCTTCCAAAAGCTAAGAAAAGTATTCAAAATAAGAAAATATACTTAGTACAGAGAAAGGAATACTGAAGAGTTATTTAAGAATGGCCTACCTACATTGGAAGGAATTATGAACAATTTCCTCACAGATGGAGGAATAACGTGAGGTAAGATAAATATGATTTTACAGAAGGGTTCTGAGCATACTATGGACTGAACATATTAAAAATGGCAGAGATTTTAGAGAAAATGTAAATGCACAGGACATATATATTTATGAAAGAAAGAAACAGTCGAAATTTGTAGGGCACATAAGGTAAAAAGAGGTCTTGGATGAATCTGATGCACACGAAATATATTGAAGGAAATAAGAAGACATGAAAGCAGCGCATTACTTAGCGAGTTTGTGCAAATAAATGAGAGTAGAGGATTTAGGTGAGAGGGAAAATATACAGAATTTACTAAGTGCTGGAAACTGTGGAAAGGCATGACCACTAATATCTTGCAAGGTCATGGCACATAGAAGAAGATTTTATATGGTGTAATTTTACAGAAAATCAAGACTTTTTTCAATTGGCTCTATCTTACATTTCCATTGTTAGATTGAAGAAAATACGATTTTACATTAGTTAAAATCACATGAGAAAGGAAATTAGAATCCCTGCATTTAATACTTGTATTTACATGATGCAATATTCTTCTTATTCTATGTACTGTGACTAAGGAGGTGGGTGATCGTGGCTTTCCATAGCTTCCTTTCCTTTAGAGCTCTAGGTACGCTTTTTCTTTTTGGTGCCTCCCCAATCACTATTCATTAAATAATTTAAACATGTTCTTTGCTTTACTCTGTCAAATTTGCCCTTAAAATTCTTTTCTAAGTTTCAAATTTGCGAAGAGCTGTTTCGTCCTCATTTATTTCCTGATGAATGCAAATCCATGAATAATAATTTCATTCGACATACAAACACTCTGAGTCGTTTCGGAACTTCAAAACATTCCTGCCCTATATATATATATATATATATATATATATATATATATATATAATCGTAAGAAAAAGAAATCTGATGAGAATCATGATCGACTATGTCCTGAACGGATAAGACATTGAAAAAAACAAAAACAAAAGCACTCAATTGTCTTCGTTTCGCAAACATAAATTTACGACTGTGAGATAAGAGTGAACTCACATTACGTGTAACAGTCGTCAAAAGCAGTTCACTTATCTCTCTACGGCTGGTGCCAAGTATTGAGATCCAGATACTAAAAATATAAGGAAAATGATCAGAAACCTGTTTTGGTTTCTTTGTCATCGTTCTAACATATATATATATATATATATATATATATATATATATATAATAACATGCATAAAAAACTTTAAAATATGATTTAATTGAAATAACTCAAATTTATCCATTTATTGGTTAAAAAAAGGTTTTCGTATAATGCAAATATCAGATTTTAAATCATTTAAATTGCATTAATACTGAAGATTATTCAAGTGGAATATTCTAGATTGTTCCAATCCTGATAGTAGTAATTGTTTTTAGCAAAAAAGAACATTTTGTAATTTATATTTGTGTATGAAAGTTATCATCATGGCAAGAGGTAAAGAATTAACAAATTCACAAAAATACCTGATCATTAAGCTCTGGAAAGAAGGGAAAAGTTACAGGAAAATCACAGACATCCTGACTATTCCATGTATAACAATTAGTTAATTCATGGCAAGGCATAAAAACTTAAGACTTTTGAAAACTAAAAAAGAACAGGTATTCCAGAAAAAAATCATCGAGGAAATTAATGCGTTAAATTAAACAAAATCTAATGGTTACCTTTTCAAAATTTGAAGGATGGTTTGCTTGCATCATGGATCTGTGTCAGTAAACGAACAATAAGCAATGAAATTCATAGGAATAACCTAAAGTTAGGCTCTCCTCGGAAACTCGGAAAGCTCCACTGCTATTGAAGACACAGAGATGTCAGGAAGAAATCGGTTCGTGAACAGAAAGATAACTAAAATTTGTATCTTTATTCATTAGTTAGAAATACAATAAATTAAACATTTGTATGCGTACGAATATTTGCCCCCCCACACTCTATGTTTCTACAAATGTTGATAGGGGCACATATGATTTAAATATTATCTTTTTGCACACACAGATGCACATACATACGCACGCACGTGTGCATGCAAACACGCATATATTATATATATATATAGAGAGAGATTGAAAGTGAGAAAGAGATACACATAATGAAAGATAAATAAAAACAGAAAGAAAGATATAATACCACAAGATCATTAAATTCACACTAGAATATTTTTCTACCAATATTAATTTTTAGTCTGGTCTTGGGTTCTGCTATCTACGTAGAGATTCTTGATAAAACCCAAAAGGAATCTGTAATATTATCGGTCCTGACCATGCATCTCAGCTTCAGACACCAGCGCCGTAACTCAGCTTTACTGTTGTTTTTAATATATTTTAATTAGTATCATTGCTAAAAATAAGAAATCGTTTTTCCCCAAGCCCACAGACAAACAATATTATTTAAATCCTGATAGCTTACATCCACTCCACAAAAATAATCAAATTAATTTGTTTGTACCTTAAAAATCTACAATGTAATATTTACAGGCTCAATCATTAACCACTTTCGCAATAGACAGCAAACCATAAAAATAATCCAAATCGTACGACACATAATTCCTCAAGTATTATAAATTAACTATTAGTAAATAACATTGCCCACAAATACGTTTGATATTCTATTTTAATAATAATGTAAATGAAATGTCTAATATTCTCAAACGATACTTCCTAATGATAAACTAGATCCGTTATTTAATAACGCATTCAACGCATCTCCACTTAATGCGAGACGTCAGCCACCCAGTTTACTAACACCACTAAAAATGAAACAAGCAAATGCTCTCCGAGGAAATTATACGTTTTATAAATTACGATAACAAATCATTCAAAATATTATCACCGTTACAACTTACATCTCTACAAGTATGTAAGTTAAAATAAACACAGTCACTTAACTTGTAACAGCTAAAACATCGTCTACTTGATTCTTTGCAATATCTGTGACGGAGGCAATAATTTTGATTAAACAGGCTCGGAATTTCGTCTCCGATTCAACCATCACAAAATACAAATAGACTCAATTAATATATTATAGTACATTTCAACTTAACCTAATAATCAGATAGTCGTTGCTTCTAATCTCGTCCCTCAATTCTCAGAACAGTCATAGAAAGGCTGAGAGAAATTTCATTATCAAACTTAATACATACAATTTAGAATTAAATAAAGTCATGGAAATTCTCTATAATTACACTTTAATAATCAACACATATTTAAAGCTAATTAATGAACGATACCTGACTATATTCATATGCATATTTATATATTCCACTTCATGTCTATTCTCTATTTACTTGTCATGTGTAACTATACATATATATGTTTTTCTTGTACACGGATTTCCTTTTCTCTTTTTCATGTATTTTATAATCAGTATTATCATTCATACTACGTTATAGTCACATGTTCTATGACCTTCACTTGCATGTTCACATTGCTATCTTCTCATTTTCGTGGCACTTATGGATATTATTTAATAGTTCCATTTCATATTCTAGTATATTTCCGTATATACACTCTTATTAACAAACTATTAAGACAAATAAAAATAAAACATAATCCTCAACCTCACCCGATGCATTATTGAGACTGGAAGCCAGAAACAAGGCAAAGGTTCAAAATATTTTTATACGGTGGCACAATCAATCAATTGTTGTTTCTCGCAATCAGGCAATTAACGCCCACTGAATGTGAAATTTAAATTTAAAATCAGCATTAAATTTAAATTTAAAAGTGCAGTTGCTCACCTGGATCTCTGATTGATTGTTATGCATTCGATTTGGTTTATCCTCATGGGCTTGTCCACGGGCATACTTGTTTTGGATGTTCCTGAAAACAGGTGATGGTTACTACCTGATCGTATAGTATTCACCGCTGAACCCATTGTTTTCATTACAAGTTCCTACTCCTACACTACCAAGGATTTAATCACCTCTCCACTTCGATATTCAGGTCTTCCATTAGAATTGTAATTTCTCTCGATTTGCAGTCTTAGCGTTGTCTAGCATAGAGTAAAACATTTCAATTTATTCTTCGTACTTTTTGCTTTCGGTACATATGCACGTATGACGATGATCAAGGCGTAGCTTAGACGAGCCAAAAAAAAAACTATAGTCGGTGACACCCAGTGGAAATCGAACTCAAATGATCAGTTGTAATAGTTCTAACGAGACAATCTTGCTAACCATTAAATAAGGCTCTTCTCTGAACTCTTTGAAAGTAAATGAAAAATAAAACCGACAACTAACATAATCGCTGAGAAAATATGCATAATTATAACAAATCAATATGACGTTAGTACAAATCATCACTAGAACACTGAGAATAATTTTAAATTCATTTGGAAATAACATGCAAGTTATAAAAAGATCCAGTAAATTAGAATTAAAAAAAAATATCTTTATGTTTTGTTTTGTTTTTTATTGTACGAGTAGTTTAACCGGAGATTTCACCCTACGAATAACAGCTTCAAACACTTAATTATAAAAAGGATGTTGCGCTGATGGTGATTATATCATATGCAAATCATCGTATGATGCTGAAGAAAATCCTGATTAATGTATACGTAAAAATATTCCTTTTTATTAAGGTATGCCGACATTGTGATGCTTCATTTAAACTTTTAATTATGTATTAAATTGTGTCTTAACTGATTATTGAAAAATGAGAATCTGTTTTTGAAAACTATGATTTATTTAGAAGGGTCTCCCATCTTTTGACATTTTTTTTACTTTTGAGTTAAGAAAAGAAAATACGAGATTATGAATATTAATTAAATTTGAAGTTTTGGTTTCGTAATAAAAATATGGAAATATTTTCCTATCAGAGTTGCATAGGAATCTGAAAATGAATATGTTTTTGATTCAAACGCGTGTGCAGGAATCTGATTCACATTGGGCCTACAGGAATCATCCAATATTTATAATTTTGCCATTCAAACGCGTGTGCACATTCGCTGAAGTTTGATTTTTTTTCTCTCAATAAGTGTACAGTGGTGAATGCAAGATTTTCTATTATATTTTGGAATAATACTATTATTAATTTCAGGAAGCACTGTTTGCTCTTAAACTTCGACGAACTTGCTATGATTCAGTCTGTGTATAGCGATTACATGAAGGGAAACCAAAGGAAAATCAGCCTTATTTCTGTCTAAATGTTGCTTTAGGTAAATATCATAGCATTGAATGTTTACGGATGTAAAATGAGGTTTATTATATAATCAGAAAATCTTACAAATATGTGAAATGAAAAAAACATTAGATTATCAAAGTTTGACAAAACCTAATCGTTTTTATATATCATTTCAAATTGGATGGTTTGAGGAGTATTCAAAAAGATTAGATCTGTTTATTGCATCGTCATGTAACAAATGATATTCTTGTATATCTAATATTGGTGTTCATATTACAGATGAATTATCTAGAAAACACAATCCCTGATTCGAAATATTAACGATTATATATATATATATATATATATATATATATATATATATATTTATATATATATATATACAAATACTCGTGTTGGATAGATGTGAGTTTGTAGTAATTTTAAATCATTTTATGACCCTCTTTGTCAGATCACATCGGTTTCAACGATTTTTGTGGATATTTATTGACAATTAAAAAATCAGGATTTCAGATCGTCAACATAGGAGCTTGTCTGACAAATGTATCTATGTCATAGTACCGCTAATATTGCTTGTGTTAAGAAGAAATCTGTTCGTATATTATTGTGTGTTTTTAACTCAACATTGCACCAACCAAATATATACTAGAATTATGAAAAAATGAGCAACAAATCTCTGAGTTTCATTTTGTAAAACAACGAAGGATCAATCGACCCTATTCAAACGTATGCGAAAGATAAAAGATATAACATCGTACGTATTATAATATATAAAATTAAATCCTATCAGTAGTGATGCTATAAAATAATTAAAATTTAAGGTATATATATATATTTATTTATATTTATATTCACTTTTCATCATATATATATATATATATATATGCACGTGCCATGGCCACTTAGTGAAACGATCACACTTTCAGGACGATATAAAACGACAGACAAGGTACTACAATTTTTTTACGTATATATGTTGTCAGTAATGCTTTTTTATTTAATTTTTTTCGTCTCTTGAGTCTTGTGTTCTGACAAGATTCATATACAATGAAGTGAATTTATAAATATAGCTACATGCTGATTTTTTCTGGATAAAAATATACTTATGGTGTGTAAGAACTGTTTGAATAATAAAATATTCAACGCTCAACCAGTCTGTGTATAGAGGGAAAGAGGAAAGCATTATTTCTGTCTGGCTTCTTTGAATGTTTACGTGTAATGAGGAAATCTTACAAATACATAATCGTTTTATATATAAGGATTGCTTCCTAAATATACAACTATATATATATATATATATATATATATATATATATATATATATATATATAAAACGACAGACAAGGTATATTTAATTAATCTAAAAAATTTGATTCCTTCGCTACATAAGATATCTAATGTTTCAAAAACGAGAGCCAACACCCTCAATATAATTATTAAAATTAAATTGAATTAAGGTATGAAGCCCTGTTTCATCCACAAGCGAATATTTAGGAATTTTAAAATATAACAGTTTGTTTACCCGTCCAAACGTACTTTTTTATTATTGTAAAAAATAGTTACGGTAACATCTTTATCAGTTTGAGACTAATTTATGAATGCAATCTGTAATTATTTTTATATGGGTAATCTTTCTTACTTAAAGTTTAGGTTTAATTAAAATAGAGTTATATCTGAGGGTAATATTAAAGATTTTGCTTTCTTCTTATATATATCACATGCAAATCCCATATATACATACGTTTATTTACATGCGCAAATACACACATAGACACACATGTAGCGATATACACAGGTACCTACACACACACACACACACACACATTGCTCTTGGGCCCCATGAAGTGGTTTATGTATACTTAGATGTGTATCATCACCATAATGTTGTGAGTAGCTGCGCTATATTGAGTCTAGTTAGATTCTTCTTCTTCACTGAGGTCCAGTGGTATGATGCTTGTGTTTGTATTGTAACTGTCCAGGTTCTGTTATCGGTAGTGGATGAGCACTGCCGAGTGCCGAGGAGCCGCACATATGATGAAACGGCCGTCCAACGCTTTCAAATCCCCGCTAAATTTCTATCACACACACAGACACACACACACACACACACACACACACACACACACACACACACACACATATATATATATATATCTGATGGATGTCAGGAATCGAACTTTATCCACTGTGCCATGTGTCCTCAAGGACACATGGCACAGTGGATAAAGGCGTTGGTTAGATCCAGTGACAGACCCAAAGAAGGTGAGTTCGATTCCTGGTTAAGGCGGTGGAGAGCTTTCAGAGGGAAAATTAGCAGGAGATAACTGATAACTGATAACTGACATCCATCAGACATGGCACGTGGAATTAGAACGGTCTACCCCAGCGATCGAAATAAGGGGTTCAGTTCGAAATTCCAACCACCTGAAGAAGGCCGGAGCGTACAACGGCCGAAACGTTGTGACAAATATGGCGACAATTGTTAATGCTTTGTGATTACATTTTTCGTTTGAACCGATTCTCTGTTTCTCAAGAATCAAAAAAGGTTCTTTCTAAGATATTTCTTTATTCAGAAGTAATGAGGAAATTGAGTCGCACACACAAACAAATTAAACCCAATATAATATTTCTATCAAATGCAGATTATTTACTATTCGAAAGAATTCAACCCGGGCAAAACATGATAACTTTCTATGATTTTTTTCGCATCTAACTTGATGCAAAACTCTGTAGCCTTGAAATGTTCAATCAGATTTAGAGGTTATCTTGCGAGGAAGTATGCGTATTCTCATCGGATATCTCTTGGCTGCTATTTTCAAATACGACCTTTACATAAGTAATACTCCTCTGGTGAAGCGATCAACAGGACAAAAAATATCTCACAATTGCATTGTCATTCTTTACTTTTAATTGGTCACTTCAAATTACATAAAACAAAGTCACGAATCCAAAGTAATCCGATAGTAGCAAATACAAAATAGTTGTCAAACAAAAAGGAATCGATTTGAAAATTTAATAGATTTCATGTGTTGTATAGCAAATGGATGAGTTCACAAACCGAAGACTGTTCGATTGTTTATTCATTGACTTTCTTAAAGTTTCTTTTTAAAGTTTATTGTTTGTTATCCTTTTTGTGCGTGATATATTGATTTTTGTCTGCCTTTAAATGTGTTTACTGTTTGCTTACCCGACAGCTGCAAGTTCGGATTGTACAACACCTACCACGTCTACACTCCCAGAAACGCATATATATGTGTGTGTGCGTGTATGCGTCTGTTTACGATTGTGTGTATACACACTTGTACAGCTGTCTATATACATCGAGAGATATACAAGTTCTGTGCAAATGTATGTGAACCACTGATATAATATTTATAATATAATATCCTTTTTACTGATAATAAATTCGTTAGAAAAAAATATTAAATGAATTACAACCACTTTCAAAGATTTTTAACAGGACAATAATATAAAGAATGAAAGTGATGTGAGGCCAAAGTTGGGACCACAGAAGGAAAACACGGAACACGGATTAGATCTAAGAAATATATATTAACAACAGGTTACAGAGATAGTTGTGTCGCATACTTAATATAGACATTGAAGAGTCTATTGTGTAGGTAGTTCCGGTCTCACAATACCCCCCTTCCAAGAGTTTTCTTTTTGAAAAGGAGAGAAGAAATAAAACTGTTAATACTTTTTCCTCGTGGGATTTACGTCGAGCGGTTGAGTAAATTTCCTTTTCCTTCCTGAGCGTCGCACTTCAGGAGAGACTTGGGGCATGTCGAGATCGAAGTGGTCGAAAATTACGTCGATTAGTTTTTCACAGTTATTTTGTAGTGATTCCTCCGATTCCTTCAAACGGCATTTTCTGAGCTGGTTCCAATGGCGTTTGTGAATGTTTTTCGGTCCTTGGACAATATAGACCAGTTTGCCAATTCTTTGTTTTATGGTGCCTACTTCCCAGAATGTTATATAGTTTTTGTAAGCCTTGAAAAAGACTTTATCGTCATATTTCTTATGAGGCGATGCGGTTTTTTTTTTTAAATTACTTGCCGTGGAATAAGCTTGTCGAAGACAGACTTGATTTTTCTTGCGAAGGCGAGCTTCCCATAGGCGTGTTCGGATTAAGGGTTATCCGATACACTTGCAGAAACTGTTGCAATGCTCTATCTGTCGGTGTTCCTAGTGCCTTATTTAAGGCCCTTTTTAGAGTGTCCACGAAAATTTTGGCCTGGCCATTCGACCTAGGCTGGTACTGAGGCGTTGTAATGTGGTCCACCTGATATGACTTGCAGAAGTCTTTAAATTCACTGAGTGCCATTATCTGTAACTACACAATGTACCACGCCAAAACGCACGAATCTTGCAGTTTGTGGATGGTCTTTTGCATTGTAGGACCTCAGGCTATTTTGAGTGGCTATCAACAACAATGAGGTAGTACATGTTGACTATAGGCCCTGAAAAATCGATATGAATTCTTTGCCATAGATGGTCTGTGCTTGGCCATGGTTTGCATGTCGTGGTTGGAGCTTTTGATGCAAGCGCGCATCCTTTGAATAATTTTATCATGTCTGCTATGTCCTTGTCCATGTTTGGCCAATAAACATAGCAGCGAATGAGGCTTTTCGTACGGTTCTTCCCCGGATATCCCATCTGAAAATCCCTGAGGATTTTTCTTTTTAGGTTGTTTGGAATCACTACGCGGTCATTGTATAGTAGGACATCATCGCAGAGGGAGAAAACTTCCGGCACATTGGGGTCTTTTTTGGGAATTTTGCTTTTTATAGATTGAATAAATTCATCCTATCGAGACTCCATTTTTATGTCGGCCAAAGTAACTGGGAGCTCTCTTATGGTACTCGCGATCATGTTTTTGATTTCTCAATTTGTCCTTAGAGTGGCAATGATGGAGTCTTCAAAGACTTCTGTATTTTTTGGAATGAATCGCGATAAACTGTCTGCATAGCAAATATTTTTGGATGTTACGAACTCTATCTTGAAATTATAGTTTAAGCAAATCGTTCCCCAATGAAGTAGTCTATTTGCAGTATAGACTGGCAGACCTTTTTTAGAACCAAAAATTGTAATTAGAGGTTTATGGTCCGTCTGCAGTATGAACCGTCTACCATCTGTGAAACTTTGTCACAGCGAATGTTAATCATAGAGCCTCTTTCTCTATTTGGGGATATTGTTTCTCAGCTTGAAGTAGAGATCTTGATGCGTGAACCACAGGTTTTCGCGCACCATCTGTTAGTTTA
This sequence comes from Acanthosepion pharaonis, assembly GCA_903632075.3. Lineage (NCBI taxonomy): Eukaryota > Metazoa > Mollusca > Cephalopoda > Sepiida > Sepiidae > Acanthosepion > Acanthosepion pharaonis. Next base: position 374,529 of record CAHIKZ030001061.1, on the reverse strand, counting down.
TGCAGAACGCAAGCACCAATGCAGTACGATCTTGCATCACTTGCGAATATGATGTCGAGACTAGGGTCGTAATGGGTGAGGGAGAGGTCCGAATTAAGAGTTTTCTTGATCTTCTCGAATGCGTCTTGGCATTCCAGGGTCCATGAACATGGTTTGTCCTTTTTTAAAAGGTGGTTGAGAGGCCCTCACAAATTTTGCAGTTCTTAATGAACCCTTGGTAAAATGAGCTAGGCCGAGGAAGCTTTGTAACGTTTAAACATTATCTGGGGCCGGCATGTTTCTGAACGCGTTGGCTCTTTCTGGATCCGTCCGACGACCGTCCTTATTTATAATGTGACCTAAGAATTTAATCTCTGGTAAGAAAATGTCACACTTTGCCACCTTAACCTTAAATCAGTATTCTTTTATCTTTTCGAATACGTTTATTATATGGTTCCGATGCTCTGCCGTAGTTTTACTAGTCACCAGTATACCATCCAAATACGCTGTTGCGTAGTCAAGGTCGCCCATAATAGCGTCCATGACCTTATGGAAAATTGCAGGCGAGACATTTACTCCAAAAGCCAGTCTATTATATTTGTACAACCCTCTATGGGTGTTTATGCAGAGCAATTTGAAACTTTCTTCTTCCACCTCTATCTGAAGGTATGCGTCCGAGAGGTCAAGTTTAGAAAAAAAAATTTCCTTATTGAGTTTATTGAAAATTTCTTCAGGGCTTGGGAGATGATAGTAGTGATCTTGCAAGGCATAGTTTAACCCTGTGGAAAAATCGGCGCATATTCGTATTTGATTGGACTTCTTTTTTACGAAGACCGTGGGTGGTGCCCACTCGCTGAAATCTGTTTTTGACAGAATACCTGCTTGTTCGAGTCTATCTAACTCTTTGGTGATTTGCTCTAGAGCAGCGAAAGGGACATTCCGTTTCTTTTTTAATACCGGTTGTGTACCATCCTTCACCTGAACTTAGCTTTCATTTTAGTACATTTCCCAAGGCCGCCAGAAAAAACCTGGGGAAATTGTTGTTTGAGTTCCTTTTTTAGATTTACCAAATTAGACGTTGTACTTTGTATCTTGCGACAAAATGTACTCATTGAGTAATCCCAAAGATTGAATTTTTCTATCCAATCGGTCCCAAATAAGTTATCTGAAGTTTTCAATATGTAGGCTTTGAGGTTTTTGGTAAGTCCATTTAGTGTTACTGTATTTATTACCTCGCCTAAAATGTTAATCTTTTCGCCAGCTACGGATTTTGCTGTTTTATCCGTTTTTAATAAAGTCGGCTTGTTTAATTTTCGCCAAGTTCGCCAATTAATGGTTGAAAGATCGGAACACGAGTCAAGCTGGAATTCAATGGAATTATTGAAAATATCCACAGTTACATATTTCCTTAAATTCCTATCGACCATATTGTGAGATTGAGCTTGCCTAATTTTATTTTGGGGTTTTCTCGTTCTGTTGACGTACTAGCACGAAGTTAAAGTATGCCCACTTTTATTGGAATTTTTGCAATATTGTTTGTTATTAACTGGACAGAATTTCATCCAATGGTCCGGGCGGTTTCTTTAACCTATTTGGGTTTTGGTTACTACGGAATTTATGACATGAGATTAGCCTTTTATCTTTTTGAGGGGAATAGGATGTAGACTTGCTTATGATTTTATTAATCTGAGTCACACCTGATTCCTCGATAGTGTTTGAGTCACACTTTACAGATATTACTCTCTGACAGTCCTCTACTAGTTTTTGGAGAGTCAATCCTTGTTCGTTCTCAATTACCCGTCGTCTGACTTCAGCGTCTTATGCTGATACTAGACCTTCTGCGAAAATTAAGCACTTGAAATCACCGGCAGTCAGTTCGGCTAGTTTAAAATCATTACAGAGCTTGTTTACCGATGCTGCAAAAGTTAGAAAATATTGCTGGTTGTCTTTTGCTGTGTTCAAACATTTCAAACGTTTGTGGAACAAGGTTGTGTTAGGCCCGAATAAGTCCGATTGGAGCTTAATAGTCTCTGAAAAATCTAAGTCATTGGTTTTCTTGGGTAGTATGAAGTCTACGAACCTACTATGTTCTGTAGTTCCCAGTTTTCTCAATAGTAGACGTACATTTTTTTTACTGGGCCATTGTTCAGAGTCTACGTTGAAAATATCTTCATAGCGCCTGTAAAAAGCTTCGAAAGTTTTGTCGTTCTCTGGTACGTATTCAAAGTTTTCCATTGAATTGTAAATTTTACTCTGGGAGAATATTGTATCTTTTTCAGAGTTTGAGCCTTTTAATGCATTTACGAGTAATTCTTTAAGTTGTTTCTGTTGTAGTTCAGCATTCTGAAGCGTAATTTGTTGGAATTCCATTTGTTGTTTATGTAATTCTAAAAATAGTTGTTGTTGTCGTTCTTCTGATTTTTGTTGCTGATCCAAATTTACTTTTAGTATTTGGGCAATTACTTTTTGAAAATCTTCCATATTAGACATACAAAAATAACAGCAATTTTTTTTGTTGCTTTGAAACCCGTGTACTAAGGGGTGGTACACAAACAAATTTTGATAGTTTTTTTTTCTCTTTTTTCTTTTACAAAAAAAAGTATGGACAGACAATTAGTTAAACTAAACTAATTATGTGTTTAGCTTTTTTGCAATTACGTAGTTCCGTTAGTTTTAACGTAATTGTATCAATTTTCACCACACTTACTTTTTTTTTATAGAGGTACAAAAAAAGAAAACTCACCTCAGTTCATTTGAGGGGAGAATAATTTTATGCACGAGTTCAACAAAAATTTCGATAGTTTTTTCGAAAACTGGTAGTACTACTCTTGTGTTAGTTTGTTTTACGAAGAAACTGTTTTTTTGTGTGTGTGGGTGTGTAAGAAATCGTTCTCGTAATGTTATTTGGACAGACTTTAATATTCTGTAGATATCGAATCGCTAGTTCGTCACTGACGTTTTGGTATCGGAATATATATATATAATTTTTTTTATATGTAGATACTGGGTGTTGCGTTTAAATCGCTAATGTAGTATTAGAAGCTTAATTTCTCGTTCAACACTGCTGTGGGAACGCGTGGAGTTTCTGTGTAGTTTTCGAGTGCTCTGTCGCTATTGATTTGGTGAGAACGAAATTCTCGAATCTTTCTGTCGCCACTGATGTGGGACTGGCAAGCTATTGCGGTTTTCGACGTGAATGCGTTTCTCGAATCCTTCGTCGACATAGATGTGGGACTGGTAAGGTATTGAGGTTTTGTCGTGAGTGCGTTTCTCGAAGTCTCATCGGCACTCATGTGGGACCAAAGTCGGGACCACAGAAGGAAAACACGGAACACGGATTAGATGTAAGAAAGAGATATTAACAACAGGTTACAGAGATAGTGTAAGCGGAGCTTACTATATGTTACTGTCCAATACTGGTAGTCGTACGCGGCTCTCACTGTCTCTCTGTGACTCTCTGTCTAGAGTGTTGTGTCGCATACTTAATATAGACCTGGAAGAGCCTATTGTGTAGGTAGTTCCGGACTCACAATAGAAAGCAAATCTACAAAAGAATGTTTTCATAAAAAGACATTTCAATCACGGAAAGGTCTAGTTCTAGTCTAAGTACTGATATAAACCTAACTGAAAATCTGATTCAGGTTAAAGAAGTCAGTGCATGCAAGGAAACCAGGTAAATCTAGCAATTTTGGGAGCTTGGCCAAGAATAATGGTAAAATATCGACACTCACTACTGCCAGAACCTTCTTAAAAATTATAGAAAAAGATTGGTTGATATTATAACCTCGAAAGAAGCAGTCCCCAAATATTAAATTTAAGTGGTGTTTTAATTTTACACATCTTAATTTTAAATTTTTGATTAATATTTTTATTCCAGCATGATAACATTATTGAAAGTTATTGAAATTGATTTAATACTTGTTTCTTCATAAATATATAAGTTAAGTAAGATTTGTTGATCATCCGCAAAAAGAAACAGCTTTTGAAAATCTCATATTAGCGTTCAATTACTTTTGCACAGCACTGTATATATACATGTCTATGCACTTACATACATACACCTATTTAAATATATATATATATATATATATATATATATATATATCTATCTATATATATGTATATCTATCTATCTATCTATCTATCTATATATATATATATATATATATATAAAGACACGTAAACATAGTATACTAGTATCTATGTGTATATCTGTCTACACACGCATTAACCGTGATATCAAATGACGGTATTTCATGCCGGAGAGCGCGTATTTATATCTGATGAGATTTTCGGAATATTCAAGCTAGTAGGGCAAATTGAATAAATATTCTTTTTAATAAATCATACTAGCCGTATTCTCAAACATACGTATCCGGTAAAAAATAATGTCCATATAATAAAAATCCCTTAAAATAATAATAAATTTCTTTGCAAATTCCTTTTTATTTTTAGGATACAAAACTGCCTAAAAGCCAAACTGAACAGTCAGAAAAAAATATCTGTTTAAAGACACCATTCAATTACACTGATGATCGCTGCATGGTGTAGCCGTGTGGTCAGTTCCATTCAGCGGAAATCAAGTTTGAATCTTGCCGCAAAGCATTTATTTTTCTCTTATATGATTTCTCAAATATTCAGGCTGATAAACGTTAATAAATAAAGACATTTTAAATAACTAAACGTAGCTTCAACTCAATTACGAGGAAGCATTAAAAACAACTTTTAATTAATAATGAATAAATATATATATATAGGAGCTCACAAAAATGTGCACATTTTTGACTCAAAATAACTTTGAATAATTTTTTTAGATGCATATCTTCAAGTTAATTTAATAATTAATGTAATCCATTAATCTTAATAATAAATAAATATTAATCTGTTTTCAAATCAATAAACGCTGCAGTTATTGTCAAATAAATAGTAAATTTTCTAAAGGTTTGTTGTAAATCTTATTCATATATATATATATATATATATATATATATATGAATAATGATAAAATTATTGGTAATCACTATAGAATTTACAAGGGGTATATATCCGTTAAGATCTCTATGTCAGAAGACAAAGCAAAATTATTATATAAGGACAAACGCTTAAAAAACCATAGGTTATTATTTATTTCATAGACGTCGAGAATATACAGCTTCAAAACATCAGAACTCTAAACCAAATGAAAATGGAAATATATAAAATATAAACATTCAATTTAAATAAACTTATTAAATTTGAACGGGATACGAAGAGATTTAAAAAAATAAAGTTAATCGGATCTGAATTATGTAGTATATTTCTACGAGGGTTTAAAATTCAGATTTAATTGAAATAACTATCCGTATCTATACCTATATGGGAAACATTTCATATATATATATATATATATATATATATATATATATATATATATATATATATATATATATGTGTGTGTGTGTGTGTGTGTATATATATATACATACATATATATATATAAATAAATATATATATATTCATGTAAATGAACTTCTCTTTCTCAGTGCGGTAATATTTTAAAATTTTACTGAAGCTTAATCAATTTATTAAACAATGTTTCACCTGTCATGTTTCATTTCCTTTCTATTAGGTCGAGATTTTAAATGAAATATTTTTGACAAAGTAACAGGTTGCATAATTCAATAAATAATATCGGATTTTTTTTTCTCAGAGTGAAAAAAATAAAAAAAAGAATACATTGATTTCATGTAAACAAATAACAAACAACTGTGATAACCCTGTATTAAGTTTATTTCAGCTGATAATCAATACATTTATATATGCCTGGAAAGATCTTCTAATAACAGTTTGCTCACTCAATAAAAATATAAAAATAACGCATGTACATTCGAAAAGAAGGATTTGGTCTTTTAGCTGTATATTGGCCTTGTTCTTTTCAGATGTTAAATTTTAAAAATAGATAAATTCGTCAATCTGCTCCGATTATCTTGAATCACTTTTTAACTTACAGTTTCTACAGACGTTTGTTACTTTTCATCGTCCAGATTTGCTTTAAATTCCTCAATCCCATTAAATATCAACAGCAAATATGTTTGAATGATGAAATCAAATCATTAAGTTTATGTGAACTACATCTCGTCAGGCTTACTTGGTTTTTGAGATTTTCATTTTGAAATATATTACTTTTTTTAATTCTCAAATAAGGCTTATCATGGATATTCTATAAGTTCTGCTGGTGATTCATAACCACGTTAACACATTTTCAATTTTATAAGAATTGTCCTTTCTTTTAGTCGAATATATTTGCATTGTTTTATTAGTAGCATATGGCATTGAACATTCTAAAAAAATCGATTCGCTCTTGTTTATTGCTTTACTACCTAAGATAGATTACCATTCGATATATGACTGAGATGCATGTTTTTCTTCTTGACGGTTTCGTTCCTATTTTCCTCGGAATTTCTGAAATGAGGAATTATCATTATCTAATTCTTTGTTACTCAGACCAGCAAGCTAATCTTGATTTTATATACTTGCAAAGTTCCAGCACTCGTATCCTACGGGCTGCTTCAGGTGCCTGTCTTTGTTCACTGGTAACTTGTTTTCGTAATGAGAATAGTAAAAGGATTACCGATAAGAAAGATAGGATTGCTGAAACGCTGTTATTACAACCTTCAAGATGAGTATGCGGCATCGACAAAATATTCTTCCTTCTTTTATGTACCGTGTCACATCAGGGCGGAGATGGTCATGGCTATCCATTACATCCTGTCCCTTGTAGTTATCAATAAGTTTTGTCTTTGTGTTATTTCTTTCAGACCATGCTCTTTCATCCATTTGCATAAGCCCGTTAAGTATATCACGTGTTGCTTTCTCTTGTCCCTATTTAGCGCTATCCGCCTTGTGAATATCAGATTTTCCAAGCCCTACTTTCTTATTACGTGTCCAACAAATTTCAGCTGCCTCTTTCTGAGGTTAATCGTTAGTTTCCTCTTTGTTTGGATCCTCTCCAAAGCCTCATCGTTGCTTACATGTTCGGTCCATGGTATCCATAACATCCTTCTATAGAACCATACCCCTGTTGCCTCGAGTCTCTTCTTCATCTTTGAGGAGGCCGTTCAACATTCGCTGCCGTAAGGGAGGACACATATCACGCAGCAGTTCGGTACACTTTTCTTTGATACCAATGAAACCCTGTCTCGTAAAACTCTGACAAGCTTTGGAATGTGTTTTTAGTCATCCCAATACTACTTCGGATCTCCGTGTCGCACTTACCTTCCTGTGTCAAAACACTTCCCTGATACTTAAATTTCCACACCTGCTTGATTTTAGTGTCTCTGTAAACCACATTACGCGCTCATTTTTGCTGTTATTCATATATTCTGTCTTCTTGTATTTTATGTTTAGTTCCACCTTCTCGTTCTTTTCGCTACTTTCTATAGCTTCCTTTACCTATTTTCTGTCATTACTGTGTCATCTGTGTATCTTATGTTGTTAAGATTGTGGTCATCAATGATGAATCCTAGTACAATTGCTTCGTTGTATAGGTTGAATATGTCCGGTGAGCAGACCCATCCTTGCCTTACGTCAGTTTGTATTTTTGAATATCTGCTGAACTCATTTGTACTATTATGCAGGTGGTTTGCTGCTAGTAGCGGTTTTTGATTAAAGTAATATCTTTATAGTATATGCCAAACTTGCTGAGCAGCTATAGAAAATCCTTGTCAAAACTCTTTGCCTAGTCTATAACACACAGGTGCACGTTCTTCTGCATTTCGATTAGTCTTTCCGATAACATTCTGAGCATGAATATTGAGTTCATTTTTCCGGTATCATTAACAAACAAGCGTTGTTCTTGTCCTGTCTCTTGCTTGATTCTGCTGCGCAATTTATGCAACAGAATATGGATCATGAGTTTTGTTATTTGGATCAATAAGCTGATTTTTCCGTGGTGTTCACATTCGTTTGCACCTGGTTTCTTATACATTGCCATGAAAAAAAAAAAAAAAGATTTCGATAGATATTCAAGTACGTCCCCAATGTTGTAGATTTCGTTTATTATTTCCGTAATCTTAAATATGCCAAAATCATCTCAGGGCTGCCGGCATCTCTTTTAGAATTACGCCTAAATCTGCCGCCTTGTTTCTATTCAATTTGGCGATTGCGGCTTCAACTTCAGTTTTTAGAATTTCGGTCCCGTCTATAATTCTGTACATTGCCACTTGTTCGCTTTAGTGGTGGAAAAGAGGTTAGTTAAAGTATAATTGATCTGATGTAAAACAAGTATTACATAGGTTAAGTTTAAAATAACGTTTTAAAATAAAACATTAGCTGTGTTTTCACCGAGGGTAGCGATGTCTCCGAGTTTGGCGAGTAATATCAATTCGATGACAGGTTTATTGTTGTTCTACGGACGATTTATTGTAAAACATAATTTAAAAAGATAACATGAGCGCCTATTTAGAATAATTTCGAAGTATTAAGAAATCTTACAAATTTGGGAAAATATTCTCCGTAACCGAATTGTAGTAATGTTGACTTTAAATTCATTATAGTCATCGCTCTTATTTTTAGATAATGTCGTGTATGGTCTCCCACAACAAAATCCTTTAACGAAGATATAAATGGTCTTGCTGTTTGAGAAAAACAATATATAAATTCTCCAAAGAATCCTGCTTTTAATTAATAAAAATATGAAGAAACTGAAAGAGCTCGGGGTTAACAGATGTAAAACAAATGTTTTTACTAAGATTTTATTTACCGGAAATGTTCGAGGAAATAGCCAGAGTAATCGCACATACACGCACCGACACACACATAGTGAAAGAAAGCGATACACATGCATTATTATCTATCTACATAGATATTGGTAATTATGTATGTAAATATGCAAATATACGTGTATATATATATATATATATATATATATATATATATATATATATATATATATATGTATGTATTGTTGGTGCATCAGTTTATGCATTTTTTTACATGCGTCTGTGAATTATTTATAACGCTAACTATACAGGCAACAATGTGTATATAAATACACAAGCTTATACCAAATACAATTATAAAATTCCTGTTCACCATGACAATAACAATGAATGTAACATTTGCTTAGTGAAAATGCATTCTTTTCTTTCTTTATTGAAATTTCTTTTTCCCATACGTAAATTATTAAACTGCAATTTAATATATTCCAATAAAAGAAAGTAAATTATGCTGCCCTTAACGAATTCTGCGACAGGAAAATGATGGAAGCATTTCATTTCTCTGTGAATATTGTTACTAGCTAAGAATGAATCATTTTGTCATAATATTATTTCAAACTTTCTCCTTGATATTTAATAGCTTTTGTCTCACATACTTGAAATTTGCATTTGTTTCATTTTCCTATATCTCGACAATAACTTGTTTTACTCTTTTTCTATATGCTTTATTTTGTTGTTATTGGTAATGACACTTACAAAAAATTATGAAAGTAACATTTCTAGTTTATCATACTATAGCTGAATAACTTCATTACATTCGGTGAAATAATTGTATTATATTTCTGTATTTCATTTCCTTTCTTATTTTCTGTATTTGTCCTTTGGTAGCTTCTGCAGCATAGTAAAGAGGAAAAGAGCAGGTATAGAGCATTTGAAAATGCTGCTTGGTTTTTGAAATGAGTTGAGTTCGTTCATATTTTTTGATGGAATCAGCTTTATTAATGAACTTTGAAAATACAACCCCTATATTTGAAGGATTTTTTCTAGGCACCGCAACTTTCTCGCGTCGATTTTTTGGCTCTCCGTGTATGTTTTCAACTTTCTCGCGTGGCTCTTAGTGTTTCTCTCTTGCTATGTTCCGTCCATATTTATATGTATATTTCATATATATATATATATATATATATATATATATATATATATATATATATATATATATATATATATATATATATATATATATATATATATATATATATATATATATATATATATATATATATATGTAAGATAGAGAAGGAGACAAAAGAGTGAGTGAAAGAGGGCACGATTTTTAAAATCACCGAAGATCGGGCCTGCAATATCAGTGTCTTCTCCCACACATGATATAAATATTTATGTTTATTTAAAGTTAGATGGATTTTGAGGTTTAATACATATGTTCCGATGGTTATAGATACACAAACACGTATGTGTATGTTTGTGTGTGTGTGTGTGTGTTTTCATGATGTATAATACTACAAGAATTAAAATTGAAGATAATAAGACAAAGTGAAAAAGTGATATAGACGACAAATTGTGCCGAGAGCGTCTGGTCTCTCTGTCTTCTTCGGGTTAAAATTAAAGAAAGACAAAACTGCATTTAAGGAAAAATGAATTGGGATCTATGAGGATAAGCGGGGACCATAAAACAAATTACCTCATAGCATGCGAAACCAGAATCCAAACCCTATGTCGCTTGAAGTTAACTTGTCTCTTATTGTTTTAGATTTGGTGTGGATACATTAGATGGTGTCACCTAATGAATATATGTGCGTCTAATTTGTTATGGTGATCTCAATGATTATTATTCTTTGATGTTTGTAATTTTCTATATTTTTTCAGTCGATTTTGTAGGGTTGCTTTTAGTCCAGACAAAAGATTTTCTTCGAGTAAGATTTATGAACTACAAAATTTAAGGGCTTCTGATTAAAAACATATGATTACTTCGGTCTTAACTTTGTTATAATGATGGGAGTAACAAAAGTGCGGAATAATCATAGGCCTTTATTTAAGTACACTTCAAAAATAATAAACAATAAACACTATATTATTTTAACAAATAAAAAATACAAACGTACCACTAACCTTTCATTTTTATAACTGCCCTTTTAATTTAGAGATGAAAAGTAAAATAGGGAAGTTTAGTTTTTCAAATTAATTGCTAAACACGTCACAAAAAATTCAAAATTTCATTCGATTTTTAACATAATCACTGTCAAATTAAGCTACAGTTGCGCTGGTAATTTAGAAACAATAATTAATAGACAAAATACGACAAATTTCAAAACACTAGTAATTTATGCAACTGCAGAAATAGAAATGCATTCCCATTAGTTGGAGCTTGTAAAACAGAAGTCATATTCTATGAAGCAGAAGTTATAGCTATTAATGTTCTGAATAATGCTAGCATGTACTTTGAAACGAAGATGGTAAATCATAGGTCGACATTCAAGCTAGTATGTTTTATGAGCTCTAGCAAAATAGATTAACCATGTGCTGAATGTAAAAAAGAAAATAGCAGTGATCCTATTTTAAAAATTACGAAGCATTATAACAAACAATAATATTTGCAACCTCTTCCAACAGGAAAAAATAGTAATAGTTACATTCCCTGATCCAAAATTACTTTTGAACCAGATATCCGAAACTATTAGCCGTATCATTCACATGAAACAATCCTCTTAAGCTCATATGAGGCTGGTTAAAAAAGAATGTACATTTCAATTAAACCTCAAACATATATTCACAATACCCGTGCTTTTCTTCTTCGGCATCTTTTCTTATTCCTCTCTTTCCTTCTTCGCATCCTCCTCTTCTCTTTATATCACATCCAACGCCGTGCGTGTGTTTATTTATTTTTAAAAATATTAAAATTAAAGCGTTCATTTTTTTTCTTAATTACAGGATTGGAAGCTCAATTGATAAAAACCACTCGAGGATACCGAATGGTTGAAATCATGGTAGCAAAATCAACTGAATTTAAAAGTTATACATGCTATTTTTTTAATTATCTTTTAAATGCGTATTTATCACTTTTTTTAATACTACTCTTCGCTGGTCCAATTCAACCCTAACAAATAACCTTTTTCGTTATATATATATATATATATATATATATATATATATATATATATATATATATATATGTGTGTGTGTGTGTGTGTATATATATATATATATATATATATATATATATATATGAAAGACGTTATAGTGGTTCCAACGAGAGAAAAGTATGTATATTAAAATAAGTAATTCATCATTTCTCTTGGACAACCTTAATTGTTTTATGACCCTTCGCGCAGAACTCTTCATTGCCAATTCAAGAAAGACATTCGGATTAGTAACACAAAAACAGAGAATGTCTCATATCGAGAATATTCAACATTCAAAAACATAGGGAAAGAAATAATTATTTTTAATAATATGTGGAAATCTTCACTTTTACCTGAAGACGGTCACGAGACCAGAAACACCTGTAGTAAAATTATAGAAAATAAAGCATAATATTTTTTCTAAAAAAACCCATTACAACCAAAAATGTTCGCGGCACATCTCTTCTCTTCTTTTTAATATAAAATTTATTTAAAATGTGCGTTTTGGTGTGCATATATGATCCAGAAATCTTATTCAGTGTATGTCAGTGTGTGACAATGCGTATGTTCTTAATGTCCCATACGAACTCAACATTTATAAAAAAATCCTTGCTGTATTGATAGACACTAATAATAATACATTATTTACCTATCCCCCCAAAAAACAAATAGAATAAAAACTTGCACTTTAAACTATAACAGTGAATACCCTGACTATTACAAAAAGCTATTATATAAAATTTGATACACCGTGCAAACGTTAAGTCCTCTACAAAAGAATTTGCTAAACTTAATTTAAGAGAAAATTAAACAAACTCTCATTAATAATGACTTTCCAAATTACATAGTCGATGAACAAATTAGATGGACTGTTAGAAATATTAACCTAAATCAATGTAATACTTCCACAAACAGCCTGGAGCAGATCAACCTTCTATAATGTGATCAAATACATTCTAACTATAAACAAGATTATGGTGTCACATAAGTACTAAAATATTCGTTACTCATCACAGCAAAAAATAAAACTAATTATATATTGTATTATATTTATGACAACCAACTTAATCATATGGCATAAATCTTCTCCGTCAACAAGTGTTTTGTGAAATAAGCAACATAAAGAATACAATGAATAAAAACTTCAATTACTTGAGGCCGTCTACCTCAATATGAACAAAAAACACTAATTAACAACAACATATTAAAGTCCATATAAGAAATGGCAGTATACATTACTACAAATTTACGGTTTACTGATTTTTATTGAAAGGTTTGTTTTGCTAAAAATCCATAACTACAACGAATAAATTTTAAAGGAATTATAACTGAGTGCTTTCGCGCGTATTTTTAAAAATCTACATCACAACGGAATGCAGATTTTATCTCATTTAAAAATGCTTTTGTCTTTGTAATTTAACCCTGAAGATGAAAGTACTTGGAAGAAAAAAAAAACAAACTTCGGTAACTTCTTTGATGAATTTAATATTAACACCAAGTAACTATTATATTATTGCTTTTCAAATACAGCGTGAAAAATAGCACTGAAAGATGTGCTCATTGCCCAAAAACATTTGGGTCGAAAACAAATGTCGACCTTTCTAATATAAACCAATATACTTTCTTCGAAGTTCTCTCCCGCTGTTTCAGTGTATATACGAACGAGTGTTTCTTTTTTTCTTTCATTATATTTATTTATTCTGTTTTGGTTTACTCGTGTTTTTCATCGTTCTAAATAGTGAAGACACCTGTTCCATTATTTACGTGAAGTCCTTTTCTTTTATAAAACAATGCAGCCACATTGTATTACATCTGATCGTATCCACATAACAAACAAATGCTTCCTCAAAAGAAACAAACTACAATTGTCTTTTTAGGTGTTCTATTGTTACGTACTTGTAATAAAAATAAAAATAAACCTGATCGAACTCTTGACCTGTTATGCACGAAATAAAACAATTCCCAAATTAAAGAGAATAAAATAAAAACATATAAAGAAAGGATGTTACGTCTTCTGTTCACTTTGTTTCACTTCATTTTGATTGTATTTTATTCTTTTGTTTTAAGACATTTATCGAACATTTAATATGGTATAAATATAAGGACATTCTTGATTTTTTTACAAACATTTCTACTCCCAAGCTTTTGATAGTTTATCAAACTAAGAAGTGAATAATGGCCAAAGTGGTGATAGCTTTCGTTTTCCTAGCCTTCGTTGGTTTAGTTTCTGCGACAAATGTAAGTATCCTATTTTATCATGAAGTCTCGTTTCTTATGCACACACGCTTCTTTGTTTGTGATATAGTTTGATTATATTTTAGAGAATAATTTTCTGTTTCTAATCGACTTTAAATTCATCATCAACTCACACCTTCTTCTAATTGTCGGTAGAATTAATGCACACACATGTTCTGTGATATGAAAAATGTCTACAGACGTAGATTTCTTGAGAACATGACTTAGATGCATATTTTCCAATATGAAATTTGACGTGGTCGAAAAGACAGTATTTCGCATAACTTCCAATAGGCAGAAATCTTTCACGCAAGATGTTTTTCTCAGCAATGTTTTCAAGCATAAATATTCCGCTTATTACTCGAGAAATAAAATAAAACTGTCTACTTCTTCCGGGTTGTGTTGTAATAATAATATAAGAAGAAGAACACACTCTCACAATTAAATACATACGTACATACAAAACTACTTCATCAAAACTTTTCGACTGATCAAAAGTCTAACGAAATGTATTACGATCAAACTTCAGATTTCATGCTAGCAAAAGTAATCGATTGATTCGGAAGATTTTGGTAGACCCTATTATTTCTCAAAGCCTTTGGCATTGCCTGACACACGATATGATTGTTTCTCCAGACCGCTGTAATCTAGAATTTTTCCCTTTGTCAAATCGACTATGATGAGAATCGAACTCGATTCTCGTTACTGGAAGTTGAAAATTATATCGTATATGTATATGGACAGAGAGTTTGCTCGTGGCCAAATTAGTTAGAAGTTTAGCTTTCTTTCTGGATCCTCAAATTATTATATATTTGTTAAATTTGCTATAATATATGGTCATTTGAAGTTTAATGCTTTACGATATTCATTTATGTGTTTGTGTGCGTGTGTGCGTGCGCGAGCGGGAGATCGCTTGTCTGTCTGTATCATCCTTACACAGAAATGACTGAGTCCGAAACGAAAGCTAATTTTGGGCATATTCAGTCAAATTGAATTCACTTTTATTTCACCAGAAAATGTTGTGCAAAGCTCACTATTTCTTAATGAAAAGTCCGGGATTTTGCAAAATGTCTCATGCATTTCCAATTATCAATCGTTGCATATTGTCCATGGAAAAGAAAAAAAAAATGACGATATATTTATTAATATAATTGTGTGCTAAAAATATTCTCTGGTCATACTGCCACAAAAAACATCTATATTCCTTTTTCTCTACATTGTCATATGAACTTTAAATTATGTTTGTCAAATGTAGAATATTGCGGTTGACGAAATTCTTTACTTACTGTCTTTTGAAAATATAACATTTTGCTGACAACAACATCTTTTGTAGGGAAGTTTCTGTCCCATTATATAAGCATGTCCATGTACATATACACATAAATATGAATGAATTTCTTTACATGTACATTGATTCGTGTTCAAGCATAAACTTGATTCTATATAAATATATAATCTCATAAAAATGATAATTGAAATATTGTTTACATATATTTCATATTTGAAATTTGATTACTCTACCTGCATTTTATCAGACGAAAGGGATGTTGTCGCATTCTAAAATCAGCCCCAATATAAAACCTACTTTTTAATCCTCCAAATCTTTTCGACATGAAAAAACTTATTTAAATGTTTCCTCTCATCACAAACATTCACCTAACCAATTGTATCGCATCTTTTCAGGCACAGTAGTCTTGTCAACTATGGTGTAGGCTACCTAGTTACCATGATTTATGCAAAGGAAATCATAAAAAAAGGTTTAACTAAGCCGGAATTTCCGCTGTCGTCTAAACCATATATAATGCCATGACCTTGCAATCATGCCATTATTTACTTATATATATATATATATATATATATATATATATATATATATATGTATGTGTATGTATGTATGTATGTATGTATGTATGCCATGACCTGTCAAATCATGCTTGTATATACCTTTTTTGATTGAAGCTATTCTTAGTCTTTTACAATAATTTCTTGGGGTCATATTTTTGTGGGCTGAAGTTTGAGCTTGTCAAATTAGACCATTCTCTATTTCCTTTTTTTATATTCCCTTCGACTTCTTTTTTCACTCCATGTAAAAATAATTTGACCAAAATTATTTTACTTTTTCAGTAGTTTCTTTTTAATTCAATTTCCAAATGCATTGACCATTGCCACGTTCTGATAAATGCTTTTTCTAATTCTCTTAGGAATGTGACATGGACAAAATGTGCCCGATTCCCTACACGGAAGAGATGCAGAAACAAATACTCAACTACCATAACATGGTTCGCAGTAAGGTCAACCCAACTGCCACGAATATGGAAAAAATGGTCAGTTTTTTTTTCGCATACCTCGTAGCATATTTCTCAGTTCATCTGGTGATTCTCTTCATCAATCTCACGTGTTGTTTTTTGTTTTTGATTTTTTTCCTAAACAATCACTGCAATAAAGATTGTTCCAGTAAGGCGTAATAACCAAAATAGACAAACAAAGTGGACATTTAATTACGAACTATCCATTTCTTTAGTAATTACGAACTATCCATTTCTTTAGTAATTACGAACTATCCATTTCTTTAGTAATTACGAACTATCCATTTCTTTAGTATTTATATATTTTTATACAGTGTTAATTAGTTCAATATTTCACTCAAGATAATTTTTGAAAATTGTATATTTAGTAACATAATTATTTTGTGAATAATATTCCGTGGTCATAAATAGCCTCGCCAAATCAGTACTTTAATATGGAGAGCGTGTATTAAGTCTAACACATTACGAAATATTTAACATGCCAGTTGTGTACAAATTCTCTCTTAGATCAATGATAAAAAATAACTTCGATTGAATGAAACGTGGAGCAAGCATAATCGAAAATCATGAATTGGCACTATAGAAGAGCAAACAAATAACAGTGAGATCACATTTTCAACATCTAAAGTTGATATCACGTGTATTTCGAAGAGTAAATAATGTCATCATCAATGTGTTGGCTTACTGCACTACTTCAAATGAAAGGGTATAACTTTAGCTCCCGTCAAAACGGTAAGGGACAATACAATTACTGTGCATGAGAAAGCAATTTTCCTGAAAAAAAAGTATTTCATGAAAAAAGTATTAAATATTTCAGCAAACTGTAACACTGACTTTCCGGTTAATGAAGGTCAAATGTTTCCTTATAATAAATCAGCTAATATTACAATTCCCATAGCTTATTCCTGTATATGTCAATTGTAGATTGTAAAATATATATTTTACAATAATTATAACTATAAATGAATCCAATTGTGTAAATGAATGCAAATTAAAATGAGAAGCAACAATAAATATCAGAAAGCGCGATAACCGATTGACTCGAGAAACATACTTTCCTGAAAAAACTGTTTTAAGAGAAAAAAACTGTTTTTTTTATCTCAACCAGATTAGGATAGGCTACTTAGTCGATGAGTGACGAATGTTTCTGTTTAATGCAATGACTAATATTGCTATTAATATTACCATATTATAAGTGTAAACCCTATTTTTCTAAGAATGAAGATTTCTTTTGCTATTAGTTTATGTATATATTAAATCTTAACTATTTCCTCCTTTTGATAGCGTAAGAATTTTGAAGCAAATGTTTTATCAACTAATATCTGGATGTTAAGTAATATAAGATAATAATTATGATTCACTATAAGTATTTTGTACCGGTTTCATTATTTCGTCCGGATGAGTTTGTTCTAAGAAAATTATCTTCACAATATAAAACTTAATTCACAAGCTTATAAAGTTTTATTATCAAATATAGTCAAATGTTATACATTTTCAAATTTGATATAATATGATTCATACACACCATATAAATTTTCATATTAAGTATATTTTCAAATTCAGAAGACGTACCCGAATCTTTCGGAATATTTACGATTTGTATGTATTTACCGATCATTAAAAGCGCCCGTCTTTTGAGTATTTTTATTTTATGAGAAGCATTATATGTGCAAATATTTTATATATTACAATTATAAATTAAAATGCAACAGATAATACTGAAAATTGCCAAAGTAAACTGTATTATATTTATGTCTTTATTTCATACATTTTATTTTATATTTGTTTTTTTTTATTTACCGCAGAAGTCTATTACATTTTCCTTTTTAAATTACAATAACATTATCATTTTTGAAAAAATTATATTTGAAATGAGTAAATGTTATTAAAATCAATATGCATATACTTAAGATAATTAATACGGGATTAATACTAAAGGAAATCATGAATATTTTGAACAATGTAAAATTTTTTATCATAGTAAATATGTGATAAATTTGAGAAATATTAAAACCTGGTGTTAAGTGCATTTATATCATTTCAAAATGCGAATTTATATAACGTTCACTTTCTAATCATTATAAATCGTTAATTTGTTTATAATAGAATATATTCTAAACAAACGTATATTCTTTTCTTATTTTTCTATTGATTTTTTTTTATTTTGAATATTTCTATTTTCATACTGAATAAATATATTAACCTTTTCTCCAATAAGTCTATATTCTAATGCTATACATTTAACGACAATAGAATATATATGTAAATGATACTCAGATAATGTCATGATCACATTTAATTGTTCAAACATCATTTAAAATACATAAAATAACAAACACCTTTATTCCGAACAAAATATGATTTAACAGATATATTAATTTATTTCTTGCATAATAATAGGAGATTAAATTTCAGTGATATCAGTACTCAATTCTAAGAGAATAGGGAAATATAAATTTCAGATAATTTTTATTTTTTGCCATTTTAATTTACATTTTAGTATTGGGATGATAAGATGGCAGAAATGGCGTTAGAGCACTCCAAAAAATGTGTTTTTGAGCATAACACGTTTGCTGAAAGACGTTTTGACGGTAAGGAAAATAATTTCACATTTTTGGAAGGCGATTTTTCATAATGCAATGAATGAATTAATATATATATATATATATATATATATATATATTCAACACCGAACGACTCTAACTAAGTGATAATTTCTGTGAAAGGGAGAAACTGTCTGAACAAGGCTTGTACGCTAAAAACTGCGGCCTTAATGGCGTTTGACTTGGCGCTAGCCCAAACATCGACGATTCCAAATATTCCCGACAACTCAATTTTACTCAAAAGGTTTGTTTCACCTCGTGATATAGTTTTTAAACACTGTCCAAAGTATCGCACGCTGTTATCACCCACTCAGGCTGGTGACATCAAAAAGTCACCTTTCTGATAAATAGATCATGATGAGATTCGATATTCAGTGTACTTGTCCATATGAACATATATACACAGTTATGTAAGTATTAAATATTTCATTGTCCACAATGGAAATATTTATACCTGGATCTCGAGGAAAAACTTTATTATTACTTGTGTATTAATCTTCATTGTTTTTGATTAGTTGCAGGAGCGGTTCTTAAGAAAATGAACATACCTATAATAAGGCAGGCTTTCAATGTTGTCTTTCCGCATCGAAAAACGGAACAAAGCGAAAGTTTTTATGCTTGCTATTGAGGACCAATATTGGTCAACTACATTGTGTTAACCCGAAATGTAGATTTTGATAAATATCTACAAGTAATTGACAGTCTTCTATCAAATAACAAGGTATTGGAACTATCTGAACATAAAACTATGCATAACATTGTGGGCCAATATCTGCACGGAAATGAAACTGCAAGGAACTCGGATGAACACCTCTCAGAATTGGTTAAATACATAGGACCTGTAACAATTTTATGGGACGTTACAAGACACACAGACAAAAAGACCAAAGAAAATTACCTAGACATCTTGATCAGTTCTTAATATGGCTGAATAAGTCTTAGTAGTAGTTTGAAGTGAACATCTAAAAAATGGAGTACTTGAGAACATCAATAATTCCAGTTGTAACTGAAGCCCACGTGTTGAATGTAAAATGTTTCTAAGGATTCAATGAGGTGATCCATATTCTAAAGAAATAAAAAGAATGTACTCACAACTACAGCTCAAACATTACGCAGGGCCTTATCTATATAAAATCTGTGTGCTCTTAGGCGCCATTCACTTACCTTTTTTTATAAAAACTACTTAGTGAAAATGTCATAGTTCCATTTCTGTCCTTAGGTCTCTGGTTGGAACTTGGAAGAAAGCAAATGAAATATCAACAAATATACTAATAGCAGTATAACTTAGCCAATAGAAATAACGAGTATAACCAAATACCAATAACGTTCTGAAAACGTGCTTTTGTTAAGTTTTGATGAAATGTCTCCATGCAAAATGACTTCACTATATTAGTGACTTGACAAGATATTGTCATAAATGACGTTAATATCAGAAATTATATTGTATCGGTATGATCATAACGTATAATAACATAATTTCAGTGAAACCTTCGATAATCGCTCCATTTGAAAAAAAAAATCAAGAATGTCGCTTTTAATCAGGACTCTATTTCTATTATTTTATAGGAGATTTATGAAAGAAATATATTGGGCAATACATGGTGTATATTCCGCGATAAACTAGTCAATAAGAAACGCTAATTATTGTGGCGATGAGAACTGTTCATCCAATGATTTCTGAAGTAAAAAACAATTTATATAAGATCGCAGCAGAATGAAATAATGATTGTATCAAGCAATAAATCAAAAAGAAAAAAAAACTACAAATATTAGCAGTAGCAGTAGAATTATTATTATTATTATTGTTATTATTATTATTATTATTATTATTATTATTATTATTATTATTATTATTATTATTATTATATTTTCTTGGATTTCTGGCATTTACTCATTTTCGGGGTCCCGACCAAAGACTCAATGTCAGAAATGGCATTATGACATTTCCCCTGAGCAGTTTTGAAAAAAAATTACACATAAATAAAATAAAGTGTGAGCTGTACTTGTGAGAATTTTTTCTTTAAGGTATGGGATACCAGAAATCTTTTCCATGAGACAATTCCATGAGAATCTTTTCCAAACATTCCGAGTGCTTCAATTATAACTGGAATCTTTTATGTCCTCATCTGCCACACTTTTGAAATTTCGATTTCAAGGTCCTTGTATTTGATAGTTTTTGAAGATCTTCAAGGAGGATACATTACAGTCCGAGGAGACTGCCATGTTAATAATGCACATTTTGATTTTGCAGTCTCTCATCATGATGTCTGGGCAATTCACGTTGATTATTCTGTGTTTTGTTACAGATCCTATCTATGTAACCGGTTCTGGGTGGTGTCCATACTACATTCTTGCAGTTTCCTTTCCGTAAATATTGCAGATTTTCCAGTGCAGATATTCGCCCATTTTGTCATGCCGCGTTTTATATTTAGTGGGAGTCAATACTAAGCAACCTGATGCAAGATAGTCAGTTGTTTCTGGACATTTATTACCAATTTCAGAATGTATGCTTGGAAATTAGTAGTTAGTAAACAGTGTTTCTGTGTAGCAAGAATAAAAAATTCGGTCTCTGCTATTAAACTTGCACTATATAGCCATTGATTTTGTAAGGGTTTTGTCCACATCAGCTTGTTTGATATGAAAAGAGTATTCTTCATTCATTTGAATTTCCCTTTTAAACTAATTGACTTCCTTTATTACTGAATAAAGTTTCTTGTTTGTGACACAGATAATCATTCAGTTTTCTGTAGTTTCCAGGTTTCCTGGGCAATTGTTGTAGTTTTATAAGACAGTTCTACTTTAACTAATCCGCTGGCTCTTACGGATCTTGGCACATTCAGATGATCACCATCAGTCTTCGGATGTTGGGTGCGGTGTCAAAAGTGAAACTTTCTTATATTGGCTCCCATTCCTTTAGTTTATTATTATTATTATTATTATTATTATTATTATTATTATTATTATTGTTGTTGTTGTTGTTGGTGGTGGTGGTGATGGTGGTGTTGTTTTATTTTTTTTGTTTTCTGATGTATACTAATTTAATTCCGGGTCCCGACCAGAGACCTAATGTCAGATATGGAATCATCACATTTCCCACTGAGCAGGTTTGAGGAAAAATCGCACATATTTTACATTGATAAAAGCCTTCGTAAGTTGTGGGCTGTACTTGTGAGTACAATTGTTTGTATTTCTTTTACGCATGAGCTACCATGGTTTCCTTCAATGAGTCTATTGGAATCATTTCCAATCAATATCAGGTATAGAATAGAGTATGTAAATATAAATGTGAACATTGAAGTCAACACGTAGAGGCAAAAGTCTGTTTCATGCTAGACGCATTCATCAGACCTTATGATTGTGTCTAGCATTACACAGTGTAGCCTCCGAGTGCTTACTTCATTGTTCACATTTATACAGTTTCGCTGTATCAAAACTCATGTTTGTGGCGGAACATCTGATTGCCTCAACCCGGGATCAACCACAAATATATATATATATATATATATATATATATATATAGTTTAGGAAAAACTAGGTAATCCGTATGGGTAAACCTAAGGAGGATAAAATCCAGAGAGCTCAATGTAAAAGGGCTGTGGTGAAATAATTTATTACATGGAACCTTAAAGTGGTCTGTTTTATTTAAATTATATATATATATATATATATATATATATATATATATATATATATATATATATATATATATATATATATATATATATCCCTCGGTTGATATACTTGATATTCATCTTGTTACTGCATGTCAGTGGATTCTGGGGATACGTAGATGTTGGTGCATTACATGTGTACATATTTTTCCAAATGCCCTGCGGCGATAAAGATGTTGTGACGTATACATACATTTGAGTTCCAACAAGCTTTTAAGTGTAATGCGAGTGTACAGTTTCTTCTTTAATGATCAGGTTTGATAAGCGATCTAATGTTTTATAGGTCAAGAAGTAATAAAGCAGCTTGCAAGTAGGTTTTGCCTACACCCAACTCATGTTATTCGTTACACATGTGGTTAACTATGTAAGTTAGCTTATTGTTTGACCAGATATTCCAAATTTATCGCTAGATATCAAATATTTGAAAATGCCTACACAGATATTTACAAATTTGTAATTGTTTACATTAAAATTATATAAAATATGTGATAAATGTTTTGTTTACTGTTATCTTAAATATAAAATTACTTTTTTTTTTAGGTTATATAAATGTTGGGCAAAATTTGTTTGCAAGCTCAGTAAAACCAAATGCTACAGTTCCCGCAATTGCCTGGCATGCAGAAGTTAAGGATTTCACATTTGGACAGTCAACCGCAGCAGTTGTTGGTCATTACACACAGGTAAATGTTTTAATTCAAAAAAGAGTATTATTTCCTGGGAGGAGATATTTTGTTTAAATAATTTACTTAAATTTTGTTTCTTATTTTAAATTCTAGACACATTTTGATTTGAAAATAATGTCATATGCAGAACTATACTTTCATCCAATACAAAGTATCTTAGCAAACATCTATATAAAAGTAATTTCTTGAGAAAATGGTTAAAATGGCTTCAAATTAATCCGCCTGTGAATTATTTGTCGGCTTCTTGGCTTCCAGTCAAGTTTGACCTTCAACAACTTAAATGGAATGTTAATCGATATCTTCTGTCGCCTTAATTTCTGTTCTATTATTCTTGACGTTTCTTATTTATTTTTATTTTATACTTTCACACTGTATATCATATTACTACGCTTTATTACCTTGTTTGGGGGGTGAAATGATTTAATCTATCTATCTATCTATATATATATATATATATATATATATATTATATTTATATTTATATATATATATATATATTGTGAGGGAAATCGTTTTTTATATAGATTTTAGTATGCAAATTGTATTTATAAATATAAGTTTGGATAAAGTAATAAGTAAATTTATTTGTCAAATATTTGGTAATAAAATGTATGGTGTATCTTAAAAAGGATTAAATATTAATCTGCAGATGATTTCGATGTAATAATGTCTCTTTTCTTAAAAAAATTCTTAACGAACAGGGAAAGTAAAAGAAAAAAGAGGATGAAAGAAATGTTGTAAAAAAGCTCCACGTTATTTCCCCGTAGCTACGCAAATGCAACATCGGACATCAGGTTACGTTTCATGCCTATTCTACGCATCCTTATGTATAATGAGTGTGTATATATTAAGTCGAAAATTAAATTCAAATTGTTACTTTTTTTTCCTTTAAGAAAGATATGTGAAACCAAAATACATCATTTTTGTTTTCGCCTACGCCTCCCACACTCACCTGCTATCGTTACATTTACAAGGAAGAGATCAGGCCCAAAATGCTGTAATGCTGCGATTTATGGACAGGAGCTTCGCAGAATTTACTTTCCAGTCTCCAGTACAAAAGCTTCTCGGCGTTCTTGTGGGTGACGAATTATTTTCACACTACAACGCCTTTCTCACAGACGAAACGCACAAACCTCTCGACACTATATCACTAATTGGAAATACTTCAAACGAACTATATTCCTTAGCTCCCCAGGCTTTGACCTATCATTTTAACCAGCTAACTTTATTCCTTTCGCATTCCATGGTTGAGTTGCAAGTTACAATCCTATACACTATTCGCACGAAGCGTTGCTTTGTAGAACCTTGTCCGAATAGGATGCTTGCTCAATCACTGCAAACTTAAACTGTTCTTTTAATGGTTAATCGTTAACTTCCTCTCACATTCGCATAAACTGTACCTCTTATTCTGTAACATTGAAGAGTGTGAGCATTATTTATCTTCCTTGTTTCGCATAAGCGTAAGACAGTAAAATTTAGCCTATTTATTTCCAGCTAATATTTTCTAAATTGCCATTTTAATTTACGGAGACTGGATGACGGTCAACTGACACTTGTCACTCATTCGTTTATTATTAAGCAAGTGTTTAATTGCAATGAGCCTGTACCTCACCACGCTGTTTTTCTTTCTACTAATTTTGCTAGCGATAGTTGAATGACTTAGGTGGGATCTGTTGTTTGGAATAATTGCATTAGTTAATCATAATAACTTAAAACTAGAGTTATATCTGATAATAAAATTATGCGAGCTTAGTCCACCGCCTATTCCCGACACATGTGACTATGAAATGAAGTATATTAAATATACATATATGTAATCTCTGATGATTAAAACATTTTCTAGGTTGTACAAGGAAAAGCTGCACGCATTGGATGTGGAGGTGCATATTGTCCCAACAACAGGCTAAAATATATCGTTACTTGCCATTATTTGCGAGGGTAAGTCATATATGGTATGCATATACCTAAGATAAAGTGCTGAATATCAGAGATAGAGCGTATGTGAATATAAATATAAAAGTGAACATTAAACTCAACACGCAGAGGCGACAGACCTTTGATGATAGACGCAATCGTCAGGCCGCCAACGATCGCGTCTAGCATGAAACAACCTCTGCCTCTGAGTGTTGAATTCAATGTTCACTTATATATATATATATATATATATATATATATATATATATATATATATATATATATATTATATATATATATATGGTGGAGGTGTCTGTGTGTGTTGCCTTAAATAGACAAAAACGCATTATTTAAAACGATTCTTTTACGACCAACACTGCAGAAGGTGATACGTTGGCATCTTCTTAAAAAAAAGAAAGAAATGAAACAAATTTGCATAGTGGAGAGCAAGTATATACAGGGGCGTTAAAGTATATACAAGTGGCCGTGATTATATGCTCTCCTTATAGATTGGACAAGAAAATGAAGAACATTTATTGTATTTTTCGGTATAAGGGATAATGTTGTTAAACGGACGATCAAGCGAAAGGCTAGAGGTTTTAGGTCTCTAGTAGTTTTGGTCCTTGACTGGTGTATTTGAATGTACCGTGTTTGTGCAGATGTAGCCAGACACTTACTAATAGGATGTCGGGACGTGTAGCATCATGTTTTCCTGCTGTTAAGTTACGTGTCTTTGACACTGTTCCCTTGTACGCTTTATTTGTTAAAGATAGTTTGCCCTACAGTGAAAGTAGATTTGTTGTTTATAAATTTAAATGTCAATGTGAGGCTGACTATGTAGGGCGAGCAAATCAACTCCTTGTGTCACGGATTGAACGACACCCGTCTGTCAATTTTAGACGAGGTTTTGCAAGCAGCAGCACAGGCTTGACTCAAACGATTTGCGACTCAGCTAAAGGGAAGCATGTGATAGATAATCCGAGCTCTTTAGTCGAGTATACGATACAGCATTTACTATTTTATGCAGAGCAAGGTCAGCCAAGCACTTGTGTATATTGGTGGTATTGTATATTAAGTTACATCGACCGTCTCTGTGTAGACAGAAAGAGAATTTTGTTCATTCACTCTATCTGCTAGGAAGACTGTGACTATTATTATTTATATTTTATGCTCACTAGAAACGTATATACTTTGGTTTATTGTCATATTCCATTTTTTCTCGTTTTTTAATAAAGTTGAATTTTAGTCGTGTTTCATCCTTTAACCATTCTGTATATTGTTGGTTCCGAATTTTTTTCCATTTCATTTTGTTTATTTAGGAAAGTACAACGTAATCTTCTGAATAAGTGTTGGTTAGAAGACGATCTTTTAAAAACTTCGGTTTTTTATATTTAAGGCTATATTCATATTATGCGATATCAAACATTTCTGATATATATATATATATATATATATATATATATATATATATATATATATATATATATATATATATGCACGTTTTATTAATTAATATAGACAAGTGATGTCTATTTATTTTATGCAAATTTTTTTCGTAACGTCTGATAAGTTTAATAACATTGTCACTTTCCTTAAATTCCATTTAAATTGACTATTTCCTTGAATTGTTATGGTATTTTTTAAAAGTTCTTATTTAAAGTACTGTTTAATCTTGCAATGTGTGGACGGTAATAATAATTATATTGATGTTGATGCTGCTGATCAAAATATTTTGTTACTTACAGTCAATATAATTACATAACTCCATACGCCAAAGGTACAACATGTGGGAGCTGTCCAGATAAATGTCAGCAAAATCTTTGCGGTCAGTATATTAACTTTTTATTCTCTTTACTTCACATCGATGTTGATTACTTTCTCTTTTACTTCTTTATTTAAGTTCACCAAAATTCTTAGAGCCACTTAAAGTAGTGAGTAGAATGTGGGCTAATAACATAAAAGGAAGAATAGAAAATTATCCTTAGTAGTACATAGCGGAGAAACAAATATTGTCTGGGGACTTGTCCATACTAAGGACATATTCAAGGATTAATGGACTTGCAGTTAACATAGATAAATATTTTCATTTCGATTCGATTTTGATGAGTTATTAATTACAGCCGTATATTTATAGATTTCTATTGTTTCTTTAAAGTATGTATTTGTTGTAAGCTTTGTCCGAGGAGAAATTTCAAAATCAGATCTAGTCACTTCCACTCTTTTTCGCACTATTTTTCTTTCTTGGCAAAAGCATGGAATCTGTTCTTCACCACATTACTATTAGTTAAATAGAAGGATCTGGACGTGGGTACCAACCCAACTTCAAATAAAAAAAAAACGCTGAAACCCAAACCGACTAGATGCGAAATGATATTTTCTTTTTACAGGTAATGCCACAGGGTGTAACTTAAATGATGGGAAAGCACAATAAAAGAACGGTTTCAAGAAAATCAGAAGGTTGGGATCAAGGTCATATTTAATTCTTTGTAGATTTTAAATAGCAGGGATAAAAAGAATTGGATGAGAGTTCCAGAGGTAAGAAGCGCGAGAAGAGAAACTATAAATATAGAATGATTACATCTAAATATTTCCACAGTAAAACTATGAGACCTATCGCCTATTATATCATATCTCATGATGGCCAATCTCATAGTTTGCTTAAATTCATGCGGCCGAGGGGCCAAGGAGGAGAGCTCATTAGAACAACTCTCATTAAAATATTTAGAAAAAAGACAGAAAAAAGACAGAAGGAGGCAACGTCACTGTATTGGTAAGTAGATTAACGTCGAGATGCTAAGCCAGCACAGAAAACATTACATACATTTATTCATATTTTGTCGAGAACCCCAACCAGATATATTCAATGCACTGACGAATGGCAGATTTATAAATGTGCAAGATGAATTTTGGAGTGAAAACTACCCGGACCGACACAGTGAAACAAACTTCTTAGCAGCAAACCTAGCAATTGATTCAATATAATTGTTCCACCTCATTGGAGATCGTGATCCTAAGAAGGCGCATTGACTTGCCCCCAATTATGTTAGCGTCAGCCACACAAGTTGGGAGAATTTTTCTCTAAGATGATTAAAATATAGCAGTTTTATTTTGGTTGACTTCAAATGTATATATCATACCTCATCCAAGTTACCAACTGACTGGAAATTATTTTCGAGAGCAGTGGACAGTTCTAGTTTGTAAGAAAGATTCGTATTATGATTGAGACAGAAATGTTACAACTTTTTATACGTATGTTGTTTCCTAAATTTAATCTTATGAATGTTCTTATTTTATTTCATTTATTTGCCAGATAATTTAATTTAATTTTATAAATGATATCTAGATTTTTATTCCAGGAAGTCTTCATCTATTACACATGTATGTTTCTACCTTTTAAATGCAGAAAGATGCAGATGATTATGACATCCTCCTGATGTCGTAACTGCAGTTCTTAATTGCTGTAGTCAATATCAACATTTCTGTCGATCTCTTCTTGAGTGAATTATATAAGCTATGATATAACAAGGTAACTTGTTATTGGCAAATATCGTAGTTTTTAAATTTCAAGGCCACGATTTTGACTGGATTGGTGTGTTATTCTAATCCTTATTAATTTTCACAGGCAGTTATATTTGTCAAGTGGACAGGTGCGATCTCGAATTGGATTTTAGCGTGTGAACAGTTTGCTATGCGGGCAGAGAATTATGTATAATTTCAGGTCGATTTTGAGGATAGAGACTAACAGAGACGGGATGGGGTGCCAGACAGACGGGTCGCCAGACACATTTATAGTTGCACAGCCGCACGAGGAAAGGACCTAATATTTACTTGAATTTCTGATTGAACCTTGCTTAACGCATTGATCGATATTCCAAGTCGCCGCTATCTATTTTTTTTAGTTTTAATAAATGCCAAATACATTCGATTGTAAATTACTTTATTAACCTCCATTAAATCGTCTATATTTAACCAAAATTGGCCTTATTATTTCTTCGATGAGAGCATGAATTTATTTTCAGTCAGCCCAATCTTCAAAAAGTTTACCACGGCTTGAGTAAAAAAAAAAGAATGACAACTTTCTTCGTCAGTAAGAATCACAACACTTGAAGAATCTAAACTGGACAATCGACTGCATATACTGGCTCCAAACACTAGAGCACTTTGGAAGCTGCATTACTATCCTTATCCAATAGTCATGCGAGGATTTAGATATATGAGATTTACGGGAAGAGAAGTTGTTATAATAATCGCCACTATTCAGAAAAGGGAATTTTAAGTTACTCTCTATTTTATCCAGTGCAGTCAAAGAGATCCACTTCATGGAAAAGTCGTTGTATGCATCATCTGAAAAGTTAATATCAAATATGAGAGTATTATTATGAATATTATAAAAAAAGAATTATGAATATTTAGTTTAAATACAAATCTTACTATTTGATGAATATTTTCGTTTGATTCATTAATAATAATTATATTAATAATAAGTGAAATAACAAAATAGAGTGAGTCATGTAGGCATGGCTCTCACCGAGGCTTACTCAGAATGTAAGGGCAAACTAGTGTGGAAATGCTACTGTCATGTCCATAGTAAATCGAAAAAGTGACCTGATCGTCCAAGCGTGCATATATACATATATATATATATATATATATATATATATATATATATATATATATATATATATATATATATGCGTGTGTGTGAATTGCTAGCTGGATCGAATAATAATCATAACCTAGAAATATTCTTATGTATATTCGTTTTTCCTGCCGAAATTTTATAAAATAATAATGATGTTGTTGACCGCATGTCTAATGGCGAGATTTTCATGATTTTGAATGACTGCTACATTTAGATTTTTTAATAGACGGGTGGAGTAAATATAGATTTGGATCAAATTTTAGATCTGAATTTATTAATTTATCAATTTTTCATTATGTAAATTATTTTACTAGGCCCTCTGTTATCAAACGTCAGTTTATTTCATACCGATAAAGATTCCGCTTCCCGACTATAAAGCCCCTAACTTGTACAAGTAATCCATGGATAATTATGTCTTTTTTTCAGACTGCAATGGCATAGTGTGCCAACATGGTGGTAGATTGAATCGTAATACTTGCGAATGCTCTTGTCTGGGGTTGTCTACTGGTAATCTTTGCCAAAATTGTAAGTTAACTATTGCAATCATTTTACAATCTATCTATCTATCTATCTATCTATCTATCTATCTATCTATGGCCATTTGTTTGGTTTTTGTTTGTCTATGTATACATATGTAAACATTCATATATCTTTAACAATATTTATTTGGGATGAATACTTTTGTCAATGATTTCACCACAAGCAAGTTAATAAATATACTAAAACGCAAGGGCGAGAATATGAAAAAGAGAAAACCTTATTCAGAAAAAAAGAGAAAACCTTATTCAGAAAAAAGAGAAATCTTTATTCAGGAAAGCTGATAACAGAACATGAATTAAGATTGAAATTAACGTTTGATATTGCATTTAAATTTTTGTTTAAGATTGAGTGGAATGCAGGAAGCTGGAAGAGAATTCTACGTGCGAGAAATGCTAGAGAAGAAACTGTTTGCATAGAACTTACGGTTAAATCTAACCATTTTAAATGTAAAATAATGAGACCATTCCGCCACTCAAGTAGAACGCTTACATTCATAATGTCTAGGTGACAAAGAGGAGAGCTCATCAACAATTACTATTAAATTATTTATAGAAAATGTATAGGGAAATTATGTTGCGGTGGTGAGAAAGTAACTGAATCGGAGATGTCATTAATATTATACATTCTTGTATGTAATTCATCAAGAATATGTAAATATATAGCAGAAAGATCTGATCAGATGTGACAGCAATATTGAATGCATGGACGAATCTTAGACGTATAAATGTTTAACTTTCTCTCGGGGATAGAAAATATGTGGATACACACAGTCTAAACAGAAAAGCAACACTACCAGCTAGGCCAATTTACCTTATGAATTTCTCTATATAGGTTAGTGTTTTTTTTTTCAATAGGTAAGTGAGGGTCTGTCTATATTTCTGAGATGAGGTATTATGTACACTATTTACATTATTCGGACTATTGTCTTCATCTTTGTCGCCATATTTATTACATCGTTTCTTCAGGTGGTTTGAAATGTCGAACTGAACCCTTCATTTCTCTCACTGGGGTAGACTGCTAAAGTTTCCCTTGCCATTTGTATTATAAACCTAATGTCTTCAGCAACCATTTTTACCAGTTCTCATATTGCATTTTTTTGCTGTTATCATATTATGTTTTTACCAGAGCTCATATTTCAGTTTTTGTGGTTATTATCGCTTTTCTCTGGCACTCCTTATTACTGGATCCCATATTGTATTCATTTCTATGTTTGGTCGGCTCAGGAGATTCTTGTGACCTAGCATATATGCTGATTCCTTAGGTTTATGAATTTTCCAGTGTTGTTCTTTGTCTATGATCTCAACCTGATCCAACAGAAATTCATACACAGATGTCCTCAAGCATACATGGCACAGTGGATAAAGGCGTTGGCAAGATCCAGTGACAAGACTGAAAGAGTGTGAGTTCAATACCCGGCTATAGTAGTGGAAAACTTTAAGGGAAATTAACAGGAGATAACAGACATCCATTAAACATGGCACGTGGAACTAGAACAGTCTACCACGGTGAGCGAAATAAAGGGTTCAGTTCGACATTCCAACAACCTGATTAAGGCCACAGCGTAAACAGCCGAAACGTTGCAATAAATATAGCGACAAAGATGAGGACAATAGTCCGAAGAATAATGTAAATAGTGGAAGTGGTGGTATTGATAATTTCCAGTTATTTAATTTTGCGTTTGTTTTTGTCTTTTAATCGTCATCAATATTAATTTGCCCATTTATTTAATTCACTTCAAGAAATATATATATATATATATATATATATATATATATATATATATATATATATATATATATATATATAAGTAATAAATTGATCATAGGAAATTAATAAATTCATGTATTTGTTTGATAACTCCTGAATATTTCCTTTTTTTTTTCATTACAGTCAAATGCCACGAGAAAGATATATGGTACTGCTCAAATTTTGAAAATATATGTAATGTAGCATATGGATATCGTGTCATAACAAAGTGTCCACACCGGTGTGGTTATTGCAATTCGACATCATCCTAAATTTTTCATCACCGTTAAAACGAACGAAGGACTATCCATCGTGGTTATGCATGTCTTACATTTTTCCATTGCTGTTTATAATCCTTGTCATTTGTTGATGTAAAATATATTGCAAATAAATAGATAAATATGCATAATGAAATGGACCCATTCTGTGTTTTATGCCGTAAAACAAAATGCATGAAATTGTATGGTATATATTTTTATATTACGTTTTAAAATATAAAATTTCCTACGGATTAGAGGGTTACTGAATGAGGTTGTTGGAAAGCTGTACATGGTGAGCTTGTAAAGTTCATATTATAAGAGAGATGGATTAGATAATAGCTGACCTAGACTTGAAAAGTTAAAGAATGTTATGATCGGGGAATCAACAACATTGGGTATATTCTACAATGTAATGGTTCGCGAAAGATTCCGGCTGCGTGGACATTCCTTTTTTACAACGAAATACGAAGGGAATGGGAAAGATTCAAAGTTGGATATTTGGTACGGTTGTTGCTAGCTATGAAAGTCTGAAACGTTTGCACTAATGTATATAACGTGACATTTGCCATAGACATAGCTATAGATAACAAGCAAACTTGAAAACTTTCGTCTGTGTGCAAAGGAATGTAGGGTTTAAATAATACATGATAAAAAAGGCCGATAAAACATTTTTTAACTTTGTCAACACAAGACATAGAGGATAAGGCACCTCCAGCGTAGGTAGGGCAGTAATTGTCGATTCTTGTTCTGATATAACTTGCAAAGATGGAGCATGGATGTGGGCATCAGGCGTTTTATGTAGCGGTTTAAGGAATCGAACATTTTTCCTGTATCTGTAATAATGAAAAGCATATTCAAGTTTCACTTGAAATTTGAAGTGTACATGAGTCCCAATATAATTTCAATGCAAAGAACTTCATTCAGACTACACGCGCTCTTCATGAGTGGAAAACATTTACGGTTTCCTCGGTTTTATGTCAATGTTACTAGCGAAGTTTTACAGATACTCAAGGCAGTTATTCCCCAATTCTCTTTGGGGAATACATCAAGGGAATGATCAGCTATCAGGCTCTGATCATCTTTATTTGTCTCAGTGATTAACATATATCTGTAGTTTTTTAATCCCTTTTAATCTCTCAATACAACTACTTCTTGAAAAACATACAAAATATTTTCATTCAATATATATATATATATATATATATATATATATATATATATATATGTGTGTGTGTGAGAGCAAGTGTGTATGTGTGTGTGTGTGTGTGATAGAGCGTATTTGGAAGGATAAGCGATTGAACATGATACGTTACCAGTGAACTTTTAAATACCCAGGAGCTATAATCCTCCATTAGAAAACGGTTTCAGGGTGGAAATCTCTTTCAAGGTTCTAAAGTTTGTTTTTAGCAGCTCCAGATCAGATAGGACTGCAATACTCTATTTTTGGTCTCATCATTTGAAAAAATAAAGCATGATAGAAAGACTATTGTACTTTATCGAGAGGTACAACAAACCGAAAATTCTTCAGGTTTTGTTTTTTAGGATTGTACGAATATATGAATTTGACTTGAGCTCTGAAGTGATTTTAAAGAGGCATTAGATATCAATGGGCTTCATTGAGTGTGCTACCTCACAGCAGTAAACTTTTGATCTGATCGTTAGTGATGAAAGTTTAGAACCTATTTTGTCATAATCAAATGATTCATGCAAGTCAATCATTGAACTCGGTAAAGGGAGAAATCCTCTGCCATGCTTTGGTCATCTAGATTTTGCGAAGTACCTATATGAACTCTGGCATTGTTTGCATATATATTTACGAATAATATGAGAACGCCCGTGATAGATCATTATTATAAAGCATAAACGTTGTAGAGTCGAGAGGTAAGAGTCTTGGGTAACATAATCTTTGATAACATATTCTTCAGAATACTGGACATGAATGAAGACATTCTTCAATATACCCGATAGGAAGTGTTTGATAATTGAGAAGACATTTCCAAAAATTACATAACTGGAGATTGTCTGTAGCAAATATCAAACTTTTCCGAAGAACTTCAAGAATTTAACGCTATAGTAATTGCGAGGTATTTTATATAAAGTGTTTCAAACATTCTTTGAATAATCATAGTCTAGAGATCTAGAGGAGGAATAACCATACTGTTTGACATTGAAGTGTTTATTTCCGCTGGAATAATCCACAATAATCTTGATGATAATAGTCTCGAAAAAATTGATGACTCTTACAAGGTTGATTATTACGGTCCATATTATGACGGAGATGAGCGCACACACATATTGTAGTAAATAAAGTATGCAGCTGAAAAACCTCTTGAGTTTTAGAAACATTTCTCCACTAGACAGTATGTAAAGTGCCTCGAGAAGCAAAGGAATTGTATTTGAACTAGCAACCTTCGTAGAACAAAATATCAGTTCATCCCATGCTCTGTCCGAATTTTAACTTTTTGTTAAAATGAACGAAATTTAAATAGGATTTTATAATGTCTAATGGAGCTGAACATTATTTCTATGTTTAGATCCATTTAAACTGATCAGATTTTATTTCAGAGAACAATAAAATTAAATTTTGTTTGATTAAAACCCTGCTAGCATGGAACTACCCAAGAATCATTTGAGGCACATAATGCTTCATGAGTTCAAGAAAGGAAACTCAGCAGACGAAGCGGCTACAAACATTCACTCAGTTTATGGAGAGGAATGTGTGAATGAAGGACGTTGCAGGAGATGGTTTGCAAAATCCAGAGGTGGAGATGTCACCCTTGAAGATGAAGATCGAACCTGACGTCCAGTTGAGTTGATAAAAAGCTTCTTGAAGCAGCCCTGCTTTATCAGTTGAGGAATTGGCAACTGTTCATCGTTATTTTCAACAACATGGAAAAGTTCTTAATCTTGGAAAATGGATGCCTCATGAATTGTCTGAAAACAACCTCACATCCCGCGTTGACATCTGCTCTTCTCTCCATTCTTGCCAACTTGTTTCACCTTTTTTGGATAGACTAGTCACTGGCGACGAAAAATGGATCTTTTCTCGAAATGTTAAACCTTGTAGACAGTGGCTTTCTAAAGAAAAAGGACCCAAGCCACAGCCGAGAAAGTAACTTCATGGGCAAAAGGTACCTCTTTCAATCTGGTGAGATCGCCAAGGAATAATCCACTTTGAATTCTTACCACGTAATGCAACAA
The DNA here is from genome assembly GCA_903632075.3 of Acanthosepion pharaonis. NCBI lineage: Eukaryota > Metazoa > Mollusca > Cephalopoda > Sepiida > Sepiidae > Acanthosepion > Acanthosepion pharaonis. Next base: position 338,916 of record CAHIKZ030001061.1, on the reverse strand, counting down.
TTAATGCTCAAATACACTGTCAGCAATTGGAGCGTTTGAACCAAGCTTTGAGGAAATAAAAGACCTGCTCTAGTGAATTGGAAAGGGGTGATGTTTCATCAGGACAATGTGCGACCCCACAAAGCAAGAATCACGTCACAAAAGATCGAAGAACTTGGTTGGGAGAAAATTCCTCATCCACCTTATTCTCCCGATCTTGCTCCTTCAGACTACCATTTGTTTCGTAGCTTACAGAATCATTTGGAAGAAACAGCTTTTGTAACACAGGAAGAGGTTAAAACTGACATTTGTGAGTTCTTCGAATCAAAGCCAAATGAATTTTACAAAGCGTGTTAATAGATGGGAGGAAGTCATAGATAATCAGGGAAAATATATTGTTGATTGAATCTGTAATTAGATGTAACATTTTGTCACTTGTTTTCTTTATTCAAAATTCGGACAGAACTTATGGGATGACCTGATATATTCGTCTTTAAATTTCCCGTGCTACTAGAGACTTATCACTGAGCATTTTGTATTTTATTGGTTTCATGTAGTTCTGAATGAGGTAAGAATTATACTACACCGTACATTCTGATAAAGATGGTATTCAATTTTTCTGTAAGGTATTGCTGCAATACATCCAGCCGGAAACCAATGTTGTCTCTTCAACATTATTTTATCTATACATCAAGAATTTTAGTCTACACTCCACCAGTAATTTCTGATTTTGATCTAAGTTGAATCGAATTATACTGGGCTCTTCCGGAACATGTTTAGAATAAAAGGCAGAAAATATGAGTAACATGAATGTTTTAATGAAGATGCCAACAAAATGAAGACTTGCACAAAGAATCAGAAATAGATAAAATATCTAGGACACATAAAGAAAAGGTAGCTTGCATAATTTGAAACTCACAAGAGTAAGAAAAGTGGGATAGAAGAATATATGCATCAATATACGATGAGCATATAAAGATATTAAGGGAATATATATTACATAAAAAAATACAGGTAATTGCAGTGAATCATGATCACCCAAGTGTTGTAAAGACACAGAATATGAAAGAAAAAGGTATTATACACTAAGTAAGATAAATAATAAAGGAAAATTTTCATCTAAAATTAATGATGTCAAAAAACAACCTACATGTTTACCCTGCTTCCAATCGAATATAAGGAAAATATAAAAAGACGCGAGACATTAATGTGAGGTATATTTAGGTACAGAAAATACAACATCAAAGGTTACAATACTTAAGTTAAATTAAGACTCCGAAAGGTTAATATCTCATCTCCACTTCCCAGAAGCAAGGATAACCAAAACACTGAAAATATAAAAGGACTGATTGTCAGTATCACATGAGTGCCATAAGCAATCTTTCTTTATTCTATTTCGTCGAGTTCACAAATTTTATTTGTTTGTTTTGCTTGTTTAACACCACATTATGGGTCATTCAATGCCGAAATTAAATTTTGTTGGAGCTTTCACACTAGAATACATAGTAAATGGTACACTGGTTTTGTGCATATACATGTTTGTGTGGACATGATTACTAGAGGTGGAGATATGTTGTAAGTTTGTTGGAGTTATATTTTAGAATACAGTCTGATTTAAGAAATTGATAGATATTATATAGAGTAATGCTATGAAAGAGTTTTTTCATGTTTATCGTTTGGTTGGTTGATTTTGTTTAACGGCACCTCAGTTTTTATGGTTTATTCAATGACGAACTCTAAATATTGGGAACACAATTTAATTTAATTTAAATATTGAGAACACAATTTAATGTAAATAATGTACAATTTAATGGCTTCAACTAAATATATTCTGAACGTAATTGCATGCCTTTAAATACAGATAAAATATATTGTAGGTAATTCTACTATATGTATTGCTGAGATTTCAGAACAAGAACCATCGAGGACTGATTAGAGAGTTCAATCCTAATTCGTCACACGTTCGGGCTTTTGACACATCAATGCTAAGCTTTGAAAATCACCATACCAGAAACGCAATGGAGAATTGCCTTCTTATCCTTCGAGCTATAGCTATATCACTGGAAAATCACGCAGATGTAATGTCTCTTTAGCTATGTCGGTGGCAATTATTAAAACGTGATGCATTACCTAATTCTACTGTTTCCTATTTTCCCACATAAGGCCCACCATCCCAATTAACCAAATTCGAATTATCCTCATTCGCATTTTACTGGGAAGATGATGTATATATTCAAACAGCCACTTAGAATATAGTCCCGTGATGATGATGATGATGCCGATCACTACGATATTGTAAACAGAACAAACAAGATTGCTATCGTTTGATAAAATATTTCAGAGAAAATATGTAGCTGTCACAGCTCTTTCCAATATGCATAGATAGGTGTCTTTCCTAACCTTTTATATTAAGTATTATGGAACATCAACTTCTTAGTTTTGTCATTATTTTCTCTTCGTGCAAAATGTGATATACATTTTAGTTGTTGCTTTTGTGTAAAGTTCCATGTGTTGTTGTTTATGTTAAATGGCACAGTTCTATATTTGTGATTCCGTATCGGCAGTCGACAATGTTCGTAGAATTTATATATTACAAGAAAGAGTTACGAACAACAAGCCGTTAATCATTTTATTCACCTTTTCTTTTATCTGTTTTTGGTCATCATGTTTTTCTTTTTTCTTTTTCTTATTCTACGCTTCACTACCATATGACAGTGATTTTCTAATGATTCTTTTTAGTATTTTATTATCATTTTTAGCTAACCAAGAAATAGATAATATTATATAAATGTATTTTATACGAGACGAATGACACATTCTACGAACAGGGGTACAATATCATAGTATTTCCTTTATAAACACTATTTAAGTAGGACATCCTTTTTCAACAGATTCTTTTGTCATTATACAAATTCAACTTGAATTTCCAACTTTGGAAATCAAAGATTCAGTGAATTATTTTTCTTTATATTTATATTAATAAAGATAATAAAAATTAACATAGATTACATTATAGAAATGGCACGTCGAAGCTACGTTAGGATGTTGGAAAAGGGATTGAAGCCGAGATACACTGTCAGAGAACACTGCATATTCTTCCTTGTATTTTCATTGTAAATCTCTTAATACATACAGAATCAGCAGATCTGATGAAACAGAAATAATAAAAGCATGGATAAATGATAGGCTTACGAATGTATGAGGATTCTGGCAATAATAAATTGTCTAGCGCGGCACAGTGAACCAACTTTCCTAGTTGCAGTCCTAGCAATTGATTCAATATAACAATTCCACTTCATGACAACCGGGACAAAAATCGCTAGAAGACCCATTTAGTCACTCTTCTGGATGCTACCGCTGTTCCTGCTTATCAAAGCCAAAAGGTTTTTCTCAGACTTTTAAAGACATCCGTTTCGTTTTAGAGACATTAAAGCTAACAGATCATTCCCAGTTCAAGTGAGCAGATTTTAAATGATTTATCAAGTCAGCTGCCAATTTGACATCATCGAATCGATTAGATCTATTATTGAGTGTATATTTTTGTCATAGGCATAAAAAGCAAGATCTCAGGAAGGTCATTGATGAAAATTTGGAATAATGTAGATACTAGGGTAGAGCCCTGCGGGATATCTGAATTAATGCAAAAAGATATAGAAGAATGGCCAACCAAGACAATCATCATTCCACAATTCTATACGAAAAACTGAATCAGATCAAAATTCGCACAGAATTATCATAACCTTTCAACTTGTGAAGAAAATCCTAATGCAAAATCTTGTAAAATGATTTCGACATAACCAAAGAAACAGTCCGGTATCCACTATTTTTATCTAAAGCCTGATAATCTCTTTCAGTAATAATCGTTAATATATCGGACAGATGACATAGAAAAGCAAATGTCATATGGCATACCTGGAGACTATGAGATTCTTAATTAGAGTTGGGAAAAAAGGTAAAATCTAATCGGCAAACTGATAGAAATATTTGATTTTTTGCCTGAGTTTTTAAAGATTGCAATTGCTAACAAAATACCAACAAGTAGGAAAACAAGAAGCCATAAGGCATTTTATCATTTAGACAGAAGGAAAGGCATGTTGAGAAGCTTATTTCTAAAAGACTATTTCAGAACGAAATAGAAATTGTAACATTACTCTTATTTATCATGCTTTTACAGAGAAGAAAACATGTTTGAGGCTATAAGGTGCCTCAGTCTATCAGGGAACAAAGACTTAGCCTTTTTCAGAAACTGTTTACAATAATAACTAGCTGATACAAAGAGGTTTCTGTTGTTTTCGCAACTTTCATGCTGGGATAGTCGGAAAAAATATTCTTGTGGTCTACAGCTTTTTAACAGACCACTATGAACCAAGGAAAAGAGTGTGGTGTCACCAGATCTTTTCGAGAATGTTCCTTTTGTATATTCACGGAAATATCGAAGACTATTAGATGCCGGCATGAGCCCAATATATGAACATTTTAGATTTTTTGTGCTTGAATTCTTTACTTTCGTTATTTATTCATTTTTAATATTTTTCTATTAATTAATTGTTATCGTGAAAATAATAAATATTTTCCGACCAAAGAAATAATTATTACAACTGAAATAGTCACCAACAAAAATCACTAGAAATATCTTTTGGGTCAGCTGTAAAAGAAGACAAACACCTCCAATGACTGAAAGGTGGTACAGTTTTTTTCATAAAGATGCGTGTTCACCCACCAAAGATATTCAAAAAGAATTAAAACTCTCCAAGACTGGTTTTAATATTGAAAAAGAAATAACTGATGCCTTATTTCAAAACGCGATAGGTATCATAAAAAAAAAAAATGCTGTCGAAAAGTAAGAAGAATGAACGGAGTTATTATATATTCGGTTTAACGCTTGGTGAATCAGCTTCGAAGTGGAAATTGAAGAAAAATGCTTAATCACTACAGCAATGTTTGAGGTGAGTACATAAAAACTACAATTCTAATCAAAGGTTGAGGGTTTCTGATAAACCTCCAACTAGGATATGTTGACCATGTTTGCCGTAGTCTCTGGATATGGAATCCAGTGAAGGCCGTAATGTCTTCAATATCAGAGGATGGCAGTGAAGATTCAGAGAAAGTAGTGGCTGTTAAGTAATTCTTTAAGTCTTCCATATCAGGTTGGCAGTGAAGATATTTGGGGAGAAAACACAAAATGGCAGCCTTTATACACGTTGGGTTGAATATTTTGAGCTTTCTGATTGGTTAACCCTACATTTGGTGGACTAAAAAAGGAGTAAGCTCATTTTGGCTAGCTCACTAGTACATACATGTAACCCAAAAACTGTAATACCCCCTCATTTTGGGTATATTATGGAACATTAGTAAAATCAATATTTATATGGAACAAATACATTAGTATTAAGAATTTTTTTTATTTTCTTTTTTTTAGCATTCATATAATATTTTTTTAGTATTCATAAAATAAGTATTTTTTTTTAATTCCCAAAATATATTTTTTCTTAAAGAACATTAATATCAACAAAAATTAGTTATATCATTTTTTCACAGTTAATTACTTCAGGTTAATAAACATAAAGAAAAATATTATAAATTTGGGTTGTGATCACAAGAAAAAAGTGGAAAAAATTGTTATTTTACCCATAGCTGGGACCCATTAAACAGTCACCATCACTCCGGGTCAGAGTGATTCTGAGAGTCATTCAGGAGGAGGATTGGGCTAAAAGTAGCACTATTTACGTTTATACCCCGAAACTAAGGATTTACATTCATACCAAAAACTGACGGCTCTTAAGACAATAACTAATAGATACAGTTTTACGTCCTACCCAGGACTAATAAGGACTTTAGAGAAATTTAATGGATGCAGATTTACGTCTTGCCCGGGACTAATAAGGACCTTAGAGGTCAGTACCAAATATGATAGGAATGAAAACCCCTAATTTCAATTTTGTAATTAGCTTTGTAAATAAATTTTCCGATCGAACATATTCAATTTGGACTGTTTTCTTTTGTACCAGTTCCCTTAAAACTTGATATTTAATATCAATACGCCTTGATCTTTGATGTATTATTAGGTTTGCAGCCAAAGCAATACTGGCCTGATTGTCGCAGTAAATAATTACAGGCTCACTTATTATCAGTGTTGTAATTGTTTTTATTAGTAATTTAAGAAAAGTATCCTCTTGTGTTGCTTGCGACAATGCAATATATTCCGCCTCACAAGTAGAAAGTGAAATCATTCTCTGTTTCTTAGATTTCAAGCTAATCATTGGATTATCTTTTGTCAATCTAAAGCAATAGCCTGTTATACTATTCAGATCTGGTGAATGTCCCCAATCAGCATCACAAAATCCTTCCAGTTGTAATGTTTTTTTTTCTGTAATGGCACCGTCAACTCGTTCCATTTAGATAATACTTGCTTAGCTCTTGTTAAATACACAGTCCCTGGTTTATTTACGTTTTGACCTGGTTGATGTCATGACAAAATAAGACTTCCAACCAATATTCCGTATTCTTTTACACACGCTGCTTTACCATCTTCATTATTCATAATTGTGTTTAAATCCATTTCACATAGAGTAGTTCGTGTTTTACAATTTTGAATGCCGAATTTAGATAAGAGTTTTTCGATGTATCTGGATTGATTAATTGTAATAGTGTTGTCCTTAAATTCGAAATGTATACCAAGAAACCATGATAGTCGACCCAAATCGGTCATTTTAAACCTTATATTTGAGGATTTTTTTAGTTTTTAATAGAGCATATTTTGTAGCAATTAACATATCGTCGACCCAAATAATCAGAATTACTAATATTTCATTATTAAATATTCTTTTGTACAGGCACGTTCAACTTGGGAGTATTTAAATTGTTGTTCAATTAAATAGCAATATATTAATTTATTCCACGTCCTTCCGTTTTGCTTGAGTCCATATAGTGACTTTTTGATTTTCCATACATAATTATCACCGTTTTCAAAACCTTCTGCCGGTTCTATGTATATTTCATAGTCAATCGCAGCATTCAGGTAAGCCGCTTTAACATATATATGGTGTATATCCATACCATAATGTGCGGCCATTTGCATCAGAATTCTAATTGTTGTCATGTTTGTTGTTGGATTGAATGTTTCTACATAATCTTTCCCGTATATCTGCGAAAAACCTTTAGCTACAAAACGAGCCTGATACACTGGCGTTCCATCCTCAGTTCGCTTTACACTATAGACCCAACGGCTGCCGATAATATTTTTATCATCCGGGGCCTTTTTCAATTCAAATGTATCATTTGATAATAAAGATTCAATTTCTTTTTACATGGCGGCTAACTATCGTTTGCAATTGTCAGAATTGATGGCTTCTTGATAGTACTTCGGGATACATTGCACCGGATAGCAACAGTTAATGTCACAGATGAACCATTCCAAAATAGTCTGGCTTTCTTCTATTTCTGGTCGGACAACGCGGATTTTGTCCCCCTTCATCAGTTGTATTTTCTTTTAACTTAAGTTTTGCGTCTTATTTTTCCTCATCTACCATCATCTGATATAACACCTTCCTTTGATTGTGGATTTTGAATGAGTTATCTACTTATAGGCCCTATCCCATAATTAGGCCATACTAGTTCGTGTTGGACCAGCTCCTCGCACTTAATGTTTTTTTCTTCGGGATCCTCCTCTTGCTCAAAGGAATCTGTAAATCTGACGCATCTGATCTTCCTTATTATTTTACTTTGTGGGAAATAAATCATATAGGCCGGACTTGTTTTGTCATAGCCAATAAATATGCCTCTTTCACTTTTTGGATCTAGTTTTACCCTTTGGTTGACATATGTGTAGCAAATTGTACCAAAAATATGCATACCAGTTACGTTGGGTTTGTAATTCGTATAAGCCTCGTATGGAGTCTTATTAATGTTACTATTATAGCAACGGTTTCTCATATATACGGCTGTATTTAATGCATAAACCCACAGAATTTTGGGTAACTTAGATTCTATTAGCAATCATCTAGCCATTTCAAAAAGCGTCCGCCAACTGCGTTCAGCGATTTTGTTCTGATGCGGAGAATAAGGACAGGTTTTCTCATGTTTAATGCCTTCATTTATTAGGAGGTTTTCGTAACCATCAGAAGAAAATTCTCCACCATTAACTGTTCTAATTATTTTTACTTTTCTATACGGGGAGATATCGGATAAATAGATTTTTGTAGCTTGTAGTGTATCAGATTTGTTTTCAGAAAATATATCATAAGTCCTGAATATTCGTCAACAAAGTTTAATACATATGAATAGGTGCCAATACCCATTGGTGAAATTGGACCCGCTAATCGCAATAAACTCTGAACTCTGCTGATTTTGGGATCCGAACCCGATTTCTATATTTGGTCATTTTCCCTTTTAATACATGTGTCTCAATATTGTAAGCACCCTGGAGATGTAATTTTCATTCCAGTGACGTGTTCTTGCAATCTTTTAACATCCGACTTATTACAGTGGCATAAAATATTAGGCCAAGTCCTTAAGTCAGGCGTGGCTGTCTTCACAGACTTAATACTTTTCAAATAATACAAACGTCCATTTTGTTGTATATTAAATTCAGTTCCGTCTGGGTATATTAACTTTAAACTGTCTCGGTAAAAATTAACTTTAACAACAGTTGTAACAGCAGACGGAACCGGGAAAATATTTTGCTTAAATTTAGGAGTATATAAAGCCCTTTTTAATAAAAAATTACAAATATTTCCTTTAGTATCGCGTAAATAAATACAGGCATCGCCTCTTTTTAAAACTAAATTATTAGCTCTGGTCCCGTCAGCTAACTCGATAAAATTGAAATCACGCTCGAAGTTGGGGTGAAAATTAATAAATTTTGTTTCATCAGTAATTACATGATTTGTCGCACCCGTATCGACTAGGTAAGATTTATAACTATTGCGTATAGTATCCAACCAAACGAAAAGTCATATGTTCGCCCATTCGAAGAGTTTTTACAATTTTACAAAAATCATTTTTTGTATAAAATTGACAATTCGCAGGTACATGGCCGGCTTTACCACAACGAAAGCAAACGATATTACTTTTTCTATTTTTACGGTTCTAGTTTTTGTTGTTGTTGTTTTTATAATTGTTTGTAAGCCCCTTCTTTTTAATATCATAATTCATAGTCTGGTAGGTATGAAGGACTGGTTTTCTGATTTTTTTTAAATGACGTCCTCAGTTGCATTACGTTATTTCCTTCATTTGGAGGTTTACACATTTTTCAGTTTCTTCATAACTCCGTAACGCAATTTTAAACTCAGTGAAAGTTAATTTTTTATCTTTTTGAGTTATGACTGTCGTGAATGATTTGAATGTCGGTGGTAATCTCTTTAAAACCATGCCAATTAGCAGCCCAGCTGAGATAGTCTCACCAGCTATTTTTAAGGCATTTGTGACATTCTCAGCTCGTATAATATAATTTGTTACAGATTCATTTTCCCGTCTCCTTAACGCGGTTAGTTCAATATATAAAGCAATAATTTTAGGCTTACCTTTTGACAAGTAATGTTCTCGCAATATTCACATGGCTGCACATCCGTTGTCCTTCACTTCTCTCATTATTAAAGACAAAATCCTGCCATCCAGGCATTGTATTAATTCGGCGAACACGGTCGCATTTCTTTCCATAAAATCATCATCTTCTTTCTGGTCATCTTGGCAAAGAATGATGTCATGAAGTTTTTGTATTCTAAAGTAGCCTAAAAACTTCGTTTCCCACAATTCGTACTTGGTTTCGTTTCCGTCAAAATACAATCGTAATCTGGGCTCGTAACCAATGTTGACCATGTTTGCCGTAGTCTCTGAATATGGAATCCAGTGAAGTCCGTAATGTCTTCAATATCAGAGGTTGGCAGTGAAGATTCAGAGAAAGTAGCGACTGTTGAGTAATTCTTTAAGTCTTCGATATCAGGTTGGCAGTGAAGATATTTTGGGAGAAAAAACAAAATTGAATATTTTGAGCTTTCTGATTGGTTAACCCTTCTCTTGGTGGACTATAAAATGAGTCAGCTCATTTTGGCTAGCTCACTAATACATACACATATCCTTTGAGCGCTGTGTTGCTATAATTTGTGATTTTGGTTCAGCGAACTGTTGGTGAACGAAGCCAGATTTAAGTTAGTTACATTTTACTTATTTTTGAACTCTTTTGAACCATTTTATTCATTTTCAGTCTGTTTTTGGTTTTTGCCTTTTCGTGCTAATACCCTCCTCCTCTTTTATTTGATTCAATTGATTTCGTTTTCTGTTTGTTGTTTGTTTTTGTTTGACCCGGATTTCGGTTTGGTTTATCTTTGTTTGATTTCGTTTTTGAATATTATTTGTTGAATATTTTGGGTTGAGTACTTTTTGAAAAAAGAATTGTAAAAAGAAAAAAAACAAAAAAACAAAAGCAAAATGGCCCTCCGTCGTAATATTATACATTACTATTATGGCGGATGACAACGGGAAATGTAACCCTAAAAAAAAATCGGCCTGGACAGAAAGTCGGCCCAAAAAGAACGCATGATATTATGCAGAACTAAATCACAAATACGAGGAGTTCAATAAAGGAAATGAACTCCTTACTATTAAAGAAGCATATGATGCGGTTAATGTAAAGACTATTTCCCTGCTGACGGCCGGTATTAAAAATCGTAGTTTAACTGGTGTCAGCAGGGAATCTATGGAAGAGGCCCTTAAAAGCCTCAATATTGTACCAAAGATTTTGGCGAGGAGAACAAGGGCACTGTAGGATCTGTTGATGGCAACAGAAGAAGAGGCCAAGAAGCTAGCCGGAAGTGTATTGATGTCTAAAACTCCCAGACTTCAAACTGGGTATATGGGCTCCCGAAGAGCGAACGTGACGGTGCATGTGGTGCCCATAGACATCACAGAAGACTGTCTGGGGGAATTTTTCGCCCAGTACGCTAAAGTAGAGAAGGTGTTGGCTGTAAAGCGGGCATTGCGGCGGGGACGTATCAGTAGAAATTACTTTGAACCGCGAGAATTTCGCTGATTGACCCAATACAAATATGTGCCGAAAAGTCGGATGTTGCTGGTAGTGGAGGAGCGTAAACATTAGTCGTGTGGGATACTGGGGCGCATAGCCAAGGCGTGTCCTAGCAAGAAGGTGACCCCGCAACCAACGCCAGTATCAGCAACAAATCTGCAAAAGCCACAGAACCCAGCAAGGCCCCGGTTTATGGTTGGAAGGAGATGGTGACTAAGGGACGAAAACAAAAAGCGGGCCCCTCGTCCCCCGAGAAGAAAGTCCCACTGAACAGAAGTAGCAGCAGCAGCGACCCAAGAAGAAACCGGCATAAAAACCAAAGGAGCAACAACAACAACGGAAACAAAAGCAGCAGCTACAAGACCAACTCCAAAGAGTTCTGCAGATAAAACACCCAAAAAGCCAGACAATGCTATGGAGGTGGAGGAAGTGCCTCCAGCACGGTTCTCTTCCTTGAAAAGGAACCGGGAGGAAGATGAGGAAGAGGAAGAGGTGATACAAGTACATATACATACTGGACAAAGTAGTGGGGGGGAGTAGAGAAAAAACAGATGTATAACTGCCCCTGCTTCGCCAGTAAAAGCGAAAACTGCAGCAGATAGGAGTCTTCCGTTCCTTTTCTAGTGTTCCACTCCGTCCTACCACTCCCACACCTCCACGCACACCAACTCCCACAACTTTAGATTCATCAACTCCCAAAACATTCCTTTCTACACCGGCCCTTTCCTTCACTTCCACCCCACCACCCCCAGATAAGGGGAAAAAGAAAAAGAGGCTTTTCCGTAAAGTCGAAGAAATATGCAGGGTGGACAAGGGGGGAATTGAAAATAACCCCTCCGCCCGCAAGATATCCCTATTAAGACCTCTATTTAAGCTGTCCTCCGTCGATAGCAAGTCGGTGGAGGACCCAAGGATATTTCCGGGGGCCCCGGGGGTTATTGGCCTCATTAGAGACACAGTGAATTACATAAAAGTATGGACCCATCACTTCGAGGTCATAGAGGCTTTCCAGACATAAAAATGGTTGAGTTGGGGGTGCCAAGCTCTAATAAAAATGCATAGTTTTTGTGCAGGTTGGGTCCCGGTACGTCTCCATCCATCGCTATATAGGGCCCTAAAACTTACTTACCCCACGGACGTCGGTGGTATTGTCTCGGAGGAACGGATGACGTCAGAGATAGGCGTAAGGAGCCTAGGACAATCCGTCGGGGGTCTTTTCAACTGCAGATTTCCGTCCCGTATGTGAATAGGTTTTTGCTTGTTCTTTTATTTTGGCAGGCTTAGAAGATGTCTATTAAGATAGCTACTCTGAATGCGAGGGGCTTGAGGAATAGGGATAAGGCCGCCCGCCTGCTCCTAGACCTCTTGTCGTTTGATGTGGATGTCGCCGCGATCGAAGAGACACATTTTGTTTGCAGTTCCGATGCGTGTGTACGATATTGCCGTGAAAAATGGTTCGTTTCGGGTCGTTGCGGTTTATTCGCCGAACGACTTAGATTTGTTAGATTGTCCCACGTTCCACTGAGTAGGCTAATCGAATCACAAACTTGTTTGACCTGGGTGGCGTTAGAACATAGTCCTAGAATGACTGGTTACTAGAAGTTCAATCTGTCCTTACTGGACAGGCGGGACTTCCAGTAGCAGCTAACTAGATTAGTGCTGCGGGAGCTAGTGGGGACGGTTAGCGGGAATAAGTGGTGAAAGCGACTTAAATGTAGGATTAGGACTTTCGCCACTGATTTCGGCAAACGGCTCGCTCTAGATAGAGCTGAAAAGGTGAAGACACTTAAGGTTAGCAAGATGTCTTCCCAAGCGGTGAACATGGTCACATATCTGCGAAGGATAGAGGTCCGTCGAGGTGGCGATCGTTACATTCGTCAGGTTGATACCCCGGAAGGACGTACTCTTCGGGCTAGTGACGACATGTGCGAGGCGTTTCGGCCGCATTTCGAGAGCCGGTTTACCAAGGAGCCTGGACTACATGAGGAGGAGTTTCGCAGCTATTTAGCTGACTTTCCTCGGCTTTCGCGTACTGAAGCGGCTAGCTGCGAGGGAGAGATCACGGAGGGCGAAGTCTACGCGGCATTGAAGAAGGTCGGCAAAGACAAGTCGCCCGGTCTGGATGGTTTGCCCTGTGAATTGTACTTGAGGCTGTCGCACATCTTTGTTCCGATTTTGACTGCGGTGTTCAACAACTGGTTTCTGTCGGGGTCTGTTCCCAACCGGATTTCCAGGAGGCTCCTGTCCGCATTCTTCGAGCTGGAGAAAAATTGGTCTGAATTACGAGCAAAGGTAGACTCTTCCGGTCAGATTTGGAGTCGACGGATGTTGTCCGTAAAGGGCAGGGCGGAGGTGTGTGCTACATACATTTTCCCTCTTGTTCTTTATCGATTATCCGTACTTCCTCTCTGTGACGACCGCAGTAAGGCGCTCGAGCCATCGCTATCCTTCATTTTATGGAGAGGACGCGTGAATCGGGTCGAGCGGCGAGTCTGCACTAAACGTCATGGGGGGCTGGGAATCATCCGTGCCTCTAGGTTGGCTTTCCTTCGCCGTGCGTTGACAGGAGGAGATCCGATTCTGCCGGGGTTTGTTAGGGACGCGTTCCCTTGCGTTACTATCATTACCCCTATCTCACGGGTTGAGCGCCGTCGTAAACACCGGTATCTATCGGATTACATTTGCGAGTGTCGGTCGGCTTTGTTGGCCATTTCTCTGTCCAGTAACAGAGGGTGAGTGAAGGGGTCGGCGAAGGATTCCCGACGAGTTTCGCTCCTACTGCACTTGGGCGCCAGCGGCGGATTACTTCAGTAGCCCTGACTTTTCGCTTACCTGGCGATTGTCTCGGAATCGGCTGCCACTCAACGACAAGACTTTCATATGGGGCTCGGCGGATTTGCCAGACACTGAACGGTTTGGCATTGGTTTAGAAGAAACGGCTTCGCATGCCTTCTACTATTTACCCTGGGTCAGCCCCTTATGGGACCATGTCGGCGAGCTGACGGCTCGTCCCGTTCCCGAATAGCTTGTGTCCAGTGATAGCGCATACGCTTGTGACAATGTGTCGCCCCCGTTTTCCGGGGTGAAACGAATGGTGTTTCTGACGCTGCTAGCCACGGCTCGAATGGTGATTTGGACGACACAAAAGGAGGAAATCTTGCGGGGCAATCATCTTTCTCATCAGGATCTTATCCGATTCTTTGAACATCAGCTCACGATGAAGATTAGAACTGATAGAAAAAGATTGCATTCGACAGTTGGGTGAAAGAGGCAATCTTGGTTCGTTTGAACGGGGCCAGCCTTGATTTTCTCTTCTAGGTCAACCCATGTCACATCGGGATGGTATCCTGTGAAATCCTGCCCTTCGTTAGGTTAGACAAGCTTTTGTGTAACTAGTTAATGTGAGTAAGTGTCGTTCCCGGCCTGTTCCTGGTTATGATCCAATTTGTGTTTCCCAACCTCCCCAGTTTGTTTTGGCCCCTTTTTATGTCGACTGGGTTAGGTTTATATTTTCCCATTTCTGTATAATATTTTATTCTTTTCCCACATCCCTTAGTGAGAAAGATTCTTGATTCTGTCTTATGGGCAGAATACAGCAGCCTCTCTGTTTTGAGGGTTGGACGGGCCCGACTAGCATCAGTTATAGTTAATTTGAATTATGTTTGTATTTTAGTTGATTATTGGATTCATCTCCCTTCCCTCTCATTATTCCATGATAGAATTTTAACTATTTTATTTTCATCAAATCTTTATGGCATCGGGCGCGTTTTTGTAGTTTCCGCTTTAGAGGATGTGATATTATGGTGGTTGGAGGATTGAATGGTGACGGATGTGTTCTTGTGGTGAATGTGGAAATTGTAATGTATAAAAGTGTCGTGAATCTGATTAGCTAGGTATACGATAGGGAAGACCAGCCTCTACCCTCCCCTTTTTTGCCTTGTGCCACAATTTGTATATACTACAAATAAATATCCTAGTACATACATATACCCCATAAACTGTAACATGCATGAACAGTATCAATTTCAAATCAATTTCATGTTGAACAAATATTCCCGCAAAATTAGCTGCTGCCCGAAAAACAAACCTGCGATAAAATCAATGGTATTCTTGGGGGTGGGCGGGTAATTCCCAGCAAATTATCAAAGGCTCAGGTTATTTAATATCTGTCATTCTATTGTCTCTATCTGAGGAATGAGAAAAATGTAATGTGAATATTTAATATCGAAAGAGAATATAGATAGAAATGAACATCGGTCAAGCTTCATAACTTTTAATAATATAGACATGTAGTAGGCATATCCCCGAAATATATGCTTAGAGGTGGTGATTTGATATATCGAGCAATAATTGGATGGTAATGGGCAGAAATAAACAGTTATCTTGACAGGCAGGAAAAACAAATATCGGTATGTGTACCAAGACTGATTAACTCGCCCATTCCTACCCCGGGAAACATTGTTTTATTCTTTGATTTCTCTAAATAGAAATTTTCATACATTTTAAAAACTACTTTAGCTAAATTTTAAACCTTTTCTTACACGCAACCAATAGTAAATATTCATATGGAGATTATTTAGAACAGCCCTAAGAAGGTGTGGTATTCTAGTGACAGAAGTAAGGTGAATGGGAATGGCATGCTTTGATATATAAACTATTATAGAATAGAAAGGACTAACTTAATTAAATATTGATCACATGGGAACAGATGCCTATCTGTCTCGATTTGAAACTTGTGCCGCATTTAATATATCAGGTCATTAATAAATAGCATACGGAATTCATTTTGTTCAATGTTTCTTCACTAGCTCCAAAATATCGTTTAATTTCAATTGAGGCCCTATTTTTGGACAATACATTCAAAGATGTGCAAGTGAAATTATTAGCATTTAGCACTTTCAAAAAAGCCGTCTGTTGTTATACCTTGCGTAATATATTGATATTATATCAGCGCTGTTTAAATGTATATTGTGCAATATACCGAAATATTAAAAGAAAATCAATAGAAATCTATCGGTTCGACTGCCTGTCCAGACAGATATGAAAAAAAGATTATCATTACAAAGCACCACCATCAACGGTGTTCCTCGAGGTACATCCTGAGATCATTTATCTTGTTTAGTGTGATTTCAGTGTGATGTAATTTCAGTGATAAAATATTATCAGCTGGATAGTATGGTGTCATTTCATTGTGATGTCATTTCAGTAATAATATATTACCAGCTTGATTTTTGAACTATTGCTGTTACGAGTCAGTCATTCCTCCATAGTTCTGTATCAGAAGTGAGATCAGAAGTTCAGGTGTGAACAACAATTTTTTTAGAGGTGTACACATGAAATGTATTATTATCTGCACAGATATTTATTAAAGATTTGATAATTGTTGTAGTCAGATCGTTCATATGAAGAAAGTAGTGTTGAGAACAATGAATTGACCTATGGGGGAAGGTCGGCACTTAATCAAATGGGACTAAGAAGCATGGTAACACAGGATATAACAAGCAATAGGTGATTGAACACAGTATATAATAAAAAAAATGAAAATAAATATAGGTAAAATATTCTTAAAAACCGATATGACAAAAATCAGCACAAGCAATCTTAAAACAAATTTTTTCCAGTACAAAATATTATCAAATATAAAATAAATAAAAATAAATGCAAAACTGAAATCGCCAACACACCGCAATTATCCTCTATTCACAAATGTATCTATAGAGCAAAAGTACGGATACACACGAAACGTTTACTCTCTCTCTCTTTCATATATATATATATATATATATATATATATATATATATATATATATATATATATATATCAGGTTATCCCATTAGTTCTGTCCGGCAGAATTTTAGCTTTTTGTGAAAATGAACGAAATTTAAAGAGTATGTCATAATTTCTAATGGAATTGAACATTATTTTTATGTTTAGATGCATTTCAACTGATCAAATTTTATTTCAGAGAACAATAAAATGTTTTGTTTGATTAAAACACTGCTAAAATGGAAGTGCCCAAGAATCATTTGAGGCACATAATGTTTTATGAGTTCAAGAAAGGAAACTCAACAGCCGAAGCGGCTAGAAACATTCACTCAGTTTATGGAGAGGAATATGCGAATGAAAGAAATTGCAGAAGATGGTTTGCAAAATTCAGAGGTAGAGATTTCACCCTTGAAGAGGAAAATCGAACCGGACGTCCAGTTGAGTTTGATGAAAAGCTTCTTAAAGAGGCCCTTTAAGAAAATCCTGCTTTATCAGTTGAGGAATTGACAGTAGTTCTCAGTTCACACCATACAACTGTTCGTCGTCATCTTCAACAACTTGGAAAAGTTCATGAACATGGAAAATGAGTGCCTCATGAATTGTCTGAAAACAACCTCAAACCCAGAGTTGACATCTGCTCCATTCTCGCCAAAATGTTCAAAATTTTTTGGATAGACATGTAAGTAGCGACGAATAATGGATCTTTTCTCAAAATGTTACGCGTCGTAGACAGTGGCTTAGTAAAAGGGGAAGGACCTCAGACACACCCGAGAAGGAAACTTCATGGGTAAAAGGTACTTTCTTCAATCTGATGGGATCCTCAAGGAATAATCCACTTTGAATTCTTACCACCTAATGCAACAATTCATGCTCAAATATACTGTCAGTAATTAGAGCGTTTGAACCAAGCTTTGAGGAAAATAAGACCTGCTCTAGTGAATCGAAAAGAGGTGATGTTTCCTCAGGACAATGCGCGAACCCACACAAAAAGAATTACGTCACAAATGATCGAAGGACTTGGTTGGGAGAAAATTCCTCATCCACCTTATTCCCTCGGTCTTGCTTCTTCAGACTACCATTTGTTTCGTAGCTTACAGAATCATTTGGAAGAAACAGCTTTTGTAACACAGGAAGATGTTAAAACTGACATTTGTGAGTTCTTCGAATCAAAGCCAAAAGGATTATACAGTAATGGAATTAGTAAGCTTGTTAATAGATGGTAGGATATCATAGATAATCAGGGAAAATACATTGTTGATTGAATCTGTAATTAAATTTAACGTTTGGTCACTTGTTTTCTTTATTCAAAATTCGGAGAGAACATATATGGCTGAACTGATATATATATATATATATATATATATATATATATATATATATATATATGTGTGTGTGTGTGTGTGTGTGTGTGTACATATTGATTTAAATAAACACACACACACACACACACACACATATATATATATATATATATATATATATATATATATTGTTATGGTCCGGTATCTTCTAGCACAATAAAGAAGAACTCGAAGGCGGGTATGGAATAATACAATATATTACAAAAAGGAATACATACAGAGAAGTCGAAAGTGTTAGTACGAAAAATCAGGTTTAGTAGTACTTGTCTGAACGCGACTCTGTTTCGGACTGCCTCTGACTCGACTGACTGACTCGCTTGCTGACTGAACTCTGTGCTTCCTCTTGAGGCGCAGTATTTATTACGTATGGAATAGTCCATTATGTTATTATGGGTAAGCTTCCATAACAGTTCACTTCCGAAAAATTTTAAGTAGCTGGGGTTTTATAATATCTTTTTTTCTTTGGAAATATTTCCAGATGTTCAGTAAATTTTATTTTTCTAGACGATATTCTTGGTTCTGGCATTTTTTGCGGTCTTGTTATATCGAATGTATCGAAAGTCGTATCCAGTACCTCTTCTTGAGGTGGGCATTTGGCATCCTGAAACGGTCTCTTCCTTATTTGATTTACTTGTCTTCTGTGTGAGAATTTTTTCTCCTTGTACTCTGTACATCATATTGCCAATTCTTTTCTCAATTATCCCTTGTTCCCAGCAAGATGTATTATTTTTGTATGCATTAAAATTTTTTTTTCCCCTGGGAGGAATTTTCTTTTTGGTGTGTAGAACTGTGTTACATGTTTTGTTTTACTTGGTAGTAATTTATCGAACGTTAATCTGATTTTCTTGCAAACATGTTATCTGCTGGTGATAATATTGATGGTGTCGCATTATTTGGCGTTATTCTATATACCTGTAGGAATTGCTGTAATGCTTTCTCCGTAGACACATCGTACGCTTTTCGTAATGCTCTTTTGAGAGTATCCACGAATCTCTCCGCTTGTCCATTTGATCTTGGATGGTAAGGCGGGGATTTTATATATTTTGCTTGATAGATTTCTCTGCTGACGTCAATTGCGTTCCGTTATCTGTTACTAAACAGTCCACTACTAGCTCGTAGAGGAAATTTATGGTCGTTTCTGTAGTAGGGTTTTTGCACGGAAACACCTCCGGCCTATGATTAAATAGTAGAACCCGTCAATTGGTCCTGCATAATCTGCATGTATTTTTGACCATGGACGATCAATTTCAGGCCAAGGCTTATGTATGTTTGTTGTTGCTTTAGATGATAAATTACAACCCTTGCACATTTCCACCATTTGAGAAATATCCTGGTCTATATTCTTCCAATATACATACCTTCGCATTAGCGACTTCATTCTATTTTTACCCGGGTGTCCTCTGTGGAAATCCTCTAGTATACGTTTTTGTAAAGTTTTGGGGATTAGAACCCTTTCCTTGTAAAGTAGCACATTAAGGCATAGAGAAAAGCTATCCGATATTTTCTCTTTTTTGTCTGCTATTTTTGCTTTTGTTTCATTAATAAATTCGTCATTTTTGGATTAAATTCTTATGTCTTGCAATTTGACTGGGAGGTTTCTGACTGTACAACATAGTACTGTTCTTATGTCTTCTTCATTTCTATCGGCTGCGATTTCCGTATCATCCAATGGCTCTGACTTTATTTGTATAAGTCTCGACAGACCATCCACGTGCCCGATTCTTTTCGTTGGTAAATATTCCAATCTGAAATTATAGTTCAGAATAATCGTTCCCCATCTAAGTAGCCTATTTGCCGTATAGTCCGGTAGACATTTTTTTAAACCAAAAATTTTTATTAACGGTTTGTGATCCGTCTACAGAGGAAAGTATCTACCATAGACTTATCTATGGAATATTGTTACTGTGAAGATAATTACTAGAATTCCGTGTCAATTTGTGAATAGTTTTTCTCCTCTGGTAGTAGGGTTCGAGAAGCATGTGCGATAGGTTATATTATCCTATCTGGCATTTTATGTAATATACACGCTCCGAGACCATAGGCGCTCGCATCATTTGCTACAATAATTTCTAGTTTAGGATCATAGTGTGCCAAAAATAAATCCGATGTTAATGTCTTGATTATTTTTTCAAATGTTTCCTGGAATTGATCTGTCTACTGCCAGACTTTTTCTTTCCTTAGCAGTTTGTTCAATGGTGCGCGAAGTTTATGCATTTGAGGTATGAATTCCTGGTAGTAATTCACTAATCCAAGAAAACTTTGTAGTTCTGTTATGTTCTTAGGAACTGGCATCTTTTTTATTGCTGTAGACCTTTCAGGGTCTGGACGTTTACCTTCTTGGTCTATTATAGGGACAAGATATTTAATTTCCTTCATGAAAAAATCACACTTATATTCTTTCACTTTGAATCCGTAGCTTTGAGTTCTCTTAAACACTTCTTGTACATGTTGCCAGTGTTGTTCAACGGTTTCGCTATTAATCAATATGTCATCCAGATATGATACTGTGTATTCTAGTCCTGCCAGCATTGTATCCATTGTCTGTTGGAAAATAGCCGGTGCTACTTTTATTCCAAATGATAGTCATTGGTATCTGTACAATCCCTTGAGTGTGTTTATGCATAGTAGTTTTGAACTTTCTTCATCGAGTGGAATTTGCAGGTAGGCCTCACTTAGATCAATTTTTGTAAAATATTTTCCGGCATTTAATTTAGTGAATACTTCATCAGTACTAGGTAGCGGATAGTGGTAGTCCTTTATTGCTGCGTTCAAACCTGTAGAAAAATCAGCACAACTCGAATTTCTCCTGATTTCTTCTTAACGTAAACCGTCGGTGCGGCCTATTTGCTGTACTTTACTTTTTCAATATGCCCGTATTTTCGAGTCTAGATAATTCTTGGTCAATCTTTTCTATTGACGCAAACGGTACACTCCTTTTTTTTCTTAAAAATAGGTTGAACGTTATCCTTTATTTTGATATTAGCTGCCATTTTCTTGCATCTTCCGAGACTTGCCGAAAATACTTCGGGGAAACTCGTTTTTAGTTTTCTTTTTAATTTGTCTGCCTCGGTTGATAAGCTTTTTACATTCTGGCAGTAGGTGCTAATAGGTAGATCCCACAATTCGAATTTTTGCATCCAGTCTGTCCCGAATAGGTTTTCGTTATTTCTCAAGACGTACATTTTTAGTTTTTTTGCCATTCCGTTAAATGTTACGCTTGTGTTTATTTCACCCTCGAATTTTTCTTTCTTCCAGTAACTGATCTCGCAATTTTATCCGTTTTAACATAACAGGTTTGTTCAGTTTTCTCCAGGTGTAGATTTAGAATCCAGCTGTAACCTAACTTTTCTGTTTTGCATTTCAACTTGTACGTATTTTCTTATATTAGTCTCATCTGTTTGGTCGGTCCTCGTAATTCTTATTCTGCTTCCTTAACCATACCAACAGTGAGAACTTGTGTGACCAATTTATTTACATGATAGACAAGTTTTAGCACGATATGTACAGTCTTTAACCTAATGCCAAGACCCAAAACGATAGCATGGGAA
Organism: Acanthosepion pharaonis; assembly: GCA_903632075.3. Taxonomy (NCBI): domain Eukaryota; kingdom Metazoa; phylum Mollusca; class Cephalopoda; order Sepiida; family Sepiidae; genus Acanthosepion; species Acanthosepion pharaonis. The sequence goes on along the minus strand of CAHIKZ030001061.1, from coordinate 317,241 downwards.
AATTAGTTCGGTTTGTTTGTGAGAAGAGAAAATTTGTTTGTTTTGTTTGTGAGGAGGAAAAATTTGTTTGTCTTCGTACTTTGCGTATGTATTCTATGCCAGCCTGTTCTATGATTTGAGAGTCTTTTTTTACACTGGCGTATCTCTGGCCGTCTTCGGCTAGTTTTTGAAGTGTGAGATCTTGTTCATTTTTCAATTTAATACTTATTCTACGTCTCATTTCTGCGTCTTTGGTTGAAACCAGACCTTGGACGTAAATTAAGCATTTGAAGTTGTCAGCGCTGAGTTCCGATAATTTGAAGTCGTCACAATTTTTATTAACAATGGATGCAAAAGTTACGTAATCTTCGCTATACGTTTTTGTAAGGTTCATGCATTTCCATCTTTTATGAAATGGTGAAGTATTATGGCTGAAAAGTTCCGTAAGCAATTTTATAGATTCTATGAATATTAACTCGCTTGTTTTTCTGGGAAGGATATAATCAACGAATTTGGTATATTCGCCTGTGCATTTTTTTCTTAATAAAAGGCGTACTTTACGTGCGTCTGACCAATCTTTGCAGTCAAAATCATATATATCTTCATACCTTCGGAAGTAATTTTCAAAAGTTTAATCTTCGGCGGGTGCGTACTTGAAACCTTCGATATTATTCCAAATAGCGTCTTGAGAGAGAACTGATTCGTTCTCGGGTTTTTGCTCCTTATTTGTCAATGCACATATCACTAATTTTTGCATTTCTAGATGTTTTTGTTCGTACCTTTGTTGTTGTTCTAACTGGATTTTGATAAGTTCCATAATGGGTGACTTAAGATCTTCCATGTTAACGCATTTTTTGTGTAACCTGATACTCTGTAGCCTGTGTTCGCAAAAAAACTTTCCTTTGTTGTCAGTGAAATTTGATATCAAGAGTATTTTTTATTTTTTTTTAATTTAATCGTCGTCCACTATTACGTACGACAGATAGCAAAAAAAAAAAAAAAATGTGCTCCGAGTAGGGAGTTTATTTTTCTTAGAGGGTTTTCCAGTACGCCACTTGCTATGTTTGAGGTATAGCAAAAATAAATAAGCCTTCAGTGTATAGAGTGCGAAATTTCTTTTTAGGGTTTCTTCGTCGCCACTGTTATACTTTGGCAAACGATTTTTTTTTCTTCCAACGAATGAGTTCGAATCGCTCGTCGGCACTGTTATGCGCGACGGATAGCAAAAAAAAAAAAAAAAAAAAGGTATGTCCTCCGGGTAAAGAGTTGGTTTCCTCGTCGCCACTTGTTATGCTGAGGCGAACAAAATTTTTTTTTTGTTCTTCCACCGAATGAGTTCGAATCGCTCGTCGCCACTGTTATGGTCCGGTTCCTTGTACCACGTTGATAGTCCAAAGTAGAACCAATAAAGAAGAACTCGAACACGTATATGGAATGACACACATATATTACAAACAGGAATATATACAGAGAAGTGGGAAGAGTTAGTACGAACAATCAGGTTTAGTAGTACTTGTCTGAACGCGACTCTGTTTCGGAGTGCCTCTGACTTGACTGACTGACTCGCTCGCTCTGACTGACTGACGGACTCCTGACGGACTTCTCTCCAAATATCAGACTGAATTCCGTGCATCCTCTTGAGGCGCAGTATTTATTACGTATGGAATAGTCCATTATGTTATTATGGGTAAGGTCCAATAACATATATATATATATATATATATATATATATATATATATATATATATATATATTAATCCGATGAGAAGGAAAGTAATATATAAATTCCAACGTTCACAGCATTAATCCAAAAGAGGGCTCGATAACAATAGTAGAGTGATAATTATTCCTTTATTAGAAACACCCGTCAATGTGCAGTTGAAATGCACTGAAACCTACTTTCATTTTTGTAGTGAGTAAAATGGTTTTGTCGATATGATAAAATTATAATAAACGAATAATATATTTTAACTCATTTGGATTGATAAGAGATACTACTGGAACACGCTTAAAATTACAAAATACGTAAAATTGAGAAAAAAACAAATAAATTTGTGATTAAAATACATAAATAAAAAAAAAAAGTTGATCCAGTCGGAGCATAAAAAGGAAAAAATAAAGCTCACATATCTACGAATAAATTTAAGGACCTTAAAAAAATTCCTTCTGCTTGCATAGTACAGGTTGGAATAATTTTAAGCATAATCTTCTAAAATTAATAAATGGTCTTTTCATCTGCCTGTATGCCAAAACAAAAACGTGTCAGTCGAAAAAGAAGACGAGCGTGTAACATTATCTTATAGGTTTTGTCAAATTGATGACTCGAGCACTGATTGCGACACACGAGAACGATCACTAGAATGTGATATAATATACCTAGGAACGTGTTGGCATATTCTCGACTCTAACCTGAGACTCGTCCGTCCTATGTATTCAGCCTTGCACTGACATTTGAATTTATAAATAAGCAAACTTTTATTATTGTCATAGGGTAGACGGTCCTTAGAAAACGAAGGTAAAATCGACCGAGTGCCAAAAATAACACTTAGTTTGGCTGAAAAAAAATGTTGCAGAGAAAATAGTAGAAACTCTGTCACATAAATGTTTGCAATTTCTTCCTAGCCTAGGTATTTTAAGATAAACAACACACAACCCAGGACACACTTTAGGGGGCATATTAAAGTTGTCGATTATTGCGGTCCACAATACGAGCTGAAAAACCACTATTGACAAGAATACAACGGATCTTATTTAGCTCTTTCTAAAGTGTAAATGACAAACCAATTAATAGGGCCCGATGTACTAAAGTTTTAATCAGATTTTTTTTCTATGCTGATGGACATAAGAATTCTAACTGATGTAAATACCTGAAAAGGTGTCTTTACGAAAACACTGGTAATAAAAATACAATTCTTCCTCTCCACAAGGACATCCAGAAAAAGTAATGTTCACTACTTCCTCCATTGCGAAAACCAAAGATCGATGTAAAACATTTAAGGGTTCACAAAAAAGTGTTGTCTCCTCTATGTTTTTAAACATAGAAAAAGTGTCGTCAACGTAACGTTGATAGATATACGGTTTCTGATACTTCTCAAACAAAGGTCTCTCATGATAACCCCCAAAAAATGTTAGCTAAAAAGGGACCTAAGGAATATACCCATAGAAACCCATCTACTTGAGCGTACATAATATTTGTAATATATATATATATATATATATATATATATATATATATATATATATATATATATATATGGATGTGTGAGTGTGTGTGTGTGTGTGTGTTTGTGTGTGTGTGTAACGAATGCACGGCCGCAATTTTTGACAGATTTGCACCAAAATTTACATGCACATGCTCCAAGTTAGCGCCAAGGCCAAGACCGATATTGTGTTTGCCAACTCCCATTGATAGTGGAAATAATCCATTTTTTCATGCTTCTACAGCAGTTTTCATGTAGTTTGCATCCATTTTATACTGGCCAGAGTGAGAGCCAATAGCTGGCTGCCACGAATATACAGGAAGATTCTAATGGCCAGCGTGAGAGCCCACAGCTGTCTGACACGAATTTTAACTAGCATGCCAAAAAATCGATAGCTGCATTGGTCACAAGTGGGAAAAATTTAAATCTGCATGGCACTTTACTCCACTTACTTAAACTCAACGTTGATTTTGATTCCGCCGAACTGGGTTGGGTGTGAAAAAGTATTTGTTGTTAACATTGTTTTTTCATTCGATTTTTCTAGTTACGAGTCCTTTTTTTAAAGCTGATCGTTTTGTGTTCATTTTGTTTAGTTCTTTTTTCGTAACAGATTTAATGTTTAGTATAGAACTTAGAAAAAATTCGCAGTGTGTGATAGGCAAGAAGTAAGGCATGTAGCAACATCAGCACGGCAAAGGGCACTCATTTAATGGAAAAGGAATAATAGTCCATAAAATCCCAACATGTAATAATAATAAATTTAATTTTTAGATCTAGAATAGAAAAGAAGAATATTATAAAATATATAAAATAAAAAAAAAATAACATATATATATATATATATATATATATATATATATGAAAGTGAACATTGAATTCAACATTAAGAGGTGACAGGATGTTTCATGTTAGATGCAATCGTCATGCCAATATTTATTTGTATAAAATACAAAATGTGGGATGTAGAAAAGGGACTGTGTTCGTCTGTCTTAACTTTAAACTTATCTACCCACAAACACTGACCCAGACAGCAACAATATTCATTACACTAAAGCAACGCATTCATACTTAAATTTCTTACTACAGCCACCATAATGAAAGTCTTAATTAGACCTCATATTTTCAGATAATTTTCTTTCGTCGAAGGTGAATAAAAATAAATCAAATAATTAGCTACAATGATTATTTACAAAGATATACAAAACTATTTACAAGAAACAAATCCGAATAATGTTAGTAATAAAAACCCCACATTCTCTAAATGTGGCACAAAGATCAGTTAACTGGACGAAATTAATGCAGGAATTTAATAATACAAAAAAAAATTCAATTATCCAATCACTCACTCAAACATGTACCCATTGAGACACAACAACAAATACAAAAGAAACACACCGAAAAAAAAAAGGCGTCCCGGGCCCACCAGAGTTAAACGAAAGTAATTAGGGACATACGTAATAAGGGGCCAAAAAGAAAACATCCTCTTGCTATGTTAACATAAAGAGAAAAAATAAACACAAAATGAAAACCTAAACTACCTTAAATCTGGGCAGGGTTAGCCTAGGTTCAATACAGTAAAAACAATCAAAATACCACTGAAGGTAAGTACCTCGCGCAGGATTCATTCACCATTTGCTGAATTCTGATGTAGTGAGCAGCAGCTTTTTCGTTCTAATCATGATTTTAAACTGATGCTTAAAGAACAAGATCAATTGGGAAGAAGTGAACTTCTCGCCTCCATAGTATCACTTCTGACGTGTCGTCCAAAACACGACTCTAACACCCAGTAAGCACAAGAATACATAATGTTCAGCCTTCGTCATCGGCGGCACCACATGGTTACAAACAGAACTGACCTCAAGGACAAATAACTTTCCACGCAGCATGCGAACTATGAGACCTTCAATAAACTTGAACAATGGCGCTACGAAGAAGACGTAACCCAGGGTCTCGACCTCATCACAACAGCGCCGGTAGTTTGGAGATTTCTCCAATACCAATGAACAAAGTATTTTGGCAACCCAGAGGGCTCCACGTATCATCAGCCAGTTGAGTGATGCCTCATCATTATTGAGACATTTCAATTTGTGTGCCAACTCCATATTGAGCAAGCCTCCTGCTTCGTAAGACCGAAAATAGGGGGCGTTCACGATCGAAAGAGCACTCGACTCGGGGTCAACGGTCGGCCTCCTCCTTGCACGAGTGCACACTTCTCAGGGGAGGGAAGTTCTTACGGGCGTCTTCCTTCCAGAAGGCGCCTCCTCATTCGAATCGCGACACATTTGATCTAGGAGCGCGAAGCCAAGCATAATCGGAAGAATATCAATGCTAGACATACACAGACCGCATTCAGATGGATGGAGACAACAGATCTGTCGAGATAACATAGCGGCCTTGCCTCCCCACAAGAAGGACGAAAAGAAACTTACTAATGAAAGTAGTGTGCGCAACGGAAGAGGAAGTACAGAATCGGTAAAGGAGAATCTGGTAGATGTTCGAAGCACATACTTCTGCACTCCTCTTTAAAGATGATTCCACCAAGACCACAAACTAAATGCAATCTCGCCCTTCCCTTGTACCTCCGACCAATTCACTCCCAACTGTATATCGAGACCGAACTAGACACCGAGTACCTTGGTCAGACCGTCCGTCCAGAGAAAAAGTTCAAAAATAGAGACTCCGTTCCACGCACACAACCGCAATCCAAGTGACTTATCACAGTTGATCTTGGCCTCTGTTATCATCACATATTCACTGCTTTATTGCTGACTTAGTAAATCTCAGTCCTGCTTAAAACAAGAACCAAATCGTCGTCAACATAGGCAAATACCTTGCCTAAGTGTTAGCACCAGGTAAGGAAATTACTGGAGGTTTGAAAGTGGGAGTTATGGACGGAGTGTTTTTTTAAGGTTGATTTTCAAGAAGATGTTTTCTTAAAGGGAGTCAACTTGGAAGTGGTCATGGTCATAGTTTTCAAATTTAGGGTGTAGCCATAGGGAGCTGTTTTGTGCATGGCGAAGAAGGAGCCGATGAATGTTGTCTGAGTATTCTACCAGTTTTTTTAAATTTAATGACTCTTTTAATTTTTCTAGTTTTTCCTTCTTTTCAATGAAGGGCTCCTATTTGAGATGCAGTTGGCGGAGTGACAGAGAAGTTGATCGGAGACTCGCCCTTAGAATTAGTAGAGAGAGTGGGTCTGTGCGTGTTTTTAGCCGTGGGGGCTTCAGTGGAACGAAGTCCCGCTGTCCCGAGCTTACCGTTGACCCTGCCAACGGCCTGTCATTCCGCCTCTTCCTTCTCCGCAACGGCACTAGCGGCAGGCAAATACTTTTCGGGGAATAGGGACTGAGAAACGGAAACAACCGGGGGTTTAACCACACCGGTCCCAATCGCTAGCATCCCCATTACAGCCAAGACGGAAATAGCATACTCGGTCGCAAAGGAATTTGGGTTAACAGTGGCCACAATCTCAGAGCTCTTTTTTTCTGCGCAGGACGTGAACAGGTGAATAGTCTGCGCACATTTCCAGGAATTGGTCTACGCCCGGTGACAATAATTGGCATTTTCTGACCCGTTACATCCAGTAAGTTCGTAATGGAGATGAAGGCCTTCCGATCTCTCATTATTTCGAAATTCTATCCCCCGGTCTAATGTCACAATAACCACGAAATATCTGTCCAAAATGGCATAGATAAACAGTCAAGTGCTCCGCGATGTTCGTGGAGGAGCCTCAAATACTGATACAGGGATCTCCACCTGCCTTCATATAATTTACCAATAATAAGATCTTTTGTATTGATATGGCGACTGGATTCGGCTTTACAATCGGCGGGCGTGTGATTTTATTACGATGTCTTTAGAGGAGCAACAAATTTCGCGCGAAAACCTGTCCACCACAAAGCCTGCCACAATTCTTTTCTCAGCTTTCTGTAATTCCTCAGATGTGCGTAAATTTTGGCTTTCTCGAGGAACTCCGTAATGTTGATCATTCTCTTAGGTTAGTACGTCCAGCAGGAGTCCGTCTATCCGACCGCTACATTTTTGTCTTTGCTTTGTCGTCTTCTGCTGCTTTTGTCTGTTTAGGTACATTTAGATCATTTCCGGTTTCCGTAATTTTGTCAGTTTTCTTTTCCAAATTTTGGACTTTTCCAGTAAGCCACATTTTCGCTGGAGTTATTATTTTCGCTAACAACTTCTAACTATTGGCTTTTTGCATTATTTACCGATTTCCCCATGTCTTTCTCCTGCATATTTTCTTCTTATATTTCGGGTGGGCCTTTCTTTTTTTTCTTAGCCCTGAAAATATTTTTCCTAACGCTTTTTAAAAAGTAAAATAGAAAGGTGAGATGTCGTTTTTTTATATTTAAACAAAAACAAAAAACTGTAAACTTCTCAGACAAATAAAATTATATCAAGCAGATTTGACAAGAAAAAACGTGAACAAGTGGTTACAAAAAGATAAAACGTTAGAATAAAAAACAAAAAATTAGATATAAACAAAATTAATACAGATAACAATTAAACAGTTCTGACGGAATTACAAAAGCAACGGTTATAGAAGCGAAACCCGTAAAAATACACAACGCAGACAAGTAAGAAACACGATAAACAAGATAAATCCTTTTTTTAAATTAATATAAAAACAAAAAAGACTATCAACAAACGGAAGTTGGAAACAAACAATACGTATAAACAAAGAAAAATTGAATATGGCTGCCTTTAAAACGTCAGCCGATGAACGAAATACGGAACTAAAATTAAAAATGGACTGATTACACAAAAATTAAATACACCGAATATGTAACAAATATAATACAGAAGACTTAAGAGATATTTGCATCAAAGAATGGAATTAATACGAATAAATTGTGAAGAAACAATGAAAAAAAAGTCAAAAGTACAGTAATAAGCAAAGAGGAAAAACAAGTCTTGCGGGGTGGATGCAGATGAATAAAAAAATGGGCAGGAAATATATAAAACAATAATTATAAAATAAAATAAATAGAAAAAGTAATAATAACAGAAAAGAAAAAAAGGAGATAGCTAAAAAACAAGGAGGGGAATGAAAAAAATCAAAGGTTTTGGCAAAAAGCAGACTGAAAAAGTAACGTTAAAACAAAGTAAATTAAGTGAACTTGACACGTGTTGCAAACAGTTGAACGAGTAACAGAAAAAGATCGATAGCGGTCAACAAAGCAATCAAGGAATTAACTGGTGAATCCCCCAAAACTCAAATCTTCTTACGCAATTGTCAGGCATCGTGCATTGGTTTATTTCTCGACTATTTATATATACGATTTAGTGGTGTATTGTGAGTAGTCCATTCTGTCGGTTATTTTTGCGGGATTGTGGTTTGTCTATTATTTCATTATTTGGGTTAACTTGTTTTCCTTGTTTTTTGTTTATTTTTATTTTATATACTTATTTATTCTGTTCGGTTTTCGATGTTTTAGTAACGTAGTAAAAAACTGAAATTAGTTCAATAGTTTGTTTTGGCATGCGAAGGCGATTAATGGTATTTTTCGTTCAATTTTTGGATTGATTTCTGTAGTCTATTCTAACTGTTACTTTCGCTGGGCAGTTTTTTTTTTAATTTGTTTATTATTTCATTTATTTATTTGGATTGATTATTTTTATTTGTTCTTGCTTATTTATTTCTATTTTATTTATTGTAACGGTTATTTTAACGGAATCGGTGTGTCAGCATATTTTTCTATTTATTTGTTTGGATTAAACAAATAAATAAACAAGTTATCAAACCGCTCCCGCTGAAATAACCGTTAGAATATTTGTTTACAATATGCACCGAGAAAATATATTCTATATCCCAATTCTATGTAAAAAATACTCGCAACACTAACAAAAATTCTACCAAGTCTTTATCACCTCCAGAAAGCCTTTAGAAACTATGTTCTGTGTCATTTTGTAAAACAATGAATAGATATAACATGATTAAGCAGATCATCCATCCGATTTATTGGCTCTGTAATGAGGCAAACAGCGCATTACTCTTACTAGGGCTCCGTTGGCAAATGTTTCGATATATCACACGGTGTAACTTAAGGTTGACTTTTGTTGCATACGCTTTATAAAATCTTCCTTGAATTCATCTTAATTAAAGAGCTGGGGGTGACCAGAACAGAGACGTAGAGCGCAAATTCACAAAACAGCATTTTGCAGATTACATAAATTCTCTAGTTGGCGAGGAAGAAGAACTCCTCCGTCTTGTGAAGAAATCTTATGAAAACTCTGCTAGATATAAATGTGGTCATTCAGATAAAAATAAAACTCATTCTGCACAGAGTTAGATTGTTTTCAGTTAAAACGTATGTGGATGCACAGAAACTGAAATTTAAAGCATTCAAATATCGTGACGCGATTATCTCTGAAGGGAGAAGAAAAGGAATAACTCCAAGGGCAACACACTCAGCAACACATATCACAAAACTGAAAAAATGTTTGAAAGATGTTTTTAAATTTCCAAAACACTCTCTGAAAGTTCTTAGAATGTTCTCCAACTGAAATCAAATATCATGATGGTGTGTTCATTGGCCCTGTCATTTTATTTATGTACAACAGCGAATCTTGGTAATGATGATGCTGATGATAGTGGTGATGATGATGATGATGCAATAAATTATTTTTCTAATATTTGAAGCAATGATTATCCACTGAATCTCATGTACATATTACGGATATTTTCGCAGTTAGCATCCGATAGACTACATTACAAATTATATAAAATTATAATATGCATTAACATATTCGGATGTTGAATTACGACAATATTGACAATGATATATATGGAGGGATCAATAAATTGTCGCCATCTTATATATTTAATTTCGCACTGCCACATTGTTTTTGATTTTGTCGAATGCATAGAATCGTCTGTGAGAAAAAGAGCACATGAGAGAATTCACTCAGCCAGAAAATTGGAAACGGCATACTGCACTGCTTGTCATTCGCGCCGGAATCTCCAATACGAACATTTCATTGTTTTCGGTGCTAATCTGAGAACAGTGCAGAGGATTCGTAAAATGATGAATGAGTCTAATATGAACATACGGCAGTTCGTAAAAATCATCATGATAAAAAAAAAACAAAAAAAATAAACAGCTGGATTTGTAGGTTAGGGCCTCACAATCAACACCGAAACTTACATGAAGTGACTTTAGCGGGTAGTGCTGCGCTGTCTCACGAATATGGCAGTTGGAAAACCCCATGTCCTGAAACAGGATTGTGCACCATGCCAAACTACATGAGAACCCACACATGTCAGACAATCTCTGCGGTCATATCACTCCACCAGATTGCAACCATCTTGATTATTATGTGTGGAGCGTAGATGAGCTAGAGACACATAAAACTCCTTGTAGCACAAAATATGAAGTGAAGGCTGGGATTATGACAACATTCACCAACATAAACAATGAGACCGTCAAAAAAAGAGTTACAGAATATTCGGAATTCCTCTGAGGGTGGGGTCATGTTGAAGCCAATGATTTTATTTCCTAAATTTACTCTTTAGTATTTCAAGATGTTTTTGTGTAATTTTGGTAAATATACCTGTTAAAATGAGATGTTAATCATTTTTGCCTAATTTAAACGACAATTTATCCATTGCAGCTTGTATGTGTTGATTTTAGCTTCCTGAATGATGACATATAAAGAGACAGACATGTACCATCGGCTTTAAATGCATAATGGTATTACAAACTAACATGTCGACTAATTATGTCTTGATAGTCATTTTCGATTCGTAACGTGTCTCATATAATTACTAAAATGCGAAGAAATTCGCAATCATTATGACAAATGAGAAGCGATTACATGTAACCAATTAATTAGTTTATACAATATTTCTGTATAACATAGTATTGAATACAAAATCAATAATAGTTTCGATGATATATGTTTTGGCTTGACTTCAATGCTTCATTGCAATGTTTTAGCTGCGTTGTGACTCGCTATGTAAAATGTGTCGCCATCAAGTTTATATATGGCTAACTTTCTACTAAACTACTCAGAAACTTTAAACTGAGTGGATATATGTATATTTTCTTTGTGGAAATAAATACTTTTCCGGTTTAAATGTCCTGTAGTGAGTTAATATTTCTAATTATTCTATTGAAGTTGTTCGTATATAAGTATTATTATGAAAATGAGACTTACATAACAAATGTATAGATGCTTTCATGAGGAGTTGCAGTCATTTCGAAATTGTAAAATGCACTTCTCATTCGAGAATCACAGAGCACACATTTAATTAATTATAGGTTTATTTCCAATAAATCATTAAAAAAGCAGATGAAGATATTGCTAAATAATCATTGATTAAAACACGATTAATTAAATATGCAGTATGGTAATTCACGTCTAGTTTCGCTTGCTTCTATCCAAACTATATTCTTTATCTTAAAATATGAAATTTTTAAGTAGAAATAATTTTTTTCAATAGATTTAACATTACAGAAAAATCGAGTAAGAGTGCTTTAATGCCAAAAGAAAACCTTACTTTACTGTAATCTTTCTGCAAGCAAGCACCATGACCACGGCGGATCTGATGGTGGTTGGTTCTATAGTCCGACGGTCATTCGTAATATAATCAATTCACACCAAGCAAGGAGATAATGTTATTAAGAGATAAGGGCCCACTGGAAGGGAAATAGAATGCGAAGATATCAGAAGGAGGCGAACAGCCAATCATAAACAAGAAACATGGGATACATTTTTACTCCTGTTTGAAAAACTAGAAAAGAACGTGTACAAGATGATAGGCGAACGCATATACTGCTATTTCACGATATAATTATATAGCAGGTAAATATCTCCGATATTAAAGGCCCTCATTCCTTTGTTTACGTATATCAGTTCCGCTCTACAAAAATATTATTGGTATGTACTCAGGCTTGTGATATTAACGTTGATTTCTTTCTCCCTTTGTAAACTTTACATTTTATATAGACATGTACAGAAATTTGTCATAGATTAATCTCAATTCTACTAAAATATTAAGTTCAGAACGTATAACATTTATTTGCTAATCATTAACCTATATTTCTCTTCTCAGTTTTCTAGCGCATTGAGATTCAGCAATAAAGCAATAATTTACATCGATAAATGAGTCTGTCTAGTAGGTAATGGGCACATTGCTTGGATTTTCGCGTCATAATGTCTGCCACTGGTTGCAACCGGTTTAAAATTACTGTGATTTCAGAACTAAATAGCCAAGTAGTGATATAATTTATTTCGGTTTATTTTGCTAACGCTGTGTTCTAGTAATAAGAACCATGAATATTGCAGAGACTTGTGCGGCCTATTTTCTTAGGTCAGAATGCCGAATTAAACACAATGTATAGAAGAATCGGTGCTTAATCTAGTCTATTTGAAATATAGTATATGTACAGATAATTTTTCATATATTGGATACTGACAATTATCCTGGTATCTTGAAATGGCAGAAATAAAAAGTAGTATTGTAATAATTGAAATATTTTTTCAAACTTTGAAATGAGAACTTATAAAATGCCACTTGAATCACATACTTTTTTTTAGGTCTCATTTATATATATATATATATATATATATATAACTTAGTTTATATATATATATACATATATATATATATATATATATATATATATATATATATATATATGTGTGTGTGTGTGTGTGTAGATTAGCTATGTTAGGTCCCATTCCTTGTATATATAACTTAGGGATACAATGTTTGTCTAGAAAAACTGTAAATCTGTTGTAAACTACTGTCGAAAAAATTCAAAAAAGTGGTGCAATTAATTTTAAACAGTCGAATTTTAGATTATCAGAAATGATATGGAAAAATTACAATATTAAGGTATTCAAGGTATTTGATACCAGACGCAAACGCATGAAATACTAGTTTCTTAATTTCTCTTTATGTGGGCATTCTGTATTTTCCATCTCCCCAGCTGAAACCTAAGTATTTATAGGCTTCTGCTTGTTCCGGTTTCTTAATCTCTCTAGCAAAATGTAGACCTATTGAATGTGTTTTCCTTATTTTTTTGCATATTTATCTAATCCTAAATCTCAGCACTGAACCATTTTAGAGTAGTGAGGATACTCAACTCATTGTCGTCTTTGACAAAGTGTCTGATATCATCTATATTGGATAGGTGATAATTTGTATCCATATTTATTACTTTTAGTTTGTGTGAAATAATAATTAAGGACAGGCAGAATAATAGTGGTGACAAAGTGTTTCCTTGAATGTTTCCCTGTCACATATTCAAACAAATGGAACTGGCAGTATCTTTGCAATATTTACGGAAATATGCGATTACCGACGCGACTTTGTAAATTTACAAAGACTTATCCAAGAGTACGGCTCACTGTCAAAGGCTTCACTGTAACCTTTTCAAGATCTCACATTTCTAAATTTTTTACAATTTTCCTGTAACATTTGATTTATTCGTATTATATCGTTTCAACAATATGAAACCCTTCGACATCAATTCTTTTCTAGGGCAAGAATGTTGCTTTAATCGAGAAAAGAATAAAGGACAGACATTATCAATTTATATGTAGTGGACGGACATGTTATTGGCGTATAAATTTTTGGATGATCTGTTTGATACATTTTTGGTAGGTGATATGTAATAAATTCAGTTATTTATTATTGAAATTTATTGAAGTTATTAATTAGCATTGATTACCATTCTTGTGGATATCAACTATTTTATTTTTGTTAGACCTTACCTAAGATTATACTTGTATATATTTTTCTAAAGTTGCATGGATTCGTCATTCATACTTTTTTTTTCTTTCTCGTTTGATCCACTTTACACTGGGATAATTTTCTTTGGGTTTCTCAAAATTTTCTATCAAATATTTTACACACATTCAATAGATGGTGGTTGTTAAACCTCGTAACTGCTTTTTCAAATTCTCTGTAAAACTTCTTGTAGACAGTTTGGAATATCTTATTTTCTCGATAGAACACACAACGCTTTTCATATCGTCTTTTGTTCCTTGTGATTTTAATTGAAGCTTGTGTTTAATTCTTTCCTTGATTGGTTGAATTTTATTTACTGATTTAATTTTATATTTCAGCTTCATCATGTCGTTTTACCATGTTGAAACATTTGAATTTCTTGAAATGTCATCTAGAATCAATAACAAACATGTGTTTTCCTCAATTTCCCGATTTAATTTTGATTTCCAAGAAGGTTCTTTTGTCTGTTGTTTGATCTTTTCTTTGTCATGATATTAAGTTATTCAGCAACTTCTAAAGCCTTTGCAGATATGACATTATTTACTTTTGTGATGATTTCCAGTAGTCTGTTGATTAACAATGTTTGTAAAATAGCATTATACATTTGTATATGTTTATTGGACTTTTTCATGAGAATGTTTGGAAGCCAATCTCTTTCTGACATTTGTGGTCGAGTTATTTTGCTGATTATTTGAATTATGTGGTTTTTTGCTTCACTGATTTAATCCCTATGTTTTGAAGGAATTATGATCTAATGTCGTTTGATTCATCTTCATCTGTGATAGAATATGAATCAATACTATTGTTTATGTCACGGTGAATTTATTTTTATTTCCAGAGATATCATTACTTCGTATCTCATTTATTTTAGTTTGTTTCTCATCCGCTGTCATATTATATATATTCCTCTCTTGCGTCATTGTGTTAGGATTATGTCCCATATACTTTGTGTTATGTTTAGTTTTATCTTATCTATTTTTGTAATTGTGAGTTTTACATTATTATTTTGCATAATGTCCCAGTAGTCATTAGCAGGCTTATTTAGTTTGAGATAGGGTCTTATTTTATTTCCTACCATATCTCTCCAAATTTACTGTGTGAAAATTGATGATCTTTTGTGGATTTTTGATTTCAGTGAAAAAAGTTGCCTTGATTTGTTTATACTCTTCACATTTCAATTTCGTTCACTTTTCGTTTTATTAACTGATATGACATTAAGACACCAGCTTCAATGTTGGACCATTTTTAATATAGATGTAACGCACACAAAATTAATTCCCAACAACGAAAAATAATTAATGTTCTTGCATATAAGCTTCTATATAAATCTAGTAGCCTTCAAAAATGGAAATAGCTTAATTAATAAAAAATAAATAGATCATAATATTCGATAACATACTACTATAATAATTTATCTGTGCTGTATCAAGACTGTAGTTTTTCTGATCACAATGTGGTGAATTAGTGATCTGAATGTATAAATTGTGTAAAATTTTTCTCTATCTTGTCTCTCCCTACGGTAAGCAACTTCATAATTCAAAATATGCATCCGATTATCTTATGCTTATAAGAACATACAGTATGCATAAACTTTGCCAACTTCAAATTAACATTTTATTGCAGTTGAATTAAATTTCCTAACGGTACAGTTTACAATTGTATGACATTGAAAAACCAGTTCTTGTAAGATCACTGAAGATAAGTAACGTCGGGATTGGCCAGTAGCTTGGTGGGCGAATATATCAATCAATCATAATGGGAATACCAAGCTTGTAGATAACGAAATCAACAACATATCGCAAAATATAGAATTAAAAATTTAAGGGAATCTAATTGTTTCGAGCTGCATTAAAATCAATGTTGGAAGAAAATTGATAAAAAGAGAAATAATACTTGGCAAAGAAGATAACATTAATTTATTAAAGGCCAGATTATACGTCAAAAATATTTTGTTTTTTCGTCATTCACTCAGGTTTTGGAATGTCTCTTACCATTGACCTATGGACCAGCTGATGGAAATTAACAACGCCTCGTATACAATTTTCATTTATTATCTTTAGAAACTATATTTTTTCAGATAAAGACATTGAAGATATCCTGATGGCAAAACTAGAATTTGCATTCCTTTAATGTACATTGATCAGAGGTTCACATTCGTGCCAATGGACCTATGCCTAGTATTGACTATTTTTATACATGTACATAAATATATAGATTTATTTCCTGTCAACTATCTTCCATTGTTTTAAAGCTGTTGAAGCAATATTTCACATTGTTATACTGCTTTTAGTTCGCATTATATCCTCGTCCAATATCTATGTGAATGATAAAACTTATACTGCAGAGGAGAAACGCAAGTTGTACTGTTCTTGAATGTCGAACAGGTAGAGATTATTCTTTTATATGTTGTGTCCGTTCAAGACATGGCCGTAAATTGCACTCGAAAATTTCCTATCTTTTTTCGCCGTCAGTAGTTGTTCCTCATTTGCGAAACCTTCAAACTGACACATTCCAAAATCCATTTACACAAGCTCGTCGAGTATGTGGCTCCAGTTCTTCCCTCATCTCTCATGCATTCAAAATGGCCTGTGCGGTTTTTAAGCTCTCTCACTTAAGCATAGGTCCTAGAAAATTCAGATTTCTCTTCCTGATTTTGAGTATAACTTTTCTTTTTTATCATTTTCTTCATTGCTTACTTTCTCTATCCATTGAATTCCCAATATCCCTCTGTAGAATCACATTTCTGTTATATACAATTTTCTCTTCATCTGTGAGATTATCTCATATTCACTACTATATGCGCGGATAGCCATACGTTTAGCAACATTTCTCTATTTGTAACGAAATATTTATTTTCATTATTTCACTTGGATTTTGGAATGCATCTGTCATATGCGTGTTTACATTTCTGTATCGCATTTCCTATACTCTGTTAAAACATTTCCCAGATATTTAAACTTTTATACTTGCTTGATGTTGGCATCTCAAATATGTAACTCGCATGTTCGTCACGCTGATGGATCATACTGTCTGTCTTCTTATAGTTCACTATTAGACTATAATAATAAAAGTAGCTGAACTAGTAACATTAGATCAGATACAAATTTTATATATTATTGATATCGATCATTAGAGAATATATGTCAATTATATTATAGCATATGTAAATATGTGTCTAAGACCTTAAAGTAGAACTGATAATTTGAAATCTCCGTTTATATAGATACAGAGAAAAAGAAGATATACAAATCTTAAAGTTCATAGAAAAAGCAATTTTATTCTTCTTCAGAAAATCCAATTGATTTTTTCTACACAGAAAATGTGAAGGCTTTTTTCAGTATAATCCTATATGATATCGTGAAATACATTCAGACTATTTAATTTATAAGAAAATGAACCTGATGATTTCCAACTTTATTTCGTTTCCATTAATGTTAAAGATTGTTTATTTCTTTGATTGGCATGACCGTCCATCGAAATTTATGTTATCATTTTAATATATAATTTAAAGATTTAAGCTTAAGTCATTGTATGACTTCTGCTTATAAGTAACTGTAAAACTATGTAAATTGAATGCACAGATAAAATGTATTAATGGATTTAGATTTTGCATAGGAAAAACATGCATCAGTGTATAATCCATAATTTTATTATAATATTATATGGATAGAAATCATTTAAACATGGCGGTTTATCGTCAAATGATATTACAAAACAAGACATCTTTCCTGAAATAAGTTTGCCTCCAAGAAATTAAAGCGATGTTTTCTTATCAGAACGAACAGAATTATCGTACCTTCATAATCACCATTAAACTCATCCAACTCTTTCCGTATCCTCTGAACTCTTCGTATTGGAGCATGCAGTACGAATATTAAGCCGTAATGCATTCAATTTCCAAATTTTATGGATACTTTACTTAGTACCCTTCTGGTAAAATAAGTACACTGTGTAAGGCGTGTATAAACTTTTTTGATTTTTTTTACGCCAAGAATATAGGAAACATTGCTAATGTTTCCGTCAAATTTCGAGGCCACGATAATGATATTTTCTGAAGTTTACCTATTCCGATTAGGAAAACTAGCTAATATGAATATTTTCGTTCGCACAAAGTAGGGCCAAACGACATATGATTCAAAATTGGATTCCACGTTTAGTCGATTATTTAGGGGCCCTTCGACAAAAGAATAAAGAAGGAAATTTCAAGACTGTGAAATCAACAGATTTTAGGAATATTAAGCTCAGTTCCCGAAGGAAATCTAGCCAAACAAGCAAAGCCATTTTCAGCGCCACCGAAAACCACGATAAATCGCATTCTTGGGACTACGCCTTCTATGCGATTTTCCCTAAAACTAACTTTTTTAATGCTCCGTGATAGGAATTTGATGCTTCAATAGGCTCGGAAGTAGTTATGATTTTATTTGTGATCCAACGAAGACACTGGATTTGAATTTTATGGCATGCCGTTTAGGAAAGAACACTTGAAGGTACTTGAAGTCTACTCCTAGAGTTGTGACAAATGTTTCGTAAGGCATACTTTTAAGTGCAGTAGAGAAAGCAATATCTGTGCTGGGGAACAATGTCACATTTAACGTTGTTCCTCACCACATCTAGCAAGATTTTGACATTGCTGTATTTCTCTTCGAGCTTCTCTGAGTAAGACAGGAGAAGAGATGGTTAAATTTTCTCGTTATAAATCAACACCGTTCTGAGACTCCGGGAAGACCTGTTTAGGAAGAGGCGCAATACTCTGGGGTTACAGGCGTTTAGCATTGCCACGAACAGACTAGTCACATTATGGCAGAAGTAACGCCTATACTGACGGGGAAAAAAGCTTGCAAACCATTGATAATGCCTTTTCTGACACTTTCATGTAAAAAATTACACTGATTGAGTCTCGACTTCAAAAGCTCGGCAATAGACATTTTGGGATAAGGATCTCCGTTTCTATAATCGAGGTATTTTCGTTTGGGTATTGATTTCTCTCCTTAGTTACACCACTGTAACCTGGATCAATGACATCATCCACTTCCGTATTGCTGTTCTTTTCTGAAATTTTTAATTTGGAGCCAATTAATGTAGAAAATACCACAAAGAATATAGAATCGTCGATATTGAACATCCATAATATTTCGTATTTTCATAGCTCTTGCTACTGACCCAGTAACGATAAAATCCTTAATACAGGTGGAACTAATGCGCGATTGTTAATACACACACACACACACAGACACACACACATATATATATATATATATTGGTTTAAAAAATAAGTGGAAAAAGTATTTAAATTAAAAGAAATTCTAAAACTTTTCCACTTGAATATTCCACTATCGACACCATTAATTTTCCATCTTAACTTCTAAAGCTCTTTTGCGGAGTTTGTAGGCTAAATAAGTTGCCCAGTGTCTGCGAATATTTTAAGGTACAAAAGCCAATATAAATTATGAGATTGTTCCATAACGTAAAAAAGATTATCGTAAGAAAAAAGCGATTTTCGTAACAAATTCATCCTAATGTCCAGAAATGCCACTTAAACGTTGCCCTAATGTACATTTTGTTGCGTGAATGGGGGAATTATGCCTCACACAAAATCTTGATTTTAATTTCCTCGCATCAGTTTTTTCGTTCCTTGCAACTACATTTGCCCGGGAAGAATAAAATGCGCTGTTGTTGAGACATGTAATAGCGGCTCCAGTCAAGAATGTATCTATTCGATCGTTCGTTATGTGTGAAATTTATCAATATCGAATTCTCCAACATGATTTAGTAGCAGCGTAGCTTCGGCATATATATATATATATATATATATATATATATATATATATATATATATATATATATATATATAAGTAATCATGTTTAACGAATAACTGTAATCTACATTTTGGAAAACCAACTCCTGTATTCACAATATGTTACTACTGGCGAGAATATTCCCTGCATCGCCAACAAGTAAATGATCTACAGCCATTGGGGTGTCAAATTAGCCGTCATTGCAGAAATCGAAGCTCAATGACATCATGTTCCTGAAACATATGATCTAACTGATCATCCAGACGTTCAAATACCCACAATTTTTCGTCAAAAGATCTAATTAAAAACAAAGTGCTAATGCATTATGTTAGGAAAAACTTAGTAAAAAATGATGGATCTCGTGGAGACTATTTTAATTGCAGATAATTCTTATTAGGAATTTACCTGAAAATGTGAACTTGATAAACATTGGCATGTTTGCATATATACATGAACGAAATGTGCAAAAATTGATGTAAGCAAAAGTTTTGAGGTTGCGAAAAGTCTTCAGCCTGATCCACTACAATATCTTTGACGAAAGGATCAAACCTCATATATGTTTTGGAAATATTTCTTGATTAGTCAGTCCATCTCTTACAGTCTTTCGTTAAAGGTTGTCACTTCCACTCTAGAAAATTTGACAACATATACTTTTATATATGTTGATAAAACAAACCGTTACTTCAGTTTCATCCACACACAGACAACACCATTTATGCAACCACATGGTCAGAAAGCATGTAAATATACTATGTGTTATGCTTATAACCCATACAGAAATGTCCCCTATATTTAGGATGAAAATATTGGTACAAACGATGCTCTGTGTCAATAATGTTCAGTAATGTCGTAACCGTTAGATTTAATCTTGATAATATCAGCCACAATACTTCGTTTAAAAAACAGTTGTAATACTTAAGCATTTAGAAGAGAAACGAATAAGAATGGTAACACACTCACATGTAATAATATAAATTTTAAAAAAATGCAATAAATAATATGTAAAGGCAATATGCGTACTTCTACTGTTCGAATGTTTTTTATGCGTATTTAAATTTTATATATTAAAAGTGATTAAGAGGAATTTAAATTTCTGTAAACCAAAGCAGTGCTCATGGTAATTAAGCGCTTGTATTATTTCAAATTGTTTGAGAAATTCCAGCTACAGTGAAAACCCAAAAAGAAAGACGTAATCAGGAATGACGAACTTTGGTGGATTTTAAATAGATTTTACTGATCTAATCAACACAATCCTGATAGGTATTTAAACAAAAGCGAGTTTAGTTACCTCTTTTTAAACAAATGTATATATATCGTTGGGTTTTGTCTGTGACTGTATCGGTTAAATCTATTTTAATTTCACTGTTTAAAGAGAAATCAGTAATGCCTAGTAAAATATCCCAGAGAATACCGTTTGTATTAAGTTTTCAATCAAGTTTTTAATCAGATGTTATACTTGAATTAATATATGTTAACTGTTGAAATTAGATAAAATAGGACGACTGAAAATCTATATATTTAGATCATAGTTACAAAATTATTTATGCGTTTAAAATAAACTTCTAGTTTGCAGGCCAACAAATCTTTGAATGCAGCTTTTGCATCTTATTTGCAAAGGATTATATTTTGGCTGAAAGTAGTCAAGATGGTGGGAAAATAGGCAGTCATTGAGCGAATAATCAAGGAACATGGTGGAGGTGGCAAATTCTTGTATGCCAAGTCACTGAGATTCTGTAGTTACATGCTGGCAACATGTATCCCAGCAGTCACATGAGGCAGACTTGAACCTCGTTGATTAACCGATTCCTGTCGCGATTTACTTAAATGAAAACGCATTTCATCCAATTCCCGGTAGTATACTGATGCTATTTTTAGATTTTAGTGATTTACGTTAATTTTCTTTGAAAACAACTAACTGATTCTAAAGATAATATTCCTTCCTACATGTTCAGTGTATATATTTACAATGTCTGAATCTTGGCTCAAAGTTCCAAAATTTTGTGATCCATATATGTGCGGAATAATTTTCCCGATTTCTTTTAGCGCCAAAGTAATTTTCCATGCTGTTTGTCGTCTTCAGCGACATTCGTCTAATATAATCGAATAATAATGTTGCAGTTGCGCAAATATGTATGCAAAAGTAAGGGTGGTTATAAGGAATTCTTTAAAGAATTAATTAAATTATGCGTTAAATAAAATGGAAAAAATTAGTGAATATATCCATATATTCATTCATTATGTGCGTAAGAAAAATAAAATAAACCAATAGTTATAAATATATAATGTTTTTCAGAATATATATTTAAGTTATTCAAACCAAATACAATAAGATATGTCGAATTATTTATATTTCATAATGCTATTTTTGTGGTTTCTTCTCTGATGGATGGAATTAAACGTATTTCGTTCCGAATGTCGTAAAATATGCTTTTTATTTGTGAATTAAGCAATAAGGTTTCGTTTTTTTTTGTCACTACAGTCATTCAAATTCTACAGTGATGTTATCCTAAGGGAAATATCTAGATTTAGTCTTCTTGCCCCTTGTAGCTCTTAATAAGTTTTGACATTTTGTTAATTTTCCAAAACCCTGTTCTGCCATCCATTCATCAAGTATGTTACGCGCTGTTTTCCTTTGTCCCTCTTTTCTTCTATCTGCCTTGTGATTATCAGATTTTCCAAGCTCTCCTTCCTCGTTATGTGCTCCAGAAATTACACCTGATGTTAAGTATAGATTTCCTTTTAGTTTCCATTCAGTATCTTCCATTCAGTATCTGTCTATCTTTCTCAGATGATGTATTGCGTACACTATTTACATTATTCAGACTATTGTCCTCATCTTTGTCGCCATATTTATTACAACGTTTCGGCCGTTGTACGCCCGGCCTTCTTCAGGTAGTTGGAATGTCGAACTGAACCCTTTATTTCGCTCAATGGGGTAGACTGTTTTAGTTCCACGTGCTATGTCTAATGGATGTCAGTTATCAGTTATCTCCCGTTAATTTCCCTCTGAAAGTTCTCCACCGCCTTAACCATGTATTGAACTCACAATTTTTGGGTCCTGTCACTGGATCCAACTAACGCCTTTATCAACTGTGACATGAGGACATCTGTGTATGAATTTCTGGGTATCATAAACCTAATGAATTCAGCAACAATTTTTTTTACCGGTGCTCATATGGCAATTTTTGCATGTTTTTACAGAGCTCATATTGCAATTTTTGTTGTTACTATCGCTTTCTCTGGTTCTCCTTGTTACTGTTTCCCCTATTGTATTCATTTCTATGCTTTGTTGGCTGAGGAGATTTTTGTGGCCTAGCATATGTGCTGATTCCTTAAGTTTATGGATTTTTCAATGGTGTTTCTTGTCTATGATCTCAACCTGATCCCACAGATCTCCCTTTTCTCTCCATATGTGGTCAGCCACGCCTGATTTTTCTATATCCACTTTAACTTTTGGAATGCATCTTTGGAAATCCCCATAAATATTTGTATCTAAGTGTGTGCAGTTTCCATCCACTGTTAGAACACTTACCAGAAAGTTAAATTGTTGTACCTGCTTGGTTTTGTTATCACCGACCTGTAATTTGCATTTTGGGCTTATCCTTTTGCTGATGACCATGCATCCTGTCATCTTGTAGCTTATGCTTATTTCTTTCTTCTATTTTCCTTTCGTTACCTACTATTGGATGTTTTGTAGTTTCATTTCCGTGCTATCAGCACTGTATCATCTGCATATGTTATGCCGTTAAGATTGTGGGTGCCACTAATGAATCCCGGTAGAATTTCAAATACTTACAGGATAGCCTCTCTCTATAGGTTTAATATATCCGCTGAGAAGACACATCCTTGTCTTACACACCTTTTGTATATCACCTGAACTCACTTCTTGTCGGTATGCATGCGATTTTCTCTCAGTATAGGTTATTATTTGTTTTAATCTCTTTCCCGCATATATCAATTTTAGTGTGAAACTCTGAATGATATTTGTGGCGTATTTTGTCGAACGGATTTGCATTATTTATAAAACACAGTTACACGTTCTTCTTTATTTGTATTGCTCTTTCTGATAACATTCTGAGGATAAATATCCCGTTCATTTTTCCGGTGTCATTAAAGACCCCGCACTGTTCTTGACGATAATGCTGCGTGCTCTCTTCATAAGAATTCGACTGATGAGTTTTGTTATTTCGCTCATTAGACTGATTGTCCGGTGGAGATCACATACTTTTTCACCTGGTTTCTTAGGCAGTGCTATGAAAATAGATATGCTTAGTTCTTCCGGTATATCACCACTGTTATAGATTTCATTTATTATTTCTGTAACATTTTATATGCCGAAATTTTCTAAGTCTACCAGAATTCTTATTACAATTATATCTGACCCTATCGCTTTGTTTCTGTCCAATTTCACCAGTTCAGATTCTACTTCGGTTTTTAATATTTCGGGTTCGTCGGTATTTCTATGTATTGCCAATTGTTCTTTTACGTCGTGGAAGAGATATCTGATATATTCGTTCCATCTCATAAGTATTTTATTCTTTCTCTAACATCAGGGTTCCATACTTGGATTTTATTCAGCTTGTTGATGATCATGTTTTTTTTTTTTTTTGTAAGTGGATCTCATTATATTCTGAGTATCACCTTTCTAATACTCATTCTTTTTATTTCTGCACATTTTTCGATGAGATATTTTTCATTGGCGTGTATGCATTCGTTCCTTATTTGTGTAGTTTTCCGTATTCCGTTCCCCGTTTTGGCATTGTTTTCTCTCTATTTTTGCATCATGACGAGAAACTCTTTTGTGATCCCTTCATTTTTTCTTCCTCGTTCATTTTCCTTTGGGATGATGTCGTTAGCTGATATCGCTAAAGCTTCTCTTAGAGTATCCCACTTTGAGTTTCCATTTCCATTTTGTCCCTTGTATCTTTTCGCACTTACCATATATTTCTTCAGTTTAATAGTTTCTTTCTTAGTTTATATATAACGGGTTGGAGTGATCGTTTCTGCAGTCAGCAGTTGGTTAGGTTTTACAGTGAACAACTACATTGCTGAATCTCGGTAACCGATTTGTTTTTAGTTTCTCTTTAGTGATTCTCTACGTCCACAAATGTCGAGAATTTTCTTGGAAATAGCTCTTGGCTGTTACCTGGCCATTCGCCGTGTACCAGTGGACCCATTTTTCTGAGCGTTTCTGGTGGATTCCTAGTCCAAATTTACCGGCTATCTAAGCATCCCACTCCTTGCTAACATTGGCATTCAGGATTCACATGATACTTATAATTTCTTGTGATTTACACTGAGCTTTGGCATTATGTAGCATGGAGTAGAACGATTCGATTTCTTTTTTTGCAATTTGTGCTGTCAGTGAATACACAATTACAATAAATATACTAAAAAGCTTTCCTTTCAATTTAACTACAAGAATTCTTCCAAATAATTGACATTATCCCAGAATGCCTTTATTGATGACTTGATTTAGTATCACGCCAACACCTTTTTCATTTTTCTCTCCGGCTGCATATATAATCCTTTCGATGTCATTGTCAAAATCTCCGTTTTCTGACAACCTAGTTTCCTATATTCCTAATATATTGATATTTAAACTACGCATCTCCTGTTTTACTTTTTCCAACTGGCCATATTTGTTTAACGTTCTAAAGTTCCATTTTCTTAGAGTTATTTTGTTTGATCCGAACAGTCACTGGGTGACGGTTAGTTTACAACTGTCGATCCTTTCTGGGCATGCGATCACTTGTTCACTTTACATCGTTTATGGTAACAGTCGCTGGATGTCGGTCTGGCGATGAGTTAAATCCCATTCACGACATTAGGTTTCATATTTCGATGGATTCTTACCTTTCCAAATTTGATCGAAATTAAATACTATCTCATTTTATTTTCCAAAAGTAATCCACTATGCGATATAATCCGTTTACTCTGTGTTAGTACTGATCGCCAGGCATTTTTATTTAAGCGCCAGTGATGTTGTTTTTTTTTTTTAAATACAGATGTATTATATCGATAAATATCGTGGCTTTACCGGCAAACTATAGACTGCAGATACCTTTATTCCATGACTATTCGAATATGTTTTAAATCATACCATTACAGTACACATATAGATATCGCTAAGATTCTTGTGCTAAACTCCGGAGTAGGGGTTATGAACATGACATGAGCTGAGTGACAATATTTATCAAATGTACACACACACACACACACACACACACATATATATATATATATATATATATATATATATATATATATATATATATATATATATATATATATATAGACTCTCTCGTTGTATTCAGCTATGAACTGACAGTCAGGCACTAATGGTGAAGATTTGTGCAGAACCAACCACGTTCAACATACATCATGCAGAAGTATTTTATTTATATTGTCAGATGTCTGTAAGCTGTAAAACACTTTTCATTATAGCACCAGATAATGCTACAATCACAGTTAATTTTGGTTAGGACATTCCGATCACCTAGATATATGCTGGCCGTTGATTCCTATAAGAGGCTCATTCGCCTTTTGCTAGTTTCGATTCAGATTTTTCTGTTTCAACCAACCAGGGCTATATGATTCAATATGTACTGTTCATTATCCATAGCTACGATAGTATAATATTAATGACACTTAGAAATGTCGGTTCTCGTCTGATCACCGAAGTTATGAAACGTTGAACCTGGTAGGTACGTAGAGAAGTGACCACTTGCTAATACCAGATAAAGTTTGAAGTGCGGCTGTTATAAATACCGGCTCAAGGCGGAGAAAATATCATGATCTTCTTCTTCTTCTTCTTCTTCTTCTTCTTCTTCTTCTTCTTCTTCTTCTTCTTCTTCTTTTTTTTTTATTAATCCTCCTCCTTTCCCTCCTTCTTCTGATGTAATCCGTAAACATTGACAACAATAAAATATCTTAGATATTATATTTATGGCTGAATTTACTTTTAGGTGCTCAGTTATCTTAACTGTCTCTGAAGCATGTATACTCTTATTTTTCTCTGTAACAAAAAGTTAGATTATAATTTCTTGTGATTTACACTAAACGTTGGCGTTTACTTGCATGTAGTAGAACGATTCGATTTAGTCTTTTGTAATTTGTGCTGTTGGTGCATACACAATTTTAATAAATATGTAAAAAGCTTTCCTTTCAGTTTGACTAAAAAAATATTCATTCAGATAACTGATTGTTTCCCAGAAGAACTCTCATAAAAATAAAATAAAAACGTTTGGTAGATGCAGATTACAAAACAACGAATCTATGCAAACGCATCATCATTTAAACTAGTTATTTTATTTTAATAATACTCACGATCCCGTTTTAGACGTCTCTTTTCTCTAGAAAAAAACTAGTACAAATACATTCGCTTATACACCGTTTGTCGTATAGGCGATAACAAAAATCTATGAAATATTACGAATGAATATTTTATTTCAAGTCAACTAATGTCACTATTATATATGGGTGTGATAAATTATTATTTACCCCCAAACTGAACAATTTTCATTCAATACATTGGAGAAATTATTTTTATTGATAAATTAGTCTTATTAGAGAATGCACGGCTAACGTAAGTATGGCCTGTGTACCTTCGGGTTGTGAGCATTTATAGTTCTTTCTATCTTCATCTCTTTTATGTTTGAATTAATTCTTGCTGTATTCCCTCTCCTCATTGTCAATGTGGTGCGTGGTTTTACCATCAATCTATGAAACATACAAAGTAGTTCAATCCTTGCTCACCCCTGCTTCTCTTGCGTTCAGATTGCCCTTTGAAACATACATTCAGTATGCCGTCTTCCTTGATTGTTCATCCGTGGTATCTTTAGCATATTTCGATAGAAACGCGTTTCTTTCGTTTCAAGTCTAGTCTTACGATATGAGGAAATTTTCCAGAATTTTAAGCATATTTAAAAAAAAAAAGTAACAAAAAACGGGAGTAGACTCATTCGACATAATTTCCCTGATATCCTTTTTCATGTTGATAAACGTAACACGGCACATGTCATTAATGTTTTCATTGAAGATATGTCATGTTTTCTTTTACATATTTCTCATTCGAATATATAGTTAAATACCCGTTTGTTTAAAGAAGAATTTACCAACGCATACTTTCTGCTATTATCTGAGCATTTAATTTTTATTTAGTATATATAGCTATGCTTGGGTTCAATCTCAAAGAGACGGGGTACCTCATGAGTATCACACTCATTATAAACTAATAATGAATAACCGGATTAGCTTATTATATATTGCGCAGTGGTTTGAGGCCTGTAATTTTTCAAAAAAATGAAAACCAGCAATATTTTAAATGAAAACAAGAATATCGAATCCATATTTTCTCGATGGATAAACTGTCTAAAACTCGTAAAATGGAAGAAATATATGATCTATCATATTTGAATTTAGGAAGGAACGATATACTAACTTATTACATATAGCCTACTATTTATAATTCAATGCGCCGCAGGTTCATTTATTATGCTTTCTTGAAAACCATCGCGTTTGTAATTACTGAGTTTTAATTATACCTACAAACATTTTAGTCACCTTTTGCTGTCGAAGTTTTAATCGTTGAAACATTAACAATCACTTTGCTGAAGGTAGAATGATATTGCATGTTGTTATTTGCATAACGTGCATTAGTATTTATTAAGATTTTAAATGAATTACCTAATTATTCTATATTTTTACTGACAAATTCAGGATAGTTTTCTTAGATGCTCAATATGTATTTCATTCGAAAATCATTTTTATTAGAAAATCTTTTTACAACAACGAAAATTGGTTTTCCAATCAGTGGCATCAGGTGCTTTCTTTTGATTTTCCACAAACAAAAAAAGTTGTGCGGTTTTCCCAAGCGCAGAATAACACAGTAAGATAGCTTGAAGAAATTCACGTAGAAGTAATAATTAGGAAATTTATTTCCGGTTATAATACTGAAGCTTTAAAACAAGAGAACAAATTAAAAAAAATGTGATTTCTAAGTGGTTACTAATAAATACCGTTTCCTGAACATATACATATATATATATATATATATATATATATATATATATATATATATGTGTGTGTGTGTGTGTGTGTGTGTGTGTGTGTGTGTGTGTGTGTGTGTATTTTCTCATTATTGAAATGCAAACTCTCTCTTTCAGTTTCTAATTATGAGCGTCCTTTTGTTTACTTTTTCTTAAGATTTTTACGTTACTCACATATTCTCAGCACATGTCTTTTAAACTATTTTCCATCTCTAAGAATATTGTCCAACATTTACTCTCATAGAGGACTGCTAATATTACATGAAAGCATACTTTTTAGCGAAAGTTTCCTGTTCCAGTATCTTAATACTTAACACTTGGAGGACATCATTCATTATTTCAATTAGATTTCAGATTTTGGTGTGAGCCTTTACCATCCTCTGTTATAACACTTTCCTTTTATTTAAATGTTCGTAATTTTTTTTTTAATTCCGACCTCCACAATTCGTTGTCCCTATCCGGAGATATCCCACCTGAACACAACCACATTGGCTGATTTATAACTTCTTTTGACATCATGTAGGAGTTCCAGTAGTTTAATTTCCGAGTCTAGTACAAATGCCACAAAAATTTCCATTTCTTTGTTTTATGACATCAGTCGTCATCTTTGGTTCCAATAACATAGCGCTTGAGCTGATTTGACCACCGCTCTTATTAAGGTGCCTGTCGAGTCAGGAAAAATCAGATTATATCTAACTGAACACATTCATTCCAGAGTCCGATCTTGCCGGTATCTCTTTTTAGTTATTTATCGGCACAAGACCTTAGAAGATGAAGTCATTGATTATTGAAAGTAGTTATATAATTAGTGTTCCTTCAACCCAAGGGACGGTTTATACAGAAGAACTAAGAATTAACGAAGTGGATTTAGCAACAAGTTAACAATAGCACAGCACGAGATCTTCCGCGATGTGGAAAGGAAAATATGAAAAATCTAAACTTTAGCTTGAATAAGAGGATAATTTCGAAATTCACTGAAGGTTACCAAGATTGAGAGATATAACTTGCGAGGTACGGAGGGATCAAAATTTGAAACGTAGTTATAGCAAAATCACATCCAAGACATTCACATATATCATTTGATTGGTAAACCAAAGAATTACCTAAAATTTCAATTTATTTCAACAGTTATGGATGTAGGTCAGATTATTTATATTTATACGCAATGTGTTTATGTTTTTACGAATGTGTTTTTCCGTTTTATATTTATCAGAGTGTTAAAGTGTATAATGATTATGTGTTTGCTCATGTTTTGATACTTTTATGGATGTGTTCTTGTGTTTTTGTTAAAGTGTAAATGTGCTGGTAGAAAAAGAATCAAAATAGAAACGGAAAATTAACAGACAGATTTTTTATAGGACATAAAATCATGACAAGATTTGGTTGAGTTACATAATGCTCTACTTTCTAAAATAACATATGACGAAGAATAAACAATGAGAAGATTGTATACACTGTAGAATTGTTTAATGAACTCATTTGATTTATTTTTAAATGAAATATAAGGCTTAAAATATAAATGATTAAGAAAAGATGTTTTCATACTATGACGTAAATAACAATGTAAGCTTCTTATTTAGTCTACATCATATTAGTTAAAAATACCAGAGGCACATAGGATATTTTGAAATGAGTCATCTCTTGAGAAAATTTTTCTATAGCATTGTTTACTCATATTTATAAGAATTTTTCTCCGTCGTACATGGTTTCGAAAATGGCATTACATGTAATTGCAATCCTATGGGATTTCATTTGTCAATACTTATTTAGAATTACGTTTATCAGAAGAAAATATATATGACGAACAAAATGAAAAACAAAATGAGATTGCCTATAGAATTTGCACCTGCGCTTAGCACGTTTAGCTTCGCAGTTTTTTTTACACTTCAGAAAAAGTATATGTTAGTATATATATATATATATATATATATATATATATATATATACAAACACACACACACATATATATATATATATATATATAGAGAGAGAGAGAGAGAAAGTGAGTGAGAACGAGAGAACGAGAGGAGGGATGGTGGGACATAGACGAAGTGAAGATAGATGCAAAGACATAGGTAGAGAATACGAGAGATAGTGTGAACACAAAATCAATTTTCCTGTGATTTTCAGCCGTTCAAGTTTGCCTCGAAAAAGCATTAACGTATGAAACAGATATTCATTATACATTGCTGATACATGTTTCTATACTGCATATTTGGAATTCTATTCACCTATAAATTTAGAAGACTTTGAAGAACTACTACGCAAAACCACCATATTTGATACAGGGATCATGCCCTGTCATCCAAGGCATCTTGTTGACGAGTCCCTGAATAAACTACCAATATATGATGAAGTCAAGGAATCTATCAAAGCTATGAATGAAACAATGTTGGAATTCCCGTAAAATGCGACAAATATGGAGGCGATCTTTAATATATGGGCAAATGATCCGCCTCACAAGATTTCAAATTCTCAGAAAAAACTACCATCTATGAGAGGAAAGGAAACAGTACTTTCTGCGGTAACTACTGTAAGATTTCTCTAATTTCAGTACCTAGAAGTATTCTCATTCATTTTATGAATAACTGAATAAGGCCACTAGCTGAGATAATCTTTCCAGAAACAGAAGCCTCTTTCAAGCTCTCCCCTGGAACAATAATTATGATTTTCACATTGCTCCAACCACAAGAGGAATGTGAACAACTTCAACTCTTGAATATGACATTAATGACCTTATCAATGTATTTGTGTCAAGTGAAATTTCTGGGACATTCTATCCATATACGTCTGTCCATAATACATCCAAATCCAGAAGCTCCTTCATGCTAATATACGCTCAATTGTCCCCGACAACAATAACAAATCATTTCTACAACATTTGCTACAAAATTTGCTACAATTTTGTTCACGATCCAATGCCAACTGACACAATAAAAGTTGATCTTCCTCCAAGCATTGAGATTGTCTAAAAGACAAACGGTAGATTATTCAGCATACCCCGTCTTCGCCTCAAAACCAAAACATCAGTGTGTTCACTGATTGTGTTTCAATATGCATATGACAACGGTGTTGCAGCACTTTCTAAATCACATCATCAACAAATACTGAATAAATAATGAAAAATACATACAGGAAACTCGGACCAAATATGAAGGCAAATAAAATATAATCATCTATTAAACCATCACCAACTGAAACAGAACCAAAGATACAAATTGCTGAAAGAGTCTGGGAGAATATGTTTGAAATTCTTTATTTTGGTAGCAATATGTCTTCTAGCATTAATCTTCAAGATGAAATACATCTGTGTAGGATAAACATTAGGTTGCTTTGAAAATAGAGATTTCCAAGATCATAACATCAGAAACAAAACATTAGTGTACAAAGCAGTAGTGTTTCCAAGTATCCTATCTGAAACCTGAACGCCTTATCAATAACATCTGAAATTCCATGAAAATCCTCAACAGCGTTTAATTCGAAGTCTATTGAACATTACTTTGGAAGGCAGAAAAGGAAGTCAGCGCACTGGAACGAGCTAAAATGACCAGCATTCGATGTGGCGAATATCTGGTGCAAATGGATGACACTCGCTTACCAAGGCAATTTTTTACTCCTAATTCAAAGAACGAAATAGCAAAAGAAGGAGTTAAAAGAAGATATTCAAAGACGCTCTTACACAAAACATGAAGAAATATAACATCGG
Source organism: Acanthosepion pharaonis (assembly GCA_903632075.3). Lineage (NCBI taxonomy): Eukaryota > Metazoa > Mollusca > Cephalopoda > Sepiida > Sepiidae > Acanthosepion > Acanthosepion pharaonis. The sequence goes on along the minus strand of CAHIKZ030001061.1, from coordinate 284,754 downwards.
AATTAACCGCTGGGAATCCAGTGCAATGGATATGAATCTCTGGAGATCCATCAGACGATCTAAAGGAATACAACGCGTCGAAATGAAAGACGACAAAAACAATGCTTAATACAACGTCCGGAACAACGTGTACGGAATATCGAAGAACATTTCAAACAAAATTAAATCTCAATAGACATCTCAGAGTGCAGAAACCCAACTGACCGTGATAAACTGAAAAATACATCATCCTCGACCTTGAAGAATTGCCACGAAGGGATAGCTAATATTTGTTCATGTAGATAACTATTTCTATTTTCTTTCCATTTCTAACTGATAAGTTGGGGAATATGCATGTGGAAGTTCTCAGTCTACTCAGACAAAGTGATTGATAGGTGCAAGAGTTGCCCATAAAAAGAAAATTCATGAACTATTAAAAATGAAATCGTTAAATTTGATGCTAGCGTAATTAAATTTAAATGCCAGAAGAGAGACAGTAAGATATTCTTGATAAGAATATTCAGAGTAATTCTTTACGATGGATTTTGTAATGTCATTTCAGGAAAACTACTGAATCTGTAGGTTAGAACACATCAGATAACGAGAAATATATTTTGGGGATGAATCAAATCAAAGAGAAAAAGATTTAAAATCCTAGTAAAATATTAAATCGTTCTAATCAAGATCTATACCTTCGTGTGTGAGGCGTAAAGACCTAAGGATACGCTCCTTTTTGTTCGTGGAAAAAAACAAACGAAACATAACATTCAACATCAAATTTCTTATTATTACTGGGATGTATGTATTAGATACTTTTGTTTCTTTTCAGCCTGAAGCCATTTGGTAGGAATTCAGCATCTTATATGTTTTATTCGAACTAGTAAAGGTTATATAATAATGGGAGAAAATTAAATGGATGCCAATGAGGCACCTTTAGTTTTCATACTTCTAAAACAAGTAATTAGACCGTATAGTAGCAGAAGCCCAAATTACGAGATATTTTGAAGGTGATCGACACGATCGCCCCATTTGCAAGAGTCTGAACAAATGAACTGTTGTGCAGTTAACATGACGTCCCCCTGTAACCGAAAGGAACTAGGCAAGACGTCTTAAAAATAAAGAAAATAAATGAATCCGTCGAAGTTTTTCCCAGGCTCGCGACAAGACAAGTCCTCCGTCTTTGGTCAGTCGGGGTTCTGCCTTCGAATAGAGTACGCTGTCTGGCTTGGTACCGAGAAGATTTGTTTTCGGGTAGAGGTTGACCTAATTAGACCAGAGACACAGATGAGAAAAGAGATTATTACTGCACTCGAGACGGATTATATTGAATAGTATATCCAAATATTATTTAGTCTACAAGCACAATGACGAAATTAAAACGATGCCTCATTTTCACACGCAAAACAAAACGATTCTGTATGTTGCCAAGCGATATATATATATATATATATATATATATATATATATATATATATATATATATATATATACCGCTTGGAACTACCCTTCCGACTCCATGCATTCCAGCCACATCCATCTGCAAAAAATTAAATGCAATGTCAATAGCGATCTACTGTCCTCCTTATTGCACTTTTCTTTTCCCTTTTCATTAATGTTTGTTAGTTTTTCTGGTGTACCCAGTAAAATCTTTTGTGATAAAGGCGTTGCTGCCTTGCATGTGGTGAAACCGATTTTGCGTGTATGTGTTTGTATATATATATATATATATATATATATATATATATATATATATATATATATATATATATATATATACAAAGACAATCTTATGCATACGTACATAAATACATGCACAAATATAGAAATATATTATTGTATATCAATATTTAATTTCTCATTTATATATATACAGGGTCTCCCCAAATAATCGGACCCAATTTAAATGCAAGTAACTTGGATTTTAAAAATGAAACAGAGTACCAAATATATTTATTACAACTAAATACCTAAGATAATAGCTGTGGAAAATAAACAAAACATTTGTAGAGAGATCGCATCCAGTACAGTCGATATGTTAAGCCATAAGTTGTTTGAATTGAGAGATCGAACTCGTGCCTTTTTCTTTTTGCTACACACGTTTCGGGTCATTTGATTTTCGTTAGACGAAAAATGTTTGTTTCCACCTTTTATTGAAAGGAATTATTTTTTGTTATGTTGCTTTTAATCATTGCCAATTGTGTGTATTAGTAATCCAAGATGATCCTGTAGTGTAAATAAATACACGGCATGTAAATACAAATCTAAAACATATCATTCCATCTTAAATAAATAAACAATCCCTTGTAGCAATTTGTAAAATCACCTTGAGAACTAAAGGTAAATCCTTTTATCAATATTCTCGATTAAAATTAGTAAATTTTATATCGTGTTTGTCGAGCCATAGTAAACCAAAGACTAAGCAAACCAATTCAAAGATTTGGACGAAAAAAAAAGAAACCAAAATTCTTCATCCTTTAATAGTGTTTAGGTTAATGCAAACATTCATAAATCTGTTAAGATAAAGGAAAATATTGATAAATTAGCGAAGGTATTAACAAGGAACTACCTATAATCTAGTTTTCCTTTCTCAGTTGTGGGCTTCCAGGCGCCGGCCCTGTATTTGTGTGTATATATATATATATATATATATATATATATATATATATATATATATATATATATATAATAGAAATATGTTGTAGTGGTTCCAACGAGATGTGTGTGTGTGTGTGTGTGTTGATTTTAATTTACATATATATATATATATATATATATATATATATATATATATATATAATATACATACTCAAACACACTTAAGTGACTGCGAATTCCATTTTGTTAAATAACACTAATAGTTTTTTAACGCATATATACAAAACATAAGTTAGCATGTGAAACAGTATCCGCAAAAGTATGGTGCCAAGCCTATTTCAAATCGTGCTGGCAATATAAAGAATAGCAATCACACAGTCCATATAATAATTAATTTTGCAAATTTCATGTATCATCCGTCAGGAATCCTGCGATTCCATACATCTTAATGTCCCCATATATATTCTGACATAAAATTGCGATCTGAACAATATGCATTACGATCTAGTAAAATGAAATGTACTCATCATACAGTTATTTGGATTTCGGCAATGTACGCATGTAAAAACGAAAATAAGCACAAGTTGCCAAATGATGTGTTTATCAACACTGTGCATACCAAATCATAATTATTTTTTTCTTAGTTTTCTTGCATGTTATTGCCTGCCAATACCTTATAAATAATCGATTATTATGTTTTCATTCCGAGAAAAGACGGAAGCAAATATACCAGGTACTGTGTTTGATTACAGAAAGGAAGAAAGAAGCAAAAGTATAGAAAGAGTTACCACTATCATTCATTTAACGTTACCTTCCCTGAAATGGAAAATCTTGTTAATTTTGAAAATTGTCAATTGTGCGTGCTTATTTCTGTAATTAATTACATGCATTCATACATATCTTTGTTATTGCGATAATTTTTTACAGTTGTTAAACTGAAATAAATACACTTTTATTTTATAATTCTTTCACCTGGAAGAATTTTATTGAATAATTGAATTAAAATTAGGATTAATATGAAGATTCAACTAAAAAAGACGTGACATTTTCACAAGTCCTCTTTGTATCAATAAATTTATTTTTTACGACAGTTTTTAACAGATGTCTGAAAGTATCGGTGCATAGAAACATACAACTGGCAAGCATAACCTACTGTTCTTGCATTTTGGTGTGCTGTAGCAGTGTTACCTGAAATTCAGGTGTTCACCAATTTTGCTCAAACAGAACATGTCAAGTCTGCCTATCGTCCTTTCTATGGAGGTTATATAATATCTTACAAATTAAGTTAATAGTTATTTATGTTTCTGAGATGAAGTTCTGTAAGTATGTATCCTATTTACATTGTACGGACTGTTGTTCTCATCTTTGTTGCCATATTCACAACGTTTCAGACGTTTTAAGCTCCATCTTTCTTCAGATGATCGGAATGTCGAACTGCACACTTTATTTCGCCCATCGTGCAGATTATCCTAGTTCTCCGTGAAATGCCCGTTTCGGATGATTCAGTATCAGGTATCACCCTTTAACTCAACTCTCCATGTTTTTGTTCAGCTAAGCTGTAGGCAGGTATTGAACTCACAACTCTTTTGCCCAAGTCATTAGATTCAAGCAACGTTTTTATGATATGTCCTTCAGGGCATCAAAGTATGAATTTTGGAGAAATATGAACCCAATGTCCCAGTAACCGTGCGCTTGTGTGTGCATATGCGTGTGTATGTTTGTGTTTGTGTGTGTTACGGATGATTCTATATTTGTGTCGGCAAAATTCTTACAAGAAAATCTCTAATGTCAAAAATTACATTTACGGGAACTTTTCTACTAAATACATGTACTATATAAACAGCAATATATATATATATATATATATATATATATATATATATATATATATATATATATATATATAGTGAAGAAGAGGGTTCTGTATACCTACTAGGATTCTGTATATCTAGTGGAAAATATATATTACGTGATCCTTTCGCCTTCTTGCAAAACAGAAAGAGACCGATATATCTAGAATGGAATATCCTAATATGTCAAACGTACTCACCTGGGTTTTGTAGAAATATCTAAATATTATCTATAAAATCTACTTAAAAATCCTAAAATCTATAGTTCCGGCCTAAAATGCATATTGCAATAATTGATGAAGATTTCATTGTTTAGAACGCTGGATATTTTTGAAATTCCTATCTTAATTCTCTTGACTCGCACTATCTCGCTCACTCACACACTCTCTCCTCCTCTCTTACTATATATATATATATATATATATATATATATATGTGTGTGTGTGTGTGTGTGTGTGTCTGTGTGTGTGATTAAATGAAGAACAAATAGGAAAAGTTTATAAATGTAAAATGTTTCGTTTTTATTATAGTATTAATCAGAAAATGGGGAATAATAAATAAATCTTGTATATTTATTTTCATCGGTTAAGCTGCTATAAATAGGCGAGAAAAACACGTTATCCGAATATCAACCGACTCCCGCCTAGACAAAAATAGAATTAGGATACGTATGATACTTAGATGCATAAAAAATACACGGCCGTTCAAAAATCATACAGCAATCGCTATCACTTGATTAAAATATTTATCCCTTCCTTGCCTTTAAAGGATTGCCGTGCTGATGTTGCTACTTACTTCATACTGAGAATTTTTTTAAGCTTTATACTAAACATTAAATCTGTTACGAAAAAATAACTAAACAAATTGAACACAAAGCGATCAGCTTTAAAAAATGACTCGTAACTGGAAAAACCGAATGAAAAAAGAATGTTAACAACAAATAGTTTTTCACACCCAACCCAGTTTCCTGAAATATTGAGGGCTTGTGATGAAGACGTTTTTTTTGTCTTGCAAGCGTTTAGATAGTTTCCTCTTACCTTTCAATGAATATGTGTAAACTGATTTGCAGTAAAAACGGTAGTTACACTCACCAAGCGTTTCATGTGTCAAAACATACTGCCTCCGCTGGAAAGCCTCAAAGAGGCCTCTACCTCGGTTTCCTCCTCCCGCTTTCTCTTTGCCGCAGAGGCTCTATTAGAACGTCTGCTAAGGTTACCTCGCCATGTTATTTTTTCACGCTTAGTATAGCTGCCTGTTCGGTCATCGCCACGGCACTAAGAAGTGTGCAAAGCAGAGGTTGAATTAGACGCCAGCCGCTTCTCCACCAAGGAGACGCACTCAATGGAATGCTGCTCCCGTTTCCCCTTAGCCAGTGAGCCTTTTTTAGAACGCCTGCTAAGGTTGCCTCGACTGGTAGATTTTGCCGCCTTTGCAGAGCTGCCGGGTTGGTCATCGTCACGGCACGCAGAAGAGTGCAAAGCAGAGGTTGAAGTAGACTCTATATGTTCATCTGTAACCGGAGTTATTATGTGCTCCTCCGCATTCGCATGTTCTGCATGTGTAACGTTAACGGTATTAGGGGTCTTCAGTTGCTGACGTGCGGATGTTCTTCGTGTAGCAAATCTGAACTACGAAAAGGTAGAAATAGCTATGGAACGCTAAGATGGATTGGGAGTTGCGCAATATAGGCAGCACGCGGAGAAGAAATGTAGAATGCAAACGTTTAAGCAAATAGGTAACTTGCGGTAGCAGGAATCTGTCAATTAATCCATGTACAGAGGCGTTAATGGCGATCACATCAAGACGTGAGTGCGGATACAGCTGCGCTGAAGGTTTTCAAAGGGAGCGTGACTTGTCATTGATTAGTGTAGGCTGGACAATAGCCACGACTAAGATGAATGAGCTCACGCAAAATGGAAGATGTTAACGCGCAGTCACGCACGCGCGCATGATTTCGCAAGCGTAAGGCTTGACCGTAAACGGGATCAAGCTGCCTGCTGCATATGCAGCTTGGCTCTAACTCACGTGATGCCGGCGATGAAAATGCAAGGAGCTGCAATGAAGCATTTGCTCGTTTGGTTTGTGCGTCAATGAAAAGCCGCTAACCGTTTGTCGGCATTAGCTTTGAAATGGATTGGGAGGAAGCCCTGCTGTTTTAGCGCAAAATCTCCTCGTCAAGTCTGGGATGCGACCTGGGCTAGGGGAAAAGCTTTAAAGAATTGAAAAATGGACTGCTGAGGGCTGAACATTTTTCACTCAGCACGTATGCGGGTTTTTTCGAGTAAAGAGGCGAATAAAGGAAGTGCTTATTTTGGTAATATGCGACGATTAAAGCAATAGTGCTGACAAATCGAATATGTCATTTGTGGCTCAAAATCAGACATGGTAACAAGGATAAAAAAGCCGAATTTCAATGGCCCTGCGCCCATTCCAGAATTTGACGTCAAATGTTTTCTTCCACTCCACTGCACACACTGACCTATTTCTTCCCGCCCATAGCGTAACCTTAAATTAATCTGCATTTAAGAAATACCCAACCGGAAAAAACATTTTTAAGTGTTGACCGATTGTCGATTTGCACTCTGTTTGGGGGGCGCTCAGAGTTGAATCTTCACATGCTGACTCTCAATGGTCTCCTCATGAATCCGGTCCGTTTTCGCTAAAAACCGACATGCGGTTCAGGCGCAATCTGGGCGTATCGGTTTTTGGGTTTTAGCGATTTTCCGCGCTGTTTAGGGGTCCGTGATAATGAAACTTCTGGACAACAAGGTGTCAAATTTGGTTGAAATTTCCTTCTGTAAGCAGATGTTTTCGATTATCGATTTTTTCGGAACTTGAATCCGAACTCAAAAATCGGGCTACGTCACATCCTTACGGCAGCCATTTGCAAACTTGTGGTAAAAACCGCATCGAAATCGGGTGAGAAATGCGGCCTGGGCGCGGTAACAACGCCCACGACAGACACACAGACAGACAACATGAGAAATATAGATAGATAGATAGATAGATTTGTAACATTGATTTACAAATATTTTGTCTTCTTTTCATTTGTGTTTCATTGAAATGTAAATATTCATAAAAAAACAAATTAAACAATCTTGTATTTCCTTTTTACTTTTTACTTTCGTCATTGTGTTGAAATTGTCTCAGTCTGAAAAGGAATGTGCTTGAAACGTCTTGTTCCTTCAATCACATTTTCAGAAGTGTATGTAACAGACAGTTTGTCAATTCACCCTCTGCATCGTCTAAATATTGATTGTGTAATTACAAATATAATAATTCTCTTTTATTATCTCTAGATAATTATGTTTAGTTCAATTTTTAAAATGTATGCATGCCAAAACCAAATCTAAAGGAAGAACTACGTTAAAAATATAATGCCGGTTACCTAAAAGAATGGCGATTAATCAATGTCAAAATGGAGACCCCGGGAAAGAGAAAAAGTATATGGACAAACTGGAGAAAGGGAAGTTAAGAAGAAGGACATTGACATAGACACAAAATGAAAAGTATAAAAATGAGAAATAAACAAATAATATAAATGTGTCTTTATACAGGATTCAATCAACTAATCTTCTTTAACTCCTGCAACTATTTTGAAATTGCCAGTAAAAATAGCCTTTTGTGACAGGCTATTAATTTTTTTCTCTTCTTTAAGAATCCCTGTCTATATACTCAATTCAGTCATGAACATAAAACTAAAACTGGTAAATAGGTCAGGAGATTCTCGTAAATCATTTTTCCATTGAATTATCTCCGAATGATGGTGTATTTCATACGGTTGGGTTATTTAACAATAGGTAAATACTCAGTAATTTGAAAAAACAGGTGGGAAATCTTTTGAAATGTCAAAAAGTAAGAATTATTTAAAGAGTTTGGACCTAATTATTTTTCTTTGTCGACGTCGAAAAAATTATTAATACCCTGTAGCGATAGAAAAAGATATATATTTCACCTTGACTAAACAAAAATAACAATGACAAAGAACTGTAAATATTTATCGGAATAGAAAACAGACACGTGGTATGACGACACTCGCACGAAACAATTTTAGGCGGGAAAGTCAATCTCTCTCTTTTGCTCTTTTTGCTCTTTTTTTTTATCAGTGTCACTCCAGTCAAGACAGTACAGCCACTAACACGGAAGGGATTATATAGGCTATGGATGAATTATGAACAGAAACATTAGTAATGAGTAGAAACAGAAAACAGCATTCAAGGGGTCTATAGATACTGATTGGCATCGCATTTAAATTCTTGCATATTAAAGTTGGCTTGAAAGCATGGATCTGGAAGGGAGTTCCAAAAGCGTGAGCTGCGTGAAAATAAGCTGTTTGCAGAGAAAGTACGGCTACGTCTTGGTACATCAACTGTAAATTTATGCAATGTCGCCGCCAGTCTAGTATTGCGCTCGACTTAATACAGCCGAGGCACTATTGCAAAGAGCTCATTCAAAAATTTCCATGAAAATACTTAAAAAAAAAGGGACGCAGATGAAATCTTACGGCGGTGGGCAAGTTAAAGAAGCCGTACCACCAGATCAGGACAAATAATTTTGCAGATTACTCTTTGGGTCGTATCAAGGAACTCCAGGTAAATTGCAGGTGCAATGAACCATAAATGTCAGCAATATTCTAGGCATGCGTGAATGGAAGACTTAGTGATATGCAAGCTAAATTCAGAAGCAAAGAATTGTTTTGCCTGACGCAGTGAACCGACATTCTGAGCAGGTAACTAAGCAAGGGATTCAATATAGTCTATTGCCTATCGGCCGAGTACTTTAGCCCGAGAAAGCGCAATGAAAATCTTAACTGGAGGATAGAATGAGCTATGCTGATGGAAGGCAGTGAGTGGTCTCTCAGATTATTAATGGAGAGAAGATAGTTTTGGAGACGTTAAAATTAACAAGACGTTTTTTGCACCAGTTAAAGACGGACTTGTGTTCGTTTTATACATCAGCTGCTTTTTGACCTAGTCGGATTGAATATCCTTAACATCACGGCAGAAGTAAATGGTAGTGTCGTCGGAGTAGATTCTAAGATGAGAATTGATGTCAATGGGAAGTTCTTTAATGGAGATTAACAACAGAGTAGGGCCAAGGATGGAGCCCTGGGGGACACCCGCTTCAGTACAAGAACTGTATTCGAGTGGTCATTCAGAACTTCTTTAATTTCACGATTAGATAGGAACGACTAGAACAGCCAAAATCTCCCTTGTGTTACCTTTTCAGCTTGTGGAGAAGAGCTGAATACCAGTATATGTTAAAAGCTTTCAGAAATGTCCATATCTACAGCCTTGACTTCACCGTTTTAATCTAGAGTTCGATTAGTAGTGAATCAGTTTTAAATGAGAAGTTAGGCAGGCATACTCCAGATGAGGCAAACTTAGATTTCGAGGAGAATTTATATGCAAAGTCTTCAGCTTTATCAGTAGAGGACGATAACACATTAAATCGAATGAAGACCGGGGACAGAGACTTTGCACGATTTAGTACCCTATTACAGAGAAGCCAGTAATCAAGACAGCAAAAGTTTTTAAAGGTTATCCGTTGCCTTAATTTTTCAGCAAACATGAACTTAGCTCCTTCAAGGACTCGCTTACATTTGTTAAAAGCAGTAGCAAATGGGCACTGGTTATGATGAGATCTCTCACGCTGGTATTATCGGAATTGGTTACTGTGTGCTAATTAGAGCACGCTTGTGAGAAAGATCAGAGAGGATTGCGGCTTTTCCTGGTATTTCCGAGAAGGGATGAATGCCTCCAGATTCGAAAAAGAAACCACTGCGCCGCAATTTTCAATGGGGGGGGGGTCGCTGAAGATATTATTTCCAGCGATGAAACGAAGAAAATCACGGAATAAGTACGAATCAGCGTAATATGGTTACGGAGCTCCTGTTCAACGGATGCTTCGAAGCAGATATTAATAGCTTCTACAGCGGGGACCGAGTTACCAAGTGGGCAGTATTGCGTAGCTCGGCAAGAACGAGGAACGGAGGTAAGAAATAGATCCAGTAGAGAAGTCCGTTGCTCGGTTTGTATAGGGAAATGAGTAGGGAAGTTAACGATTTGATTGAGAGATTGCGCAATGGAGAAATTTAATGTTGTATACCGGCAAAATCAGTAACATTATAAGGTTTCAGCCGCGTGTTGTTATGAGAAGTAAAGTCACTGCAGATTGATAGAAAGAAGTCGCCTTTTCCATACTGTTATGCATTGCGTCTAACATACTGCTGTCTTGGGAAGAGGGTGAGAGATAAAGTGAGACAGAATTTACAAGCGAAAGATGGAAGGACATGCAATATTAGTTGGATTTATCAAGAGACATTTCTCTGGACATCGAATGTTTAAGTCGCGTGTAAAACCAATGTTATGCACGTGAATTGTGGAATTTTTTCGGTAAAGTTAAATATACCCTGGAACCAAGAATTCATTGCTAGCAATGGAAGAATTCAAGTTAGTTTCATAATGGGCTGAGATATCTGGCGACCGTTTAAGACGGTTAAGTATTGTTATTTTTTTGCTAGTTTAGTTCTAGTTACTTTTTGTTGTTATTTCCATGAGATACATTTTGAGGGGAGAAAAAACAACCACCTTTATTGTCACTATCTGTCATCAATGGCAATACGGACCAGCCAGGGCGTGCCCGAGAAAAGAGGTTAATGTAGCTTGAGGGTTGCCCACTGGAAATACATGCAATGACACTAACTAATACGCGACTTTGGCACTACGGGTACCCCGATATTATGTCCGTAGCAGCCCCTCCAAGCACTACCAAGTAGTTCGGTCTCCTAATGGCCAATCGGATGCAATAGCAGCAAGCAAACTGTCAACTCAATACCTTCACAATTGAAAGTCACAGACACAGAGTAATCCAATCACCAAAAAGTAGATACAGTTAAATCATTGTGGTCCTGGTAGGAGAAAGACAGACAACCGGTAAACAATATCCTGATCAGGGGACCATTGATCAGCCTCTACCTCTGTTCAATAGACATGGAAAGAGTTCGGAGCGAACGATAGGTGTAGCTATCTATTTTATTTACCTCTGGGGCAAATAAAACATACACTGCTACTTTTGTCATCTGCCCGCTTTCATATTCAGTACGCAGGATTAGGTCTAACAAGTAACATCCTCGTTGCAGCTTCACAATCAGCCGGCATTAGCAACAGTACGTCCCACATAAAATAAACTTTCCCTTTGATGACTCTCTGAGCTTTAACGCCCAGAGAATTCAAGGATTTAATTACAGTGTATTTTGTGGAGGGTCAAATTTTGCGTGAACCCACGTGCGATGTTTCTGTGCTAATAAGTTGCAAATGCTGAGGTTATAAAGCACAAACAGACATAAATACAAATAGAAATGCGGAAATATATATATATATATATATATATATATATATATATATATATATATTCAGACATCCAGAACGACGCCAATAACTTGGCAGTGAAATTTATGATTTCCCGTTTTCTTGTGAATTGATTTTGATAGAATGTTTCTGCGTAGCGTTATTATATTTCATTTCAGATTTGACAATTTTGGGATGAAGCACGCTAAGTAGCTTTTGAATGAAAATAGCCGTTATAGAAATTGTTGCAAAAAAATGAAAGATAATTATACTTATTAAGCATGCCTTCAGGATATATCCAACAGAAATCCATAACAATATAATAAGATTTATTAGTATAACGAATTATTGGGCCACATGAACGCCATCTCGACAGATAATTTAAAAATTCTTATAAGGGAATCAGGGAATCCGTCAATGTTTTCTTAATTGCAGCTTACTATGTTTCTGCTGCAGATTTCTACGTAGGATGGTGTCCGTCGGCATAAACTTCATGTTTAATGAGAGACCAATGATTTTCGATAGGAATGAGATACGAAGTGGCTGCCAGCCACATCATACACGTTTTCATCTTATATAACGTGTTATTTCTTCATTCCACTGAACGAAGTTAACAAAATCATGAAACATAATGACACTTGGTGTTGATGTAGTCTTACTTGATTCTATAGTAATGATATAATTTCTCGCACCTGAATAGATATTTCGGCGTCAGTATATATGATAATTGGACAAGTTCAAGCTATATTCTAGAGAGATGAGTTCATATCAACAACACCCCCATTTTAGATATTCACTTTCTTTTTCAATACTATTTCTAACAGGTGTCTATTTCTAACATTCCAATCCAATTAAATTTCGATTAATATGCCGTTGTATTTTAATATTATTTTTAGTTATAGTTGCTTCCGAGGCATCGTAAATTATTCCATGGGAGAATTAAATTGCAATGATTGCTTATTCTGTGTATATCTAGAATTTAACTGGTTTTTGTCTCCTATGCTGAAATCGTTCAATTTCGACAATGACGTCTAATAATTTTTCATTTCCGTCTTTTCCGAACTTAAAGAAGACTTTATGGTCGACCAGAAATGATCTGGTAGTTTCAAAATGTCGATTTTTTTTCTTTTTATTACCAGGCAGTGATTTGTCAAAAACTGATCTAACTTTCCTAGCAAACATCAGCTATGCAGGTGTCATTTTCCCGGTGACGTTTATATTTGACTTCATTCGATATACGCTTAAAAATACTAGTAGTGACGTTTCACCCGCTTCCAAGCATTTACTTTTCTGAATGCCTTTTTGAATGTGTCAACAAACGACACGACCTCGGATGATAAAACGACGTTGCCAAATTTTAAACCCCGTAGATTTGGCAGACATTTTAGGACTCTCTAGAGTTTTATTATCAGATACCACACTCTCATGTACTCCAAACCTCACAAAATGTTCGCGTAACAATTTAATCGTTATTGCCGTAGTAGGTAGTTTACACTTTAATATCTCGGACCAATTTCTGAAACTGTCGACCACAATTAAATATTATTAACCGTTTAGTGGTCCAGCTCAATACATATTTAGTCTAGCCTACGGTTTAACATTACTCTTTCATGCCTGATAATGTATGGGTGTTGATTCTGCAGCAGAATTACAACTATTAAATTTTTTAACATATTTTGAATATTTTGACCAATTTTTGGCCCAAAAACGTAGCTGCTCATCAGAGAATTTCTCCTCTTTATTCCCGGATGTCCTACGTGGAATTGTTTCAGCATCTTTTTTCTATCATAACTACACTTTCCCGTACAAAATATTCCGTCACATATATGTAAGGTAGCAGCGAGACGACGTGTATCTGCCTTGATACTCGTTGCCGTAAAATTCTTGTTTAAGTAGCCCACTCTCGCCTCTCGTGTAAGCGGGCGAGTCTACTTCTATGGGGGTGTGACGCCAAGACCATTCCGGTCTTGTAACTGGGCGTCTTAGGTTCGATTCCACCTCTACACGCCCCCTCCCTTCCGGGGCCACAAGATACTCGCGTTGTGGTCCAATGTTTTGAAGCTCTGGAGTAGTCGTGCGACGTGCCCCACGTCTGTGGGGATAGGTTCCTGGGTGGTCGCGTCACCCTTCTGCTACGACGCACCGGTTGGTCTTCCTCAACCTCCATCATTCCAGGGGATGCTGTGTCATCTACCTCCATCGGTTCTGGTAGAGTGTCGGATGTTTCGGGCTGGTTTTGATCCATATCAGTGGTGGACCATTCTCCCGGTATTTCGGGCCCTGTTGGGTTGTCTATGGTATCCAACATTCCTAGGGGTACCTCAGGTATCGAGTGGCAAGGGTATCTACTATTGGGTTTATTTTTCGGAGGAATCTGCGATTGCGACGGGTTACCCGGTTACTCCCATCCATGCGTACATTATACTGCCGGTTACCCAGTGTTTCCACCACACTTCCTGTCTTTGCCCATCGGCGCGGGTATGGACCAACTTGGTTCTGTATCTGCACCGTTTCCCCGATTTTCAGTTCCTGAAGTGGGTGACTTTTTAGATTGTATCCTCTTTCGTTCCTTAAGTGTCTTTTTGCCATCGCTGTTTCCCTATAATGACTGATTTCTCTCCAGCGTTTGTGGATTCGATATCGGTCCTGGAGCGCTGGGAGATGGTCCTTTATCACACGACCGTAGAGCATCATCGCTGGAGACATATGTAGGTCTCGTACCGGGGTGTTGCGATGAGTCAGTAGGGACCTAGCTGCCTGGTCATGGCATAGGCGACCGCAACTGTCCGTGCTATCAACAAGTATCCTTTTAGCCGTTTTAACTGCCAGTTCTGCTCTCCCGTTGCTTTGAGGGTAATATGCCGATGATTCAATAGAGTTGTCCCATAGTATCGTATCGTCAATACATCTTGTTTTCCTGGTCATATCTACAGTAATATTGTCGAACCTGCGTGTATATGCGTCTCCTGACGCTTGGAATCCTTGTGGTGCCCGAAGATAACGGTATCTACCCCATTCCGTGATGAAGGTAGTTGCATCTCTTGCCGATGGAGAGAGGGTTAGGCTATGATAGCCATTCCATGCATCCAAAACGGTTTTTCTAGTTTTCGCAGGCACCAGCGATGCCTGATTGAAAGGAGACGGTGTATGATGGGTCTCTCGTAGGGTAGCGGTGTTGAGCTTCTGTAGGTCCACCGTACGCCTCGGTGACCCGTCCTTTTCGGTGCAAACACCATTCTAGAGCACCATGTTGTAGGTGTACCCACTGGTACAGGTTCTATGATGCCCAATGCCACGTCTCGGTCGAGATCCTCCTTGACTCTTTTTCTTCCAATGGTGTGGGACCGGGATTGGGGTGTGGACAGCTGAGGGTTTGGCCCCCGGATGAACGTGATGTCCATGGGTTTTCCTTCCATCGCCTGCAGCCGTTGATGTGGGCATACATTGAATGCACTGGACTCAAAATGCTCCTTCATCCATCGTTCCAATCGGGGTCTGTTTTCTTCCATAGGAGCGAAAGGGATACTGTCCGGCTTAGGTGGGACATTAGTTCTTTGTGGGCACCCACATGGTGCCTTTCCGCCGTCGCTAGTTGCCACGTTCTGCTGGGAAGTTGGGTCTGAAAGTTATCTGGCACCAGACCAAGGTCTTTAGGGCCGACTCGGACAGGCAGAAATCTGATGTATTTTTTGATACATATATAATCTGACGTGTTTCCCGCGATCCTACTCTGACTTTAGCGAATATCACGCCTTTTATGTTTAGTAGGTTATCCGTGATTCCCCGAATTCGGTGACTAGTCGGTACTAGACATTTGTCTGGACACTTCAGAATTTTTTGGATTTCTGGTCCGCTAGAGCATGTCTGTGCCCCAGTGTCTGCGATCGCCTCGATCCGGTGAGTATGGAGGCCAGCTTGTCCTATGGATATGTGCCCGAATTCCGCATGGGCCTCTGGAATCAGAGTTATCTCTACCATCAGGGTTGGTGCTGGATCAGGAGTACCTCTTCGGAACTTACTTTTGTTCCAAATCAGGTGCGGCACGGCCTTTGGTTTTGTCAGGTTGATTTCACCTCTCCTTTTCACTTGTCCATCTTGGACGATCATCCGGTTACGACCCTTCTTGTGTCTTTGGGTGGTGAGAGTTCTGGATTCTGCTCCGACCACACCCGCTGTAGATTTGTTGCTGGACCCCTGCTTCGGTTTCCTGCAAAACCCTTTTAAATGTCCGGTTAAGCCGCAATTGACAAGTCATCTTTGCTGCTGGGCAACCCCTTCGTTCATTCGAGCCGTCAGGGTGTGAGCTCTTCCCACCATTTACAGGGTTCAGTGTCTCTCGGGGTTGATACGGTCTGGTTCTCCTGAGGCCCTGCTGCGGCCCGATCTCTGTGTGCTCGTTGTAGTAGGGTATACATTACTATGGAGATGGGGTGTAGACTTGTCCGTGGTCTCTAGGCTGACAAGCCTGTTGAATTTTTCTTCCAGTGTAGTAAGTGTCGCAGCCTCAGACAACACCTTGCTTTGATGCTCCAGGTTTGCCAGCCCAGCCACCATTTGTCCTGATAACCATATCGTTGGAGTAGCTGACTTTCCGACCGCATCCTATCCCGTTCGGACAAGTCACTGAAAAGTCGCAGAATTTTGCGACTGATCGAAGTCGTGCCACGAAGTCCGTAATCGATTCCCCCTCTTTCTGCCTTACGGAGTGGAATTCTTGCCGGTACACTTCTTTGTGTAGGCTTCTGACGGCTACGAGCTTTATGTGTCGTAACAGCTCTTCCTCCGTGACGGAGTTTAGTACTTCTGCTCCTACCATATCGAACAACAGCCTGTTCACTTCTGGGGCACAGGCCGTTCTCAGCTCGTTTCTTAACGCTGTTGGCTCCGTCAACCCACACATCTCCTTGTATCTATTCCAGGAATCAATGAATATCGCCCAGTCACCATCACTTGAGTCTGGTTCTATATTAGGTCTGTCGGGTCTCCTTGTAAGTGACTTTCTCGGCTGTCCTCCGTCTCTTCGCAGGGCGATGATCTCTTGCTGTAGCTCGATGAGCTGTCGAAGTAATGTCTGCTGTGTTTGTTCGTCCATATTCCAACGTTGTTTGTAGCAGGTTTCCTATATCGGCGACGCCATGTAAGGTAGCAGCGAGACGACGTGTATCTGCCTAGGATATTTATTATGTAAAAATACATAATTGTGGCACAAGGCCGAAATGGGAGGGGGTGTAGGCTGGTCTTCACTAACTATCTTATACCTAGCTAATCTGATTCACGACCCATTCATACGTTACAATTAACCCATTCACCACAAGAACATGTCCATCACCACTCAATCCTTCATGCACCATAATACCAGATTCTCACAAGGGGACCTACAAAACGCGCCCCAAACCATAAAAATTGGATGATGAAAATATTCTATACATAAAAATCTAATAATGATACAATGAGAGGGAGGAGATGAACCCCGAAAATAACTAAAATATACACAAAATACAAAATAAACATAACGTATGTTAGTAGGACCGTCCAACCTCAAAACAGAGAGGCCGCTGTATTCTGCCCAGAGGAAAAAAATCAAGAAGCGCTCTCGCTAAGGGAGTGGGAAAAAGGATAAAATATTATGCCGGAATGGGTAATATAAAACTGACCCAGTCAAGATAAAAAGAGGACCAAAACAAACTGGGGAGGTTGGGAATCTCGACTTGGACCATAACCAAAGAGCAGCCGGGATACAGGCCAGGAACAACACTTACTCACATTAACTAGGTACACTGAAGCTTGTCTAACCTAACCAAGGGGGGTTCCACAGGAAGCCACCCCGATGTGCTATAGGTTGACTTAAAAAGAAAAATCAAGGCTAGCCCCGGTCACACGAACCAGGCTTGCTACTTTTTACCCACCTTTCGCTGAAGACTGTCGAATGCAATCGTTTTCTATCAGATCTAATCTTCATCTTGAGCTGATGCTCAAAGAATTGGATTAGATGCTGATAAGAAAGACGGTTGCCCCGCAAAGACTTCCTCCATTCGCGTCGTCCAAATCACCATTCGAGCCGTGGCCATCAGCATCAGAAACACCATTCGTTTCTCCCCGGAATACGGGGGCGACACATTGTCACACGCGTATGCGCGATCCATGGACACTAGCTGTTCGGGGAGCGAGACGAGCCGTCAGCTCGCCGACATGGTCCCATAAGGGGCGGACCCGGGGCAATGGTAGAAGGCGTGCGCAGCCGTTTCTTCTAAACCAAGACCACACCGTTCACAGTCTGGCAAATCCGCCAAACCCCATATGAAAGCCTTGTCATTGAGAGGCAGCCGATTCCGAGCCAATCGCCAGGTAAGCGAAAACTCAGGGTTACTGAGGTAATCACCGCTGGCGCCCAAGACCAATAGGGCGATACTCCTCCTCCGACAAGCCGAGCGTATCACGTAGTTTATCCTTCGCGCGACCCTCCACTAAACCACGATAGAAGACCTTCCTAGGCCGTGAAAGGTCACTGGACCGGGAATGGCCCTCAAGGCCAACCGACACTCGTGGATGAAATCCGACTCATCCCGGAGCCTACAACGGCGCTCGGCCCTCGAGATGGGGGGGACTGATAGTAAGGCTAGGGAAGGCGTCCCTAACAATCCCCTCCAGAATCGGATCTCCCCTAGTCAATGCGCGGGCGTAGGAAAGCCAACCTAGAGGCACGGATGTGACTCATAAGGTGCGGCATTCCCAGCCCCCATGACACGGACGTTTGGTGCAGACTCGTCTGTCGACCCTGTTCACGCGTCCCCTCCATAAAATGGAGGATAGCGATCGCTCGAGCACCTTCCTGCGGTCTTTACAGAGAGGAAGTACGGACAACCGATAAAGAATCAGGGGAAAATGTATGTAACACACACCTCCGCCCTGCCCTTCACGGACAACCGCCGTCGATTCCAAGTCTGACCGGCAGAATCGACCTTTGCACGTACTTCAGACCAATTCTTCTCCAGCTGGAGGTCGGGCCCAAACCACACTCCAAGAATGCGGACAGGACCGTCCGTCCAACCGAAGCGGCCCGGAAGATCGACCCCTTCCAGGCACCCTAACCGCAAGCCGGACGACTTGTCGCGGTTTATCTTGGCCCCTGTCACCTTCTCGTACCGATCAAGCGCCTTCTGTACCGCCTCAATGTCGCTGCGGGACGACACGAAAGCAGATACGTCATCGGCGTACGCGGAAACCCTGGCTCGAGACCCTCCAGGCACGGCAATTCCACGTAGGGCCGGACTGCCGGTCTCGTCCTTCAGCCGGCGAAGGAGAGGCTCCAACGCCAAAGCATAAAGGAGAGGCGACAGCGGACAACCCTGACGAACCGACCTAGACAGCACGAACGCGTCCGACAACCTTCCGTTCACCTGTACCACAGCACTGGGGAGCGATACAGGAGGCTAATCCAGCGGCAGAAGTTGGCTTCGAATCCAGCGGCCTGCAGGACAGTAGCAAGGTAGCGATGGTCAACCCTATCAAATGCCTTGGACTGATCCAAATTGATCAGCGCGGCTTCTTCGTCGTCTTTTACACCCTCTATGATCGTGCGGATCAGATGCAGGTTGCTCTTGAATTGTTCGGCCCCTCACAGAACAAGTCTGCTCAGGTCCCAACAGAGACTCGGCAACTGACTGCAAACGCTCCTGCAGGATCTTGGCCATAATCTTTAACTCTGTGTTTAGCAGAGTTATGGGCCTATAATCATCTAGGTTCCCCCACCACCTTTGCCCTTTTTCAACAGAGTGATCACGCCCCTGGTAATCCGATTGGGGATGGACCCCGACCGAAACCAGTTGTTGAACACTGCTGTCAAAATCGGAACAAAGATGTGCGACAGCCTCAAGTACAATTCATAGGGCAAACCATCCAGACCGGGCGACTTGCCTCTGCCGACCTTCTTCAAAACCACGTAGACTTCGCCCTCCGTAATCTCTCCCCTCGCAGCTAGCCGCTTCAGTCGGCGAAAGCCGAGGAAAGTCAGCCAAATAGCTGCGAAACTCCTCCTCACGGAGACCAGGCTCCTTGGTAAACCGGTTCCCGAAATGGCGCCGAAACGCCTCGCACATGTCGTCAGTGGCCCGAAGAGTGTGCCCCTCCGGGGATTTGACTTCACGAATGAAACGATCGCCACCTCGACGGACCTCTTCCCTGCGCAGATCTGCGCCCAAGTTCACAGCTTCGGAAGACATCTTACTTAACTTATGTCTAATTACCTGGCCCATGTACCGCTCGCTATTCAAACGATCCAGGGCCGCCCTAGCTGAGGCTATCTCTAGGGGATCCCCCCAGCCACCGCCCGGGTGTAACTAGCTTTAAGTGTCTTCACCTTTTCAGCTCTATCTAGAGCGAGCCGTTTGCTGAAATCAGTGGTGAAAGACCTAATCCTAGACTTAAGGCGTTCCCACCACTTATTCCCGATAACCGCCCCCACTAATTCCCGCTGCACTAATCTAGTTAGCTGCTCCCGGAAGTCCTGCCTGTCCAGTAAAGACAGATTGAACTTCCAGTAGCCAGCCATTCTAGGCCTATGATCTAACGCTACACGGGCACAAACGAGTTTGTGGTCCGTGTAGCCTACCCAGTGGAACGTAGGGCAATCTAGCAGATCTATGTCGGCTCTTCTAACTAACATTCTGTCAAGGTAGCTAACCACCTTGTCAGAAGGCCAACTAAGAGCCCACGTCCACATTTCCCCCGGGATGATCGACCCGGTATCTATCGACGAGACCATAATCGTCGATCAGATCAACCAGGCTACGATCGTCCCTTCTCCCACTAGCACCCCGCCCCCTGTCTAAGTCGGGGTCCAGAACGGCATTCCAGTCCCCCATTAAAACTAGGCGCGTTGAATCAACCAGGAACGGCCCCAACCGCCGCAAAAAACGAGACCCGCTCCTCCTGGTCATTGGGCGCATAAACCGCAACGACTCGGAACGAACCACTTTTCACGGCAATATCGGCCACGATCAACCGGCCCTCGGCATCGGTATGCACAAGGTCCACCTTCGCATCAAGAGTCCGTCTGACAAGCAAAGAAACTCCTCTGGCAAACCGGTCCCCATATGCTGAATAGACAACAAAGTCATCCTCCAGCACACGCATCGGCACTGCAAACAAAGTGGGTCTCTTCGATCGCGGCGACATCCACATCCAGGGACAGAAGGTCCCGGAGCAGGCGGGCAGCCTTACCCCCGATCCCTTTAAGCCCTCACATTCAGAGTCGCTAACTTGGTTTCCATTTTTTAGGCCTGCAAAAAGAGAAAGAATAAGCGCAAAAAACCTATTCACATACAGGGCGGAAATCTGAGGGTGAAAGGACCCCGACGGATTGTCCCAGGCTTCCTGTGTCCAACTCTGTCGTCATCCGACCATCCGGGACAATTCCGCCAACGTCCGTTGGGTATGTTAGTTTTAAAGCTCTATATAACGAGGGATGGAGACGAATGGGGACCCTCGCCGAACAAAAACAATGTAGCTTAATCAAGTCATCAGACCCGAGTTCAACTACTCTTATACCAGGAAATGCCTCTCGGGCTTCGAAGAGGTGAGTCCACACTTTAATTTGCTTTCCCGTGTCCCTAATGAGGGCTATAACCCCAGGAGCTTTCGGGAAGTTTCTTGGGTCTTCTGGACTTGCCGTCGACCGAGGTCAACTTAAGTAAAGGGCCCAATAGGGATTTTTTTGCGGGAGGAGACGTTTTGTCCAATTCCCCCTTATCAACCTTGCAAATATCCTCCACTTTGCTAAAGAGTCTTTTTTTTTTCCCCTTATCCGGGGTGGTGGGGTGGGAGCAGATGAAGAAGGGGAAGGTTGGGAAGTTTGGGAAGTTTGGGGAGTTGATACATTAGAGCTGAAGGAGTCGGAGTTTGAGGAGGTGTGGGCGTGCTGGGTGGGAGGGAACACGAGAAAGGGAAGGGGGCGACTCCTCTCAGCAGTGGTGTCTTTTACTTCTTTTGCTGGAGAGGCAGGGGCAGAGTTAATTTTTCCCTCACTGCTTGGTTCCGAGTGTTTCTGCTTGGGCGGTTCCTCCTCTTCGTCCTCTTCCTCCCGGCTCCTTTTTAAGGAAGAGGCCCGGGCTGGAGGTCTTTCCTCCACTTCCATGCTGTCGTCTTTCACAGGACTTTTTGGAGTCTGTTGGATCTGTTGCTGTTGCTGCTGCTGCTGCGCTGAATTCTTCTTGGACGGTTGTTGCTGCTGCTTTTGCTGTTTCTGTGGGACCTCCTTTTGCGGAGACGCGGGACCCGTTTTTTGTTTACGTCCCTTGTTAACTACTTCCTTCCATTCTCCTGGAGTCTTGCTGGGTTCAGTGGGCGTTGTTAATGTCACTTGCGAGGGGTTGCGGGGTCACCTTCTTGCCGGGACACGCCTTAGCCATGTGTCCCAGCACCCCACATACCAACAGTAAGGCTTACGCCCTCCACCACCACCAGCATGCGTCTGTCGCGACACAGGATGACATTAGGAACCTCTTTGAAATTTTTTTTTGGTTCAGGGTTATTTCTACAATTACGTCTCCTGTCGCGATTCCCGTCTTACTCGTAACTGCTGACACTTTCTCCACACTTCCATATTGGGCGAAAAATGCCCCTATCTGGTCGTCAGAGACGTGTACGGGCACCCCATGCACCGTGACGTTTGTTCTCCTGGTGCCCATATATTCTGTTTGTAATCTAAGAGTTTTTGATGTCAGCACACAGCCGGCCAGTTTTTGGGCTTCTTCTTCTGAGGACATTAGTAAATCCCACATTGCCCTTGACCTTCTTGCCAGGATTTTCGGAACAATGTTGAGATTCTTAATGGTTTCTTCCATCGTTTCCCTACTGACACCGATTAAGTTCCGATTCTTAATATCGGCTGTCAGCAGGGATATAGTTCTCACATCTATTGCGTTTAATGCTTCTTCTGTAGTGAGGATTTCATTTTTTTTGATGAATTCCTCGTTTTTAATTCTCAATTCTGCATAATAGTTCGCATCTTTTTTCGGCCTATTTTCGTTCCAGGCCGTTTTTTCCTTTGTCACCGGTGGTTGCGTGTCCGGTGTATTGTTTGGTTTTGACTCCGCCATAACAGTAAACTATTATGACGGAGGAACCGATTCGTTTTGTTTTTTTGTTTTCTTCTTTTTAGGAAGAATCCACAATCACGTAATAATTTTTTCCACAAAAGTATTCAAAAACGAAATCAACTAAAGAAAACCAGACCGAGATCCGGTGCCAATAATAAGCAAAACAAACAAACAGAAACAAAATTAATGAATAAAGAAAAGAGGGGGAGGGTCTTGGCAAAAAACCAAATGTAAAATATACAAACACAAAATATAGAAACTGAAAAAAATATACAAACACAAAATATACAAACTGAAAAAAAATATACAAACACAAAAACCAAGCTGAAAAATGTAAGAAAGGGTTTAAACAAAAGAGTTAGAAAAAATACTCCAATCTTCAAAGACTTATCTCAACAACTGATGCTGGACAAAAACGACGTGTATCTGCCTAGATACTCGTTGCCGTAAAATTCTTGTTTAAGTAGCCCACTCTCGCCTCTCGTGTAAGCGGGCGAGTCTACTTCTATGGGGGTGTGACGCCAAGACCATTCCGGTCTTATAACTGGGCGTCTTAGGTTCGATTCCACCTCTACAATATAAAATATATTATTGTTACCAGATTTAATTTTAGTTTTACTCCGTTTCATCTTAATGTCATTCATAATATTTTAATAAACGTATCGTTTTAGACTGAATTTACCTATCGTCTATCGGGACCAGCAATTCTTTAATAACACTAGGCTTTTAATGTGGCTTTCGGATTCAAGCGAAGCAAATACACTATCTTCAAAATCTTCTTTCCATTTCGATATCAAAGTCATCTGCTTTCCAAATTTCTTTGACGATTGAATATCCATTTTGAAATCGTAGTTGATTAAATCGTAGCCCAACGCTGTAGTCTGTTTGCAGTATGCGTGGGAATCTTTTTCGAAGAATCGAATACACTTAATAATGGTCGATGATAATTTTGCAGTATGAATTTCCTTCCTAATACAATCGTGTGAAATTTCTTTACAGCAAAAGTGATAGCAAGTGATTCCTTTTCAATTTACCTGTAGCGTATTTGCCAAACCTCCTGAAGTGGGGTCAACTGCTTTCACTGTTCCGTTTTCAAATTTATGATCTGTTACTCTTCTATGCCGTATTCGCTAGAATCCGACGCTATAATTGCTTGTCATCGCTGGTCATAATGTGCTAGTGACAACACGTAGTTAGTAATTTTTTAATTCTTTCAAATATATTTGACGTTCTGCCGACCGATTCCATTTCGTACCATTCTTATGTAAATTATTCAGAGGTGCAAGCAAGTGGATGTGTGGGAAAATATTTTAAATCATTTAAAATATGGATAATAAAAAAGACAAATATAATGAAAAAATAAATTTAAATAGAGTCAAAGAGACTTAAAACAAAATTAAAGAAACGAAAGATGTAATTTCAAATTGTATAAAATTTAACATATTATTATTATTATTATTATTATTATTATTATTATTATTATTATCCTTTTGCACGGTTTTGTATTTTCAGCCAACGACCTTGTATTATGGGTGCCCTCCATGATATCGTAAGATATCAAAATGATATAACATCTCGCAGAATGTTTGCATTGCCAAGTACACGGAGTTTTTATCTAGAAGGATAGGATTTTACGTAGGATAAATGGAGCATATTATTGTTACTAATGTTATCCGTGAAAATGTCACGGTTTTCCTATTTTAATATTCTGATGAATCTTAACTTAATGATTGACTAAGCTCACGACGAGTTCTACGGCAACAGAATATCAGTAAAATTCACCTAAGGCAACATTATATATTTGAACTTAACATTTGCATAAAATATTGCAATAACAATCATGAATATGATTTTTTTCGGTATTTTAAGAAGTGGTAACAAATAAAATGTTTACAAATTGACAAATATTTCCATCTCAGTGAAAGAGCAGTTAATCACAAATATCTTTCTTTCATTTTCTTTCTTGCATTCATTCATTTTCTCACTGAAGAAGTAATGTCTTTTCCGTTCATTCTAAGCGATCAAAACGGAATAGTTCGTTATTCATGATGTATTGGCAGGAGACAAGAAACATTTCTACATACCATTCTTCCTTTCTTTCTATTCATTCTCACACTGAAAACAGGTAGCGCCTTTTCCCCTCTTTCAATACGAGTAAAACGGAATAATGCATTATTTCTGAGGCATTGGCAGGGCATAACGGTCGTGCCAAATAACGAAGTGATGTAGAATCATGATTATATTATTATTATCGTTATTTCCTTTGATTTCTGGTATGTACGCCTTTCTTTCCGGGTTCCGTCCAGATAACTAAGATTAGAAATGGCATCATGATATTTTCCACTGACCAATTAAAATTAAAAAAAAAAGAAAACATATATATTACATATATAAAGCCATTCGTAAAGTGAGGGCTGCACTCGTGAGAACAATTTTTTGTATTTCTTTAAGGCATGGGATTCCATGAATTGCTACAATGTGTCAACTGCAATCTTTTCCAGCCAATCCGTGGGCTCCAACTACAATATGAATTGTTGATGCTCCCATGTGCCACATTTTTGAGATGTCAAAGTTCTTGCATTTTGGATAGATTTTTGAGGATCTTCAGGCTGCAGGGACTGGCATATCAATAAGGAGGCATTTTTTTGTGGTCTCTAATAAAAAGTTCTTGGAGATTTGATTGTTTTGTCTGTGTGTATTGTGTACACTCATAAATTTGTAATAGGTCCTAACTCCGTAACTGAATCTGGGTGATGTTCATACCAATTTTTTTCAGTTTCCTTCCCTTAGAAGTTGAAGATATTTCAGTGCGGATATTGGCAAATTCTGTCATGCTGAGTTTTATTTTATTGGCTGACAATACTGTGCAACCCGCTACATCATGATCAATTGTTTCTGGATATTTATCACAGAATCTACATTTTGGGATAAAACACAATATTTTAATATGTGCACACGATAATTTCTAATTAACAAACATTGGTCTGGTTTTAGCGTTTACCCCTGAACTAGGTAAACCACTAATGGCCACGAGGTTTGTTTCGGGCAGAGTATTCGCCATGAAGCGGTTTATCTTACCTTTGATTCTTTATCTGGTCAGTTGCATTTGCTTTTGCTTTCGTTTTTTAAGTGTTTTGCAGCTTCACTCGGTGTATTATTCTTTACTTACGTTTCTTCACCATTTGAAACTTTATTTTGATACTATTGGCGTCCTTTATTAATGAATAAAGTCGCTTACTACTTTCATGTTCTTTGACACAGATCATCATCCAGTCTTCTGTAGTTTCCTGGTATCTTTGAAGACCAGTCGTTGTTGTTTTGTCGGACAGTCCTAGTTGAGCAAATACTCTGCCTCTTTCGGATCTGGCCACATACAGATGATGAAAATCAACTTTCGGATGATGCATGCGGCAGCAAGTGATATGTTTTCTCGTATTGGCGTACATTAACTTAATGTTAACTATAGTCTAGTTAAGTATGTTAAATCTGTATTATTTCCTGGGACAGCCAAGGTGTTTATTACTGATATTGTTTTCTGAATTCAGCTCGTTATTCAGTAACAGACTCACACGGCTGTAGTACTCATTTCTTATCTTCTCCTTTATTTAAGTATATTGTATAAATATCCTTCGTTAATTCCTAGCTACTTATGGGATTCATCTTGTTCCACTTCCCTAATCTTTGTTACAAAGTCTATATCTATTGAAGGTGATTGAATATTCTTTTATTTATTTTGTAACCATAGCTACTGTTGCTTACTTCATGCGTAAGGGGGATTAAGGGCATACAAAACAAAATGGGTAACAGGGAGTTTCCTTGGAAGATTCTTCGTCGGATATTCAGATGTTTAGAGATGGCAATTATTCTGGTATGATTTAGGTATAGTTTGGTATTCCACATCCCCATGCTGTGCTTAAGGAAAT
Source organism: Acanthosepion pharaonis (assembly GCA_903632075.3). Classification (NCBI taxonomy): domain Eukaryota; kingdom Metazoa; phylum Mollusca; class Cephalopoda; order Sepiida; family Sepiidae; genus Acanthosepion; species Acanthosepion pharaonis. The sequence goes on along the minus strand of CAHIKZ030001061.1, from coordinate 257,962 downwards.
GTAGTACCACAGGGAGACTTTGTCCATTTCCAAAGTCTTAATGATCTAAGAGTGTGGTACACTATCAAAGGCTTTATGATAATCAATCCACCTTGCGTTAAGATTTCTACACCGACTCCTGCAATTCTCCAGGATCATTTTCTTTATCAGTAGTTGATTTTTGAAACCATATGAAACTCTCCTGCATCCCCTCTGTTCCAATGGAAAAATGTTGTTTCCTTTGAAAAAAGTGTAAGTGCGTTGCGTCAGGACAGATGTGATGAAATTTTACATGATGTAGAGACACGTTATTAGCCTATAATTTTTCGTATCATCTATTTTTTTTGGATGAGATATGTAATATCTTCAATCATCAATACTGGGATTTCATTAGGATTATTTACAAGCGGTGACAGGGAGAGATTTTCAAGGGTTTTATGGATTGATGATAGTTGATAGAGCCAGATATTGGGCACCTTGTCATTTTCTGATAGTTTCCATTTTGGGGATTTCGTTGGAACTTGCCTAATTTGTGGCTATATTGTCCCACTCTTGAAGAGATGTATCCAGCATTCGTTCTTCTTCACTTTGGATCCATACTGCATTTGGATTATATTTCTTTGGGCTGTTCGAAATATTCTCCCAAAATGTCTGCATATTGTCAATATATGGTGGCTTTTCCACATGTATAGGCGCTTTTCCAATTTCCCTGTAAAATTTCTTATAATCCGTTTGCAATATTTTATTTTGGCGATAGAACCTGTAACATTTTTTTCTTGTTGCATGTGCATTTACCTGAAATTTCTGTTAAGCATTTTCTTGAATTTCAATTAGTTATTTAATTTTATATTCCCGCTTGATCTTCTTGCACTTACGTGTGGAGATATTTCGTTTTCTAGTGAACTCATCTAATCTAGAAAGCTCACATCTGATTTCCTTTATTTTTCGCATCGGTTTTGCCTACCAGGCTGTTAATCTTTTGTCATTGTCTTCACCTTAAGCTTCTTACTAGCTGCAAAAGCTGTTGCGTATATGGCGTTCTTACGTTCTCTGTTATTTCCCAGCGGTTAATCCGTTAACAGTGTCTCCAGAGAAACGTTGAATATTTGGAGAATGTGCTTATTGGACACAGTCAAATGATATTTGGGAGCTGGTCTCTGGCTGGCAATTGTGTGAGTGTTACTCAGCTGAGTACTTGGATGACGTGGTTTTTCACTTCGCTGATTTCAGCACTGTAGTTTTCAAGGGATTCTAATTCAATTTAGTTGGAGTCATCTTCAGTGGCATCGGCTGGATAACTAGAGGTTATGTCACAGGTAGATACTTCGATATTATTTCCTGGGAGATTATTTCGTATGTTATTTGTTTACATTTTACCTCATCCCCGGTCATATTCCTTTCATCTCTAATTTTATCTTATCTATTTCTGTATTTAAGAGACTTTTATTTCGTACAATTTCACTGCGGACATTGACAAGCATGTTTTGGTTGAGGTGAGGTCTTTTATAAATTCTTACCATAGTTCTCCATATTTGGTATGTTTGATTCGTGGTGTTCTTCACTGGGTTTTCGAAAGCAGTGAAGAATGATATCATGACTTGTTGATATTCTTTGCGAGACCATTTCGTTTGTCTTCTCTTTATTATTTGATTTGGCATTGAGACACTTTGTCTAAGGTTGGGAATAGTCCGGATTTTGTGACCTAGTGTCTCTTCGTATTTGGAAGAGTTTGTTCCAGTGACAGATTTTTCGGCGCCAGACCTGTTATTTTTTGAGTTACGGGGCCTTTGTTGATTCGGGTTACTACCGACCTGGTAGGAAAATGTATTCGTAATCATTGAAATTCGTATAATTTTGCGTTTTAACCTTGACTGTCAAGGGTTAATTAGGTTCAATTTACAAGCTCTAGGACGATACTGGTCCAACCAATGAGATAGTATGAATGGGTATATTTTTCATATAGCCACGGTTAAAGAGTTCATAATTGAGTATTATATTCAATGGGTTAGCATATGCGTATAGATATGGCACTGACTATACGAAGTTTAACTTTATATAAGTCAGAGTTACCACTACAGGGGGCATATCAGACATTAATATTGAGTTATTGCAAAACAAAAAAGGTGAGAGAGGAAAGAATAAAATTAAAATGAAAGAATTAATGTTAAATAAAATCAAAGAGACTTAAATGAAATCAAAGAAAAGGAAAAATGGAATTATTATTATTATTATTATTATAATTATTATTATTATTATTATTATTATTATTTATACATTTGGATTTCACACCAGGTATCCATTGCTAATATTTTCTAAGTTTCCTAGCAAATAACTTGTATTAATCTAATTATAATCTGAGTTTCTCTTAAACATTACAAGAACGATAGTAATCCAATAGAATGTTAAGAAAACACGAGTATTGGAAATGGTAAATTTTGAACATTTTATTAACATATTTCCAAGAAACTTTTCTTTATATTATTTCGGTTATTTTGAGATATTTCAGAGAAATGTTGAACGTATCCAATAATGGAAATAAAAATAAACCTGTGTATATTTTTAAATGATTCTTAATCACAAGAATATAATTACATGTGTATAGTGCAACAATTTACCGATAATGCATGATTATTAACTTCTTAGAAAAATAATTGTGTGAATAGTGCGACCCCTTGCTTCTCACCTAAAAATGAGGCAAACAAAATAAAGACTATCGCATACAGCAAAAGACTTAAACATTTGTATGAACAGCTAACAATTTCGAAGTTGAACTTCCTATGAAAAATATCCGCACATTGGAAACTGGGGTATCAATAGGAATTTTTACAAGCCGAAGGTATCCCTTCTGTATGAAAAAAATGAAGTCTCTCCCTGTACAGATTTGTGCATCAATATAAATTTGGCTGCATATATATATTTCCAATTTCATTTGGGGAGAAAATTATACTACCATCATAAAATATTGGATTACTGTTCTTGGACGTAATTCCTGCGAATGATAAGGTGAAAATATTTCAACAAATTGATTAAACATTAAATCCAAAGAATTGCATTCTAATGGCACAAAATCGTTCGAATTTGTTTCATTTATTTTATGTTATTCTATACATACCTGTCAAAATTTTATGCTTAAATTCTGGCATGCTTATATAGGTAAATCTTTCTAGAGAGGCATTCAAAGTACCATAGTATACCAGCAAACATATTTCCATGGGCACAGATGTATATATTTTACATACATATATAAATGTAAACTTATACATATATGTATAATATGATACGAAAATGTATTAAAATTATTTTTATGAGAATCTGTGGATTTTCTTTTTGTAGTATACGTTCCAATCTCTCTATCTACCTATATATCTATATAAACTTGCATATATATATATATATATATATATATATATATATATATATATATATATATATATATATATATATATATATTCATAGATATCTATATATGCATATATATTAAGGAATAGGTGCATTAAATCAGGAGAGTTTTCCTGGCCTGACTGTAGTACTTTTATTTACTCTCTGGTGTGTTCGTGCAGTATTACATTTTTCTTACGCTTCCATGGAGAACGCCAATTGCAGACAATGATCATAATACAACTAATCAACAGCGGAGACAATAGTGTCTGGTCGTGTTAAAAATCTGATTTAATCACGGATGACGGAATAGTTTTTAACGCCATACAGTTTTCACCATACACCCTGAAAATAGATTCATACTAGTGCACACTACTGCAAATGGCCTAATTAGAGGAAAGAACTGAACTCGATTACACTATATCACTCCAATGAGTCTGAAACTGAATGTATGTTGAAGAAATGAAACTAAAGTGGACATTGAAGTACTGTCACCGTTGGATATTGACTTCAATTTAGATTTTTATAAATATATAATATCGTATATATATATATATATATATATATATATATATATATATAGTTTTAAGGTGTGATATATTTATGGGGCAATATGTTTTTTATCGACTATATATATACGAGGCAGTCATGCATTTTGGGTTGTCCAATGTGACGGTTATTTTGGCGAGAGGGATTTATTTATTTATTTTTGGTGTTAAGTTATTTTACTAGTTTTTTTATATATTTTTATTTTTCATTTTATATATATTTTCGGTTTTCGATGTTTATTTATGTCTATTTATGTCAGTTTTCATTTGATTACTTTTGCTGTTGATGAGAGGTAGAATTCTCCTCAGTGTCCGTTTTGGGATAGCGCTCATGCGCAAGGAGAATATGTATTAATTGGATGGTTGTTTTATTTTATGTATTATCTGTTTGGTATGAAATGTGATATGAGATATTTATTTTCGTGTCAGCATTTAGAAATTATTTCCCATCTTAGGTTCAGTAAATATTGTTTGCTGAGTATGGGGAGATTAGTTATTTTTCCCTTGTAGGCAAAGCAGGCATCGTTTGTTATGTTGTTGTAAACAGGGTTGGTTTTCATGATTTCCCAACAACAGCATAACAAAAAGTAATCTGCTCTTCTTACATATGTCATCTTTCAGATTATGAGAGACTTTATTCTGTAGGTTTTCATTCTTAGATTTCCGAATTATATATGTATGAATTTGACCCATTCGCTTAGAATTTGAACCCAGCTCCCGATTTGTATTTTCTAGCCGAAAATCTTTACCTACATATCCTGAATCATATTAATTAGTAATGAAATAATTATTATTACTATAATAAATTTATTATTAAAAATTCAGTAAAAATTCAGTAATATTTATAGAATAATTTTCTTTTTTATTTGTTTCAATGCTTATATGCAAAAGAGACTAGAAACAGACATTTAATGGGATAGTTGGATGCAGAAATAATGGAGATCAGTTTTAATATGTATAAGGGGAATGTAAATTAAATAAGGAAAAAAGTTATAAATGCATAAATATCAGAAAAATGTTCTGTCTTAGAAATTGGCTAACAAAAGGAGAAGATCATTGTATTGATATTATTAATGTCTGGACTGCAAAAGGCAACGCAAAATGTATTATCAGAATCTCTTCTATAATGCTTATATATCTTTTGAATTTCTGCCATACTTGCCAGGGATAAGACAAATCACCGAAGGTTAGTATCTGACTGAAAGACGTTAATATTCATCTTGTCTGGGAGAAAACATCAGTTTCTCTTCCTTCACACCGGTCAAAGTTGATCTATAAATTCTGTGAACGCTGGTCTACAATATATGGAAAATTTAATAACCGAAAGAAGCATCCATTCCGCGGAGTAAAGAAAGGTAGAATATAAAGAAATACGGAGAATGGCGTCAAATGATAACTGATTTAAGTAGCAATTAATAACATTAATATTAATGGTCATTCCGGAAGTAATACCACTATTTCATTATACGATGCAAAAGCCAATATTGGTGGCGTGTAGCAGTAGAGACTGAATATTCCCACTAATATACAATACTGTAGTTTTAAATGTTTTGAATTGTTACATAATGTAATTAAGAAAAATTTAGTCTGACAGAAAAGTGGGTAAACAGCTGAAGTGGGATATAGAATTCGTTCCTTTGTGAAATATACATATAGTTATTCATATTTTATGGTTAAGTCTTTTCATTTTTTATGTAAGATTCTTAAATAACAATGTTAATGTGTTAGCTGTATCTGTTGGAGTTTCATCGGATATAAATAGTTTTTCGTTACTTAAAAACAGTCAAGGAATACAAGAGGCAAGCATGGTAAAGGTGCCTTGTTCACTAATAAAGTATTAATTAAAATAGAAATAAAGCAACACAGAATATATCATCAGGAAGGAATACAAGACGATGGAAAATTAAGTTGTTCTAGAAGTAGGAAGGCGTAGAATTTAGTAAGTCTCTTGAAAGTCGATTGAAAAGGAAAATCTAAAGAAATTAATAAGAAATCTAACAGTCAAAGCCAATTGCAGTGTTAAAATATATCAGTAAAATTAGTGAAAACAGAGCAAAATTACAAATTATTAAAGACAAAAGTATATTTAATGAAAAAACGAAGAGAAAGGGAGCCTAATTAGAAAAAATATATACTGTTGAGGCATAAAAAATGACTGGAATTAGAAGTGGGTGATCTTCGAAAGACAATATTGATTAAGTTTAAAAAATAATAAACGTTGTATAATATTATTAGACATTTAATAATTAACAATGTATAAAATTAATCGATCTCGTCGGTAATAAGGAAAATTGGTTTGTTCTGTGCAGACATTAATATGAAATGTTCTGAATTTCGGATGTTCATATTAATAATGACCTTGGGAATTTGAACCGTTAAAATATTCTACTACGTTAGTTAAGAGAACAAGAAGTGAGATTTTAAATTTATAATAGTTAAAGCAACACTTATAATCGAAAATAATAAAAAAAAAAATAAAGACTAATGGTTTTCGTTTACGATCCTGGTGATTTTCGAGGCAAAGATAATAACGAGAAATTGAAGACTGAATCCCGATAATCAGTATCCGGTATAAAGAAAAAATCCATCTTGATTAACTGAAAATTTGAGGTATTGTGTGAGGGAGGAACTGAAAAACAGTATAAGATTTCTGGTCCTGTCATATGTGAAAACATAAGTTCGTTCATTAGATCTCTAAAATCACACTAACACATCCAATTTATTTTAATTCAAAAAAGATTTTTCGTAAAAACTGCGCAGACTTAGATATAATTGCGAATTAAAACTCGTTAATTCATTAATCTGTGTAATAATTTAAAATTTGGAAAATCCAAATTATTCGACCACATAATTTATGTCTACATTTATAGGAAATAACTTGTGTATTTCTTATGCATTTCTGTCATTGAAAACTTCATTAGATTTCTAATAAAATGAACATTTAAAACTTGCTTGTAATATGAATAATGAAACTATATATAAAATGATAGTTAACGTAATAAAGGATATTCGGAAAGGGAAAATAAACAGAAACCGAATATAAAAAAGCCTAAAGAGAAAAAATCAAACAAGAAGAAATTAAGGAAAAAGCACCAATCAAATTAATTAAAGCATATAAGAATAAAACAAATGCTAATGGTACAAGTAATAGACATAAATTATAACAGGTAAATAATAATGGATTCGGGTTAACAAAATACGTAATATAGAAAGTAAACAAATAGGAAGGAGTAAACAAATAAACGTATTGGATTCGTAAAAAAAAATGAGACATAGTTTTGAATACGGAAATGTAATAAACAATTCGATAAAGAAGATAAATAAACATTCCTTACATAGCAAATATAAGATACGACGAGAGCAAAAACACGGGAAAAACAAAAAGAAAGAATGAAAGAATGAAAGACGAAAGAAATAACGAAAAAAAACAGCCATGCGTTAGATAAAACATTAGCTTCAATGGCATTGTTGTTCTCGCACCGTTTTTGATAAATGACTTTTTGAAATAAGCGGCCGACAACGATTTCATGTTTAAGTTATAGAAATATATCTGTGCTCATTGGAGCTAGACCATGGATGTTATATCACATTAATTTCTTAGGCAAGCCCATTTCAAGTATTTTTTTAGTGTCGAAAGCAGTATCTCTTCTACTTCATGGTGTGCGCTTTAGAATTTTCTACGCCATTTTATTTATTAACAGCGCGATTAACGTCTTCTTCCCGCGTAAAATAATTTCGCAAATTTATCGCTAGAGTCTCTTTAATACCCATGAAATTCGCTCTTTTGAATCTGTTGCTTGCACTGTTATTTTAAATATTTGTCTTCGTGCCGAGTCATAAGTATATCAAATGTAAAATTGCAACTATTTTTTTTATTGAAGAAATAGAAAAATATCTATTACATAAAAATCGAGAGTATGGTAGGAGAGAAAGAAACATATATTCTTGATCTGTTATTAAATTTTTAAAAACAGATTTATTTTCATAAATACATGAGCTGAGCATTCGATCTAATTTCAACAGTTGTGTGGTTTAAATGAACACATATTTAACCTGTTCGAGATGTATTGCTTTCTTTTTCCGTACCACTGCCTATTCGTGTACAATTTTTGATAGGTTAATTCCTTTAAAGTTAAAACTCTGAGAATATTTTAATCTTTTTCGTTTTCAAGATCGGTTTCCATCTTTATGCACATGTCCTTTGTCAGCTGAAAAAAAATTGTAAATACCCGATAAATTCTCGGCAAAATGCACTAGATATATTTACACAGATTACCACAAAACCAAAATATTAACTTAAACATTCGAGTTTGAAACTTCGGATAGAAGATATGTCTGTCACCAAAATCGTTCAAAAATATCTAAACTGGCAGTTATAAACAACCGCTTTTTTGATCGATGGTTAAAATTGGTTTCGAACGTGTGACACCTGAAATTCATAGTGAGGATCAGCCTTCTTTGAAACCTGTGGACTAGTGATACACTATCACAAATAACTTCACTAGTTAACATAATCCTCATTACTTGAAGGTTTTCAATAAAAACAACTAAAATGAACAGACATCTAACTGGAAAATTCAATAAAGACAGAAACTCGATGCTGGACTTCCACATAAACCTAAACAAATGTTAAGGAAAGAACCCTACTTTAATACTGGAAAGAGAAATAACAGCTACTGTAATTGAGAAACCTATTTCCTGAAAATTGTTTCAAGAGAAAGATTTTTATAAATGTCATCACTGACTGTTCGGTCAATAAATAGTGAAAGTTTCCCTAAAAAGAAATGTGTAATATTATCATTACTATTACGTAATCGTCTAAAGTATTCAGTAGTTTGCTGAATACACCTCCAATATGATTTATCGATTTATTTTCTTCCTTTTAGATAAGTTGTTGACATCTCTGTGGAAATTTTGAAGCATTGCTCTTTATATCGCTACTTGCAAATTTTAATCATATTATGACTTTAGAATCGGCGATTTCTCGTAGTATTTACGAGAGATCAACTGGTGATATTTATCTACAAATATTCTCACTATTATCACCAATATGAGCAAGGTTCTGGCTTTTTCTAATTGTTCAAACTTGCACACAATTAGATGTGTAAATTTTCCGGTTTAACTATTATGTATATGCCTTTCTAATCACCATTTTCTTGCTATAGGTCTCTAGCTATTCAGGTATCTAGCTGTTTTAATTTCACTCTGAAGATGTTAGATATCCTTATCTGGTTTTAAAATATCAACGATGAACATAAACCGCCCCATTGTATAATATATTATGCAAACGTCAAAGAAACTTTTTCATTCTCGGGGAAAAATTAAATCTATAATTACTTTAAACATTTGCTTTAGTTTTAATGTAAAAACTTCTTCGCAAGCTCCAGGGTTATGGCATTACGGGTCAATTGTTTGACCTAATACAATCATTCCTGTCAAACCGTGAATTGAAGGTCGTTCTCAGCGGATTCTCCTCCAGTTCTTGTCCCACGAACGCAAGCGTTCCTCAAGGCTTCATCCTAGGCCCCACTCTATTCCTTATCTACATAAATGACCTTCCTGAGGCCATAAATCTACGCGGATGACACCACAATTTACTCCTGCCTCAAAACCAAATCTAGTGTCGCTGACAAAACTAACCTGGCCGTGCGTCTCGAAAAGGACCTCCAATCGGTTGTGAACTGGGGCAGGAATTGGCTAGTCAACTTTAATGTCTCAAAAACAAAACTGCTCTATATTAATCAACACAGAGACCTCTCTGCGGGTAGCCCGGTCTCACCTTGTCTTCTTACCTGAGATGGAACAAATACATTGAGTCAATTGCTTCGTCCACCGCAAGGAAAGTTGGCTTCCTAAGCCGAGACAAAAGTTGTTTCTCCCCGGAATCGATCCTTCAGATCTACAAATCAACAATTTACCTTTGCATGGAGTATTGCAGCCATATATGATCTGGAGCCTCTTCTGTTTGCCTCGGGGTTCTTGATAAACTCCAGAGGCGGATATGCAATATAATTGGCACTGTTCTGGCATCTCGTCTACAGTCGCTCTCTCACAGACGCGCCGTCGCCTTTCTCTGTCTTTTTTACAAATACTTTCATGGTAATTGCTCCGGTGAGCTGCATTCGCTAGTTCACAAACTTCATGAATTCACGCACACTACGAGGCTGGCATTCCGCTCTCACCCTTTTACTGTCGAAACTCCTAAATGTAGCCGTCTCTTCTACTCCAATAGCTTCATGTCTCGTACCTCCCCTATTCCAGTTTCCCTGAGAGCTATAATCCCCAACTATTCAAATGTAATGTCACTCGACATAAGATGTACAGATGCAATACACAGCGGAAATGTTGTCTACAGAAGGATGCTAACGTTACTATAGACCGAACATCTGAGCACAGACGAAGTTTTATAAAAAATGGAAACAAAAAGAAACTTATAATTAATTTCAGAAGAGACTGTTAAAATTTCTAGGGCACATAACCAGGAGAGAGGGATTGGAAAATCTGTTCCTCCCATCATGATTGACGGCAAGAGGGATATATGAAAACAACGCATAACTTAGCTGGAGTAAATTGATGGCTTAGCAGAAATAAGAAAAAGCCAAAATTTATTAGATATTAAACAATGATCGCCTACATCCTGAAGGTCCCCGGCACATAGCAGTTTAAGAACACTCGTTGGTAGCAAAACATCATCATATATTTTGATATTTCACTAAGGATAAAAGTAGTTGTTTTTTTTTTCAAATTCAACAGGTTACTCTATGTTTTTATCACAAGTTGTTCAAACTCATCTTGATAAATTTTATATGACTTTGAAGATGATTAATTTTTCTTTGATATATTGAAGCTATTTATTCATATATTATTGATATTAACAGTCAATGAATGGAAAGCTGAAGACAAGGAGAGTGTATTGTTTTATTTGTGTACCTTTAAGACTTTGGTAATAATGACTCGGTATAACTTTCTATATTTTGTAGGGCCAAGCTATATTCGTCCCATTACAATAATTACAGTTTCTATTATGCACGAACTGGTTAGGTAGATTACCCTATATTTCCCGATGCCACTCTTATATTCAGTATGCCCTGTGAGTGTTAACTTCTAGGCCATTTTCCTTATTTTCACTATGAGATTTTTAACTGTCTCTTTCTTATTTTATATAGAAACATCCTTTTTTCTCATTTTATTTACGTCTTCCTCGTTCCTCAAATTTTCCTCTCATTATATTGCATCATCATACATTAGAAGCATACCTGTACTGATTCGAATATATTTTGCATCTCTGAGGGAAGAATCCAGTGTCGATTGTCATATACGATGATTTATATTACTTAGCTGTTCAGCAATATATTCTTTGTTTAAAACTAGATATCACTTTCTTAATATTTTTTTTTTGTATTTTAAAAGTTATAGTTCGCTATTCCAATGTGATTTCAGATTTGTTGCATTTCCACACGTTTTTATTACACTTCACAGATAGTTAAATGTATATACGTTTATTTTGGTTTCTCCAATTCATAGCTCGCAATTTAGGCAGTAAAGGGCTATATATTCTTTCTTCTTACATTTAATAATCTCTACAGGATTTCCTCTACTTTACATTTTTTTATCTTTTTTCAATATGCGTTTATCTGTCATGTTATGTTATTTATGTGAATAATATATGCACGTATTACTTCTTGTCTTCTTGCATTGCATCTCTGTATATGTTAAATACATGCAATCAAATGATGCATCCTTCTTTTACACACCGTTCTATTTTAGTGAATTTTTTTCATTTTCTCTCTGTATTCAGAATGTTTGTTCCCGTTCAGTACTTCAGTTATTTTGTTTTTTACTGATACCATCGGTTACTTGACCAAAATATGTCTGTAATAACATTTTTAACAATGATGTGAAATATAATTCGAATAAATCGAATGAGAGTAAGTATACAAAAATACCTCATCTCAAAATATCAAAGGCGAAATTATCAGAAGCAATTGATTTTGTTTCTCTTTTTTAATGTATTTTAAATTATTGTTTTATATTTTTGCTCTGTCGTTTCCCCTTTTTTCAATTTGGTTATTTATTTCTTGTTACTTATTATATTTATGCTTTCTTTGCATAGGTGACTGTACTATTTGTTTTCTATTCTCATGGAAATTATGGATTGAATAATATGGGCATCGTGACTTATGTACGACCACTACAATTTACTTGTCCGGTTTAAGATATTCAAGCAATTTGTCTATTGTGTATATGTTTGTAATATGAATTGGTTTATTCAGGATTCTATAATTCACATTATTCTCCATAAATAACTGTTTCATTTTCAGGTTCTATCCTATGTTCCTACTTTATGGAATTCGAGTTCAATTATCCGAAATATCCTCAGAGATTTTCCTGGCAATATCCAAACTATTGAATTGTTCAGTCATGGTTTTTATCTTTCCTTTACATGTCTTTGCCTCTTAAAAGATTTACGCGATTTACTGACATTAATTCATTTATTTTCATAACTAATACATAGTTTATTTCCTGTTATATATTTTAATAATTCCGTCGGTAAATCAAGGTATATTTATATATTGGTATATTTCCTTCATGCAAAATGTTTGAATTATATTTAGAATAAGTGTACATGACTATAATCATCTTGAAAAAAGTCAAATTTAATTTATAAATATTTTATCATACGTTAAGCTGTAACTGGGGCATGCCATTCCTATTTATTTTTCTTTTATTGTCATAGGGTTTCCTTGTCTATGGTCAATAAATAAACAAATTAAATCGTATGACATCATGCTGAGAATATTAGTCTATCAAAATAAATATTAATTTCCGAAGCGTTAACCTCAAATTCAAGTATATGGTAGCATTCTGTATATTTCCGATTTATCTATATGAGGATGGTCCGCTCCATTGATGGATCAATATTTCCAAAATATCATTCTGGGAGACATCCATGCATATCTACTGAAGCAGATTTTTTCCTATTCATACATAGTTCCTGTTATCTTTTTCGTGTCCTCTAATATATTACTCATTCTATTTCTGTTTTGTACAATTTTTCTCCTTGTATTTTAATATTATGTCTTTCTATTTCAGCAAATTCTCCAATGACTTTTAGCACATGGGTAGCGCCACCTATTTCCAATAATGTTAAAGTCACTTGTTTTAAAATAAAATAGAACAAACCTATTCAGTGAGTATTCCAGAGTAGCAAATATTATTTTAGAGCAATATTTTATTTCTCTTAATTTATTTAACGAAATGAAAAAATCCGCTCATATGGTAGTAGATGCTAGATAATCTACTCACAGATGAAAAAGAGAATTAAAGCAATAAAAATGTTCTAAAATAGAATACTGAGAATACCATGGGCCGAACATGTGAGCAACGATGGAACTTAGAGAAAGCGGAAAGTAAAAATACACTTATGCTTTTGAAAGAGACAATTGTAAATACTGAGGCATAAAAAGAGAAAAATGGAGTAAAAAAATGATACTCAAATGGACAGAGGGAAAAAAAAGCATAACCTACCTAACGAATTGGTAGAACATGACTTAGTAGAGTTTAAAAAAAATAATTAAAAACTGTAACGCCCAGGAAATTGTGTAGAGCAATGATCGTCAACCTAACACGACACATCGAGGAAGTGTATGCGTATTACATGATCCATATGATTAGGTTTCTTTTTCTTTATTTGTCGTTGTTTATATACATGCTGGCAGTTTTCACTTTGCTATGCCAGAATCTGATCTATTCCTATGTATCAGGCTAAACTTTTAGGATTTAATTTTCTAATGCTATTTCTTTATCGTATTTTACAAATTCACTTATTTGACACTATTTTTTTTAAAAATACCCCGTGTGCTTTTAAATTCTTCTATTGTTTCTTCTCACTTTTCCAACCTGAGCCTGAAATTGTCCTTATTTACTTATTTTTCTACAATTTAAATTGAATTTTCAGTGACATTATCCCTCGCTTATTCGATAGTTATAATCTGATTTATATTGTCACCTTAAATGAAATATCACGAGAAAACATTAAGTTGGTATGCTTCAATTTTAAACGTTTTATCTGTAAAATAAATGAATGTCCTTTTATATTTATAACTATCTTTGTCAGTTTACGCCTTTCTTCAAAACTAAAATTCTTCCATCAATTTCTGGAACGTGTTGTTTTCTATTAGGTAAAACTTTCTAAATCTCCTTTTTGGTTAGTTTCAGAAATTTTCCGTCTTTCTTTATTTAATGTCCATTCTATTTTTATTAACATTAGATTAGAACTAGTATTCTTGTAAATGTTTTTTTCGTGGAGATCAGTAATTGGCTATCTTATAACATTATTCTTTCGATTTCTCTAACCTAACGATTTATGACATATTTTCTTTTCCATTGTTTTAATGCAGCCAACGATTTATGACATATTTTTCTTTTCCATTGTTTTAATGCAGTCAACATCATATTACAGTATCATGGTGACGATTGACAAAATATGTATCAAATTGAATTTCAAAGATAATCGCCGGAAACTAGACTTTGTCCGACACACGTGGATAACTTCTAAATTCGTCACATATTTTCTTTTATATTATTTCCTTTTATATAATTTACTTCATTTTGAATGAATAAAACCTAGAATTAAAATAAGAAATTTATAGAGCTATTAACCAACAGTCCGAGTTCAAAAATGGAAATGTTATATACATAAGATCTACAGTGTTTTTTTATAATTCGCATCCATTCGACATTAATCCCATCAGATTCAACTATGTAAAAATGATTTTTGTTTTCAATATATACTACAGGTAAATATATATATATATATATTTAAACATAATATGGATCCTAAATAAAATTTTCAAACATTAAAATTAAATTAACGATTATTGCAACACATAGATTTAAGATATAAATATTTACTTCAATTAAAATACCAGGGTAATTCTTAACGCTTTCCAAGTTAACAAAAATGATTTAAGTTGAACAAAATATAAAACTTGATATTTATTAAAATATGTAAAGACTTTTATCAGAGAAATATTATTCAATTCTATTACACATATATATGCGTGTGTGAGTGTGTGTATGTGTGTACGTTAAATACACACTCTATATACACACTCTAAATACACACTCTATATACACACATCTTCAAATGACCCTCCTTCTAAAATCAAACAGATAGCAAAATCAATTAACCGCAGGCTTTTCGACAATTCTTTTAATGGGTACATATTTAACAAAGCTAAGAAAGAACAGCAAAAACGAACGTAGGAATAATATTCTTCAAACTCTTACACAAACACTTCCCTGAATTAAGAACACTACACAAAATATTCAACAAAAATATAGTAACAATTAGCTAAAGTTGCACCGAGAACATGAAACAAATAATAAAAAAGCAAAACAGGAAAAATATCTACAAACCACACGAACAAATTAAACCCACGTGTAACTGCAGAATATAGAACGAATGTCACTTAATCGGTAATTTTTTACAATACAACGTAATATACCAAGCAACGATAATATCAGCAGATAATGAGGAAAAATATACATAGGAATAACTGAGGGACCATGAGAAAAAATAAATTATGCACACAAAACATCTTTCACAAATAGTAAATATGCGAACAGCAGAATGCTTTCTAAGTTTATCTGGGAAATTAAAAACAAATCGCGCACCACACCAAAAATATCTTGAAAAGCATGCAAAAGATCATCATCCTACATCAACCAACCAAAAACTTGTAAACTTTGGTTGGAGGAAAAAATAGCTTTCATTAACTTCCTAGGCCAAAATAAATTATTAAATAAATAATCCGAGCTCATCTGCAGACATGAAGACAAACTTTTACTGCGTTACTTAAAAATCGAAAACTGAAAAAAAATAAAATGAAATAAAAATAAAATAAATAAATAGACAAAATGACAATAAAATAAAATAACCCAAACATATTACGAAATCTCACCGGTTAGAATAGACGAAAATAAATAAAATATAAAAACGTCAATGATCCCAAAAAAATAAAGGAAATAATAAAAAAAATTAACAAACCATTATGACCAAAATATTAGTCAGGCTATAAAAATCATACCAAAAATCGGACGAAAAATATAGCTATAACAGTTACATAACGACAAAAGAAATACTACGTTATTTAAAAATCGAAAAACGAAAAGAGTAAATGAAAATATACAGTAAAACAAATCAATAATAAAAAAAGTATAATAAATTAATTTAAATTCATCCAAATAAATAAATAAATATTCTAACAAACCGATCCCGATAAATTAACCGTTAAAAAACAAATAAAGATAATCAATCAAAATAAATACATGAAGTAATAAACGAATTAAAAACTGCTCCAGCCAAAATAATAGAATAAACTACAACAATCAACCCCAAAATTGAATAAATAGCTTTAATTATCTTCCCAAACCAAAACAAAAATATTAAATAAGCAGTATAAACAAATTTTTACCACTTTAGTAAATTAAATAAAAATAAAAAAAAAATATTTATAAGATAAGAAATTAAAATAAAAAAAAATAAAAATAAATAATTACAAGCAAAATAATTTAACCCAAATAAATAATTAAATCAACAAACAAATAAATAGCTTCCGGTAAAATAACCGCCAAAATAGACTACGCACATTGCACACTGACCCGTATATATAAACAACCGAAAAAAATTACAGCACTCGTGAACTGACGATAGCGTCTTGCATGAAACAGACTGTCGCCTTAAAGTTTTGACTTCATCTTTCACTTTAATATATATATATATATATATATATATATATATATATATATATATATATATATATATATATATGTTTGTCATCCACAAACAGACTGTTTCGCACTATCACAATACTTCAATTTGGCTAGATGTCCGACGGCTTTAAACCGATATTGAACACAAACGATTTATCATCAGTCAGGGTTTCTACCCCTCGGCTATCGTCAGAATGCAGAAGGGCAGGGATGATGGGAAATTATAAGGTTTTCTATGCGAAATACGTCAGTAGACCGGTGATGCGTTAATAGCCGTATGAGACACTGTTTTTAAAATTATTCTTTTCTCAATAGAGATCTAACAGATTTTTGGACACCCTATATAGACTTTTTTCTGATTTTTTATTGCCTTACATATGGACACGTGTTATATACGGGATTTAGAGATTTTTACCAGGGCATGTTACCGCATTGGGTATAAGTGCAAGTTCATCCTTTCATTTGCGTTCTCGAGGCCTGAAGTTCGGTAGAGGGAAAATTGAGTAGATATTCGAAATGTCCTTCGTTGAGTGTTGAAGTTATGATATATTTTTCTGTCTCGATAGGCAATGATCCTTTTTATTTAATACGTTGATAAGTTTTTCACTTTTGACTTTTTTTCTGTCCTTGTTCGAGATGTTTTTCTTATCTAAGTTATTAGTTATTTTGGCAATTTGCTATTATGTACCCTATTAATTTCAACTATCTAATCTTGACGTTAAATGTTTCCTTTGTTATTCCATTTTCTCCAAAATTTCTTCGTTTTTTATAACTTCGGTTATGATATTCTCAGCCTACTTCTTTAGAACTATATTTCTGTTGATTCAAGATTTTCTTCCTTTGCGTGCAGCAATCTCTACCTAATAAAAGACCAAATAATATAATGAAAAAATCTGCTTTCAAAAAGACCGGACAGTCGAAGATACATCATATTCTTAAACCAATTATGTGCATTCTAGATAAACTAAACTAAATTTTAAAGATTATAAACGATTTCCCTAATATATTTGTTCTTACTAAAAATCTGTAATTTATATTAAGTAATAATCTCAAGAAAATAATGTCAACCTCTCGTCTCCTGCTGAGTAAAAACCAGCATCGAAGCTTTCATTCCATCACAAAAATAACAAGTAAAATCACGTTCATCACCTTTGTTATCATCTGCGTGCTAGGCCGCTATAGCACAAAAGAATAATTTCTTCCGGCTGTAAAAGAGCGACATTTCTCTTTGCAACAGACGTCTCTTTATCTCTCCTCGTAATAAATGGAATCGTATTCCCAAAGAAGTGTAGTTACTGTCTGCTGATAGAATGATTCAACGCATAGAATCTTGCAACTTCGGTTTTAGAGATTTTTGTCGGCTGTACAAACGTCTGTTGAACAAATACTTAATCCCTTCTCTATTCAATTAACTTGAAGTCATGACATCTACAGCAGATATGGTTGAATGCTTTGCTCGAAAATTCTCTTCCAACTTCACAATCATCTGGACTACACGCAGCTTATTTTTCGCAAGAATGCAACCGCCACTTTAACTCCAAAAGTTTATTTTCTCGTACTTCCCGCTCAAGAGAATTGTTTCCTTCATACATACAATTTTCAAAAATATAAATCGAACGTCAATCGTCATCTTCTGTTATCTTGAATCCCGGTCATCTTTTATCCTTTCTTCAATCCTCTAAATTCTCATACTTTCACTTTCTGTAACCTACTAGGTTTGTCTACCACTCCAGACAAGACTATGACTTTAAGCATAGACTCGTCTGTGTTTCACTCTCCTCGAAGGCAGAGAGTTCGACAAGCCAGTGGCGAGCCTGTTAACGAAAAGCTGACTGCGATGTTGTTACTCACGATCTGATACCATGGAACTCTTTATATTATTGGGCGAAATCATAGATTCATCATGAGTTTATCCTTAACTAATTCCAGAAGGCGTTTACTCCACTATTTACATTGTTCGGACTATTGTCCTCATATTTATTGCCATATTTATCACAACGTTACGGCATTTGTAGGCTCCGGCCTTCTTCAGGTGGTTGGAATCTCGAATTGAACACTTTATTTTGATCACTGTCAATTCTATACAATATAAATTGTGAGTTCAATACCTGGTAATGGCAGTGGAGAACTTGGAGAGGTAAATTAGCAGGAGTTTACTGATAACTGTTACCCATTAGATATGGCACGGGAAACTAGAACAATCTACCCCAACTAGCGAAATAAAGGGTTCAGTTCGACATTCCAAACACCCGAAGAAGGCCGGTGCGTAGTACGGCTGAAACGCTGTGATAAATATAGCAACAAAAATGAAGACAATAGACCGAATAATGTAATAGTGTACATAATACAAAATACACAAATATACTTTACACCATTATTTATACACTCACCTCAAGCTATCAAAAGAAAGCCGAACATCATCGATGACAAACCTATTCTCACGCTTAACACGGGGTAAAGATATAAAGTTAAATGTTATGATGTGAATTTGTGACGAAGCTGAATAATTTGAGTTGACATGCATCTCCAGACTAAAGGGATTAATCAAAATATTCCTCTAAAATAATAAATGCATATGAATATGATCATATTTACAATAAACTGAATTTAGCAAAAGGAAAAAAAATGGAGCAAAATATAAAATATAAACGCATATAAATATAGGATTTGACATGAATATCAAAAAAAAAAAAAACTAAAATAAGTAGATTTTCGAAAGATCACATTAAACCTTAAATTGATACTTATCAGCTATATAAAAACAGTGCAACAGTAAAAATACTTTTCATATTCAATGACGAGTTGTCTGTATGCAGAGTAATATGAACTTGTTTTCGAGATTGCATTTGAAAATATGTTTTTCTGTTGTGCTGGAAAAGATGTTCTTGTTATTTTCAATGTATGGAATTATGACTGGGTCTTCATCCGTTCAACATTTTCCTCAAAGTAACAATAAACAAAAAAAGACTAAACATGTTTGTTTGAAAGGTTTTAGTAAATTTGGGCCCCAATATCTAACGTAGTATAAAGGGAGTTAAAATATAAAATTAGCTGGATTTTATGTCAATAGGGTATATAATTTAAGGCAGAATAAATAAAAGGAGAGTCTAAAAGAATATTTTGATATTTATGTTTAGATACATTTCCTCAACTTATCGTTTCTCTCAGTTAGGATGTATATTTAAGTTGATGGACAAAGAAAATGTCATCAGCAGGTGTGGAAACTTATGCAAGTCATGTGCATTTTTCGTATACACGTAAACAAGCTTATTAAAAGATGTCCCCTCTTATTTCTCAAATTGTACACAACTACTTCTCAAAGATCACTATAGCTTAAAAATATTAACTGAATACGTTCAGACCAAATGTATAAAATATAATAAAACTGGATATATAAGTTAATAAATAAAATTATAGCAGCCGAATCTACGTACTTACAAGGTTGTTATTTTTAATAAACTGAATAAAATTTTTGTATGCAGCATATTAATAACATTAAATATGATACAATTTGTGAAATTTATGTTACTATTTAAGGTTACATTTTTCTTGTGTTCATGTGGCAGATTAATTTTGTTTCTTTGTAGAAACTCTTCAGAATTTTATATTTATAATTATGTAAATATCAAGGACAGTGTTAATTTAATATTACATAGTGGTAGCGAGTTAAAACAAAGCAAGGGCGTAATCAACAATAAAATACTCATAGAGTTAAATACAAAGGTTCACTATAATGCTAATTCTCTATTGAATAGTGTCTGGCATTAATCTCAATAGGCTAAATCTTTGGGTTTTGCTAAATGTTTGACATCCATGGTACTGCTTTTTAGTTTGCATTGTTTAGTTTATTGAGGAATTTAATGAAATCAAAATATTTAAAATGTCAACAATTTTCAACACTCTCATAATTTAATTTTGAAAATATGTTTACTTACTAAATGAATTCTATTTTTAAATATATACATATATATATATATATATATATATATATATATATATATATATATATATATATATATATATATGTGTGTGTGTGTTTACTAAATATATGATGCATTGTATTAATAATAAAAATATGGGCGAACAGTTACATTCCAAAGCAATATACAAACAATCAAAGATTTCCCCGAGAATTAGATGAAATATATTTCGTGCGCACCTGACTGATGTAAAATATTCCTAAAATTCAGTTTCATTTGTGGGCATAAAGTGAACTGGTTTTTTGAGGTGTGCACAAAAAGAATTTCTATTTCCCTGGGAAATTATTGACAATGTGCGCGCGCGAGCGTGCGTGTGTGTGTGAGAGAGAGGGAGAGAGAGAGAGAGAGAGAAAGACAGAGAGAGGAAAATATGCAACGGGATCAAAGAGAGCGATAAGGCATGCAGTTCTCACAAATCCCACTGATTTCAAGGATCGAAAACACAATTACTATGTCACCACATTTTCTAACATATCCACTTGGCTACTGTAGCTTGGTTCAATAAGCTTGAGAAAGGCCTGGTTATAAAACAATCCAAACCTTGTGATAGCAACAACAAATAAGCTATAAAAATATACTATACTTTAAATGTGTTCTTATGGAGTCAAATAAATCATCAAATGTCGCATAGATTACCTTGTGTGTAGTATTCAGAGTATTGTCAGAATAGCAGCTCATTTTTAATGCAAGATTATACACAGACACACACGCATACATACATACATATATATATATATATATATATATATATATATATATATATATATATATATATGTGTGTGTGTGTGTGTGTGTGTAGAGAGATTATATTTCTTTAATCGTAACTGTTTATAATAATAACTTGATATTTTAAATACTTTTTGTTACATTTTTATCAACAACCTAATTTTCTTTCTAGTACTCGACTCATTTAACTTTTGCGCATAAGATATTGCCAAGGTTTTCTTACAGTGTAGCTTAATAGTTTGTTCAATTCTGGTGAATGTGTGTGGGTGTATATAAAAATAACATATTTCAGAATAACTAAACTTTAGTATATGTATAATTACTGAATATTAATTAAAATAAATTATTTAGTATACCGATTTATTTTTTTTTTCCCATTTTTCCCTTCCTATTTTGATGAGTTGCTTAAATGGCACCTACATGTGTAGGGGATATTACTTTCTTAAATCCTTACCACTTGTAGAAATTCTTTTTCGACTTCTTGTTTTCCAGCCAACTTTGATATTCAAAGAATTAAATGCAATGTCAATCGTTACATTTTCTCTTCTTAGATCATGTTCTGTTATAACTTTCTCTTCGTAAAATCTTGTATGCTCTTACATTCAGTAACAACTTGGGTCTTAGTAGCTTTATTGCCTTGCTTGCTGTGACATGATTAAAAATACTTAAGATTTATTTATTGAGTACAATTTCATATAAATCAAGTTGTGTCAATGAATAATTATTTCAATAAATATATTTTAAAACTAATAGTAGTTATAAACTCAGTAGAAAATTATGAATTTCATATAAAGGTATCCATTTTATACGATAAATAGATAGACAAATCCAAAAATATTTCCGTTACCAATTTAACCGTTTAAATATGAAACGTTTCATGAAAGATTTAATACTCAATTCATTCAATTGATTGAATCACTATGGGAAATTCAATATTTAGATATTTACATGAAAATGTTTTACTATGGAAGGGAAATAATCAATATCATTAATTTTTCTTTCTGTTGCAAATGGGTTTAATCGATTACAGTCACTAAAATCACAATATCATATTTCCTGGATACAGCTTTATAATTATCAGATTTTTTCATAAATAGTAAATGAAACATAAACATGAACATAACTTATTCGCAAACAAAAGTATCACGTTTACTTTTGTGTTACTCATATAATAATCTACATTTGCTACAGATTAATGTATCTAGGGTTAGGTGCATCACATGCCATATATATACTTTCTGTAATTATTTCAGTGCTCATTATTGATCTTGAAATCTAACTACTTTAATTGATTGCGTCCAATAAATACTAGAACACGTATTTTTAATTTCATATGAAAAAATATTGCACCTATAAAACACGAACTACTGTCTCATTTGAGACAAAAAATATGACACGACTAAACCAGTTGTAATAATTGCTGCAATATGGCGCAAGAAGAATAAAAATATACTCGTGTGCTTAACGGCTGTTTTACACAGACAACTCTGTAAAAAGGCTAAATAGGTTGTCTCAGCATAAAGCAGAAGATGTTTTAAGTCGTAAATCAGGGCCTATTTTATATTATGAAAACCATAATGAGTAGAACATTTAGCAATTATTAGTAGTATATTCTTGACATAATCGTCTTGATGTCAGACTTGGAAAGAAAAATACAAGAACCCACTAATCCTGTTAATAATTCGGGAAGAAAAGACTTAACACAAATAGTTATAAGATAGAATGCATGATCTTTAGCCAAAGAAACATATTATGAGCTACTTATCAGTGATTTCCACATCAATTACTTACCGAAAAGTAAATATCCGGAAAGTATTTTAACAGACACCGCAAAATGAAATACTTGAAACCAAGGCAAAGAGTGTTGAACTGCTGTCCCAATCTTCCTACATGACAATGATTTCTGCGTAATTTCGTCACGGTTGAAAAGGAGATTCGAGGCAACAGAGATAGGCTTCTACAGAAGAATATCATAAACAGAACATGTGAGTAAGTATGAATTTTCATGGGAAATGGAAACAAAAGGGATACTTAAAATCAACAAGCGAGAGTCGAAATTTTTCAGATGCTAAAAAGGAAAGAATATTTGAAGAATTTTATGCCCACTGGATATAGTGAGGTCAAGAGGAGCGGTGGGAAAAAGCATGGTAATGGTATTAGCCGAAAGATTTGGCATTTATTAACCTAAAAGGCTGCTAATTGGAATTTACAAAGACATTCTCTTAAAACATTTTTTCAGAAAATAGTATTCTAATGTCCAGTAGCTATTATCGCTCTTTCTTGCATTGATGGGAGTTTCCTTGCTAACATTTTATTTGAAGTAGTGTGGAATGTGAACATCTTCATTATGTCATTATTTACTTTTCGAGTGGCATATCATAACCATTCTATCTCCTGCTTTTGGAAGTCTTCTTTTATCAGGTAGTGTTTGTAATTTTGTAGTGCCAGACCACAGGTGTGATTTTCACCAAAGACATATATATTTCACTTAATCAAAGCCATTCTTAAACAAAGGTCAAAGAAAACGTTTGCATATAGATGACCGTTTAGAGATTTCCGAAGAATTTTGGCACCATGCATGACATCCATATAAATATCTGGATTCGAGGAGGCAATTTAATAAAATGACATTGTTTTTCAGGTTAATGATTTGATATTGTATAAAATTAACGTAATTACCCGTTGCACTGCCAATCCTATAGCTTAATCTTTCATAAAATGGAAGGCGAAAATTAGACAAAATAAAAATAAAAAAAATTACCAGATAGATGATTTCAAAATTTGAGCATATGTTGAATGACTTCAAGAAAACGATTATATATTCTTGCCAATCTTGTCTAGGAATAAACGCTAGTTGTATAATTATGAAAGAATGACAGAGAAGAATCTTTAGGATGGAATAAAAAAACAAGTTAAATTGGTGAAACATCTCTACAATAAGTGAGTTGTTTATAATAATGGTCTAAACAATGTATGCGACGGTCAAACATGATAAACCACAGAAAATCTGGAAAGATAGACTGAGAACAAACATGAGGTAAAAAAAACATATAATCAGCTTATGTACCAGTGTAATAGTGTTTAAATAATTCAATGTATTATTTCAGCATTTTTTAATTGTTTATAATCGACAGAAACAAAATAAATGCTTATCAAAAAGTAAAAATTATCTATTCCTTAGAAACTGAAATGTCCGTAACAGAAAGATATATTCTAAGCTTTTATCCCAATAATCATTGAAAGCCAGAATTATGCAAAGGTATTATACACCGATACAGATAGATAAGAACATTTAATAGTTGTTATAACGCCTAATAATTAAGGTTACATATCAGCCTCTACAAAGCACACACTATGTTGGACTAAATTAAAATTTTATAATACTACGTATAATAAACATATATATATATATATATATATATATATATATATATATATATATATATATATATATAAAAACAACGACGTTATATATAAGGTTATAAAATTAAATATAGTCTAAGAACTTGAGAGTTTTCATCTTAACCACAATGTAAACATGGGCATAAACATGGTATCAGTCCAAAACGTCCTGTGCAATATATTATTCAACCGTCGTTTTTCATTTTTTATTATCAAAGCTTGCATTATTTTTCATCGGTTTTTACATGTCTAATAAGTCTATTATACGTGTATTTTCTGCTAGTATGTTTCGGATGGAGTTTCTTAGGATTTGGTGTGTGATTAAATGAGTCCTAAATGAGCTATGGTCGGGTAGATGTAACTTGAGTTGACAAGATATGCATGTACTATTATGACCAATGTTATGAGTTTGGTATGATCCTGAACACAGTAGCTTAGGGGGCATTTTAGCTCGTAAAAAAATTTTGGTTCTCTGTATGGTTTTACGGGTGTGTTATTATTTTTTGATGTAGTTAGCTGTTTAAAACATTTTTGTAATAGATACTTAATATTAGTTGACCATGTTCTTTATATTTATAAGAAACTATTCGTTTTTGTCACAAGTATTTGTTTTTTGGAGATGTTAGTGATACTGTTTTTCTCTGTATTTTCAACATTGTTATTTTAGAACGAAATAGTCTCATCTGATTGTTCCTGAGAAATATCATACTGAGCTAGCGTCTGTTTGACATTACTGAGTTATTTAAAGAAAAGAGATCGGGAGGATGAATTCTCGTGTACTCTCGTCAGGTATCTTTTCATAACTACTATTTCATATGTGATTCTCTCTTAGAATTAAGGCGGAAGGTTTTTCTGTCTGTGGATTTCTATATAATAAAATTTGTGAATATGTTATTACTGAATTCTACGGGGACGTCAAAGATTGAAAGTCTATTTTTTCTAAGTGCATAGGTAAAGTGAAAGTGCAGAGTAGTTTTCGAATGGGGTTTTGATATTATCAATTTATTTTTGTTTTTCGCTAAAATAAAGATAACGTATACATAGATGACATGTATTTAAGATTTAGCATTTTTTGTATCTATAAATATCATTCTTTTTGTGTGTCTGCGTGTTTGTCACCTTGTTACCTCATCCTGAACAAACCGTTCGTATGATTGGCATGACAATTCGCACATCGATCTAACATTTACGACATTCGTACATGACGTTATCGGATTTTTCGATTGTTCCTCCGTTTTTGAAAGAATGATAAAACCGATAGGGGGTCGAATATTGATTCGAAAAAAAATCATCAGCTTTTCAGTGATAATTTTCACAAATTACAAGTGTTATCCACCAAACCTACGTTGGACAATGTCCTTACTTATAGTTTTAAGGCGTTGTTCATTGTTTTTAAAAATTGATATCAGTTATAAGAAAAACGATAAAATCGATCACTTTGGGACATCCGATTCAAATCCAATGAACCTGCATTTTGGCTCTGTTTTTCGCAAACTGCGAGAAATTTTCACGAAAATCATATTGAGCATTAGTTTTATCAAGAGGTTTTAGTTGCTTAGCTTTTTCTTCAATATCAGTATCAATTATCGCAAAAAATCGATATCATGCCACATTTGACTTCCAATTCAAATCGAGTCATGCTGATTTTTGGCTATATTTTTCAAAAATGGCGTGAAATTTCCACATAAATTTCGTTGAGCATTGTTTGTATCAACAGTTATAAGATGTTGACATTCATTTTCAATATCGTTATCAATTATTGGAAAAAAAAGATACAATCGATCACTTGGGGACATCCGATTGAAGTCCAGTCTAGCTGATTTTTGACTATATTTTTCGCAAATGGCGAAGAATTTTCAGCAAAATTCAGCTTGAGCATAGTATTGACCGACAGTATTGAGGTGCTGACTTTCGTTTTCAATATCGGTTTAAATTGTCGGACAAAAATCGATGAAATACTACCACTTTTGATTTCCCATTCAAATCGAGTTTACCTGAACATAGCGATGTTTTTCGCAACTTTATCGGCTTTAGTGATGACAATTAAAAAACTTTGCCCTCTGAGCTCCTTTGTGACCAACTAATACCTGAGTGAAGACGATACAATCATGTCTTCATCAAAATTTTCGAATACAACAATCAAATGTATATTCAACGGAAACGTGTACATTACTGACTCTACAGCTGGTTGTTATTGACACACGCGTGACCATTTTCCACATAGCGGTATCTTATTGGCTGTGTGCTGTACGCGGTCGCTGATTGGTGTTCGAGACCATAGGACGTTCGCTGATTGGCCCAACGTATTGGCCAGTAATATTTCGCATTTGAACCTGGGGTGTACATCGCCATCCGGTTTATACGATAAGTTCCTTCAACTGATTTCTCCTACCGCAAGTTGTTTCTTACTTTTTTGTTTTCCGTTTGTCTGTTTAGCTACATTTTTCAACCATAAACAATTTATTCAGCTGTTTTATTTAAATACCTGCCTTTCCGATTCTGGCTCACGCTTTGCGATACTAAGTTAGACTTTGTACTCCTGAAATTGAGTAACCCTTTGTACTCCTGAAATTGAGTAAGCCTAATTAACCACCACTAGCATCACTTTTCCCCATGCCGCCAAAAAGCTGGGTACTACTTAGCCTTCGGTTAGCCAGAGTGTCTGCTATGAGGGCAAGAAGGGCCCACGAGTCCCATGAGCAGACTACAATGCGATTATCACAGGTCGATCAACGCACCGCCCTCGCAGGTTTCGCAGTCACAAGAGGAGCGTGCCAACTGCTTGGCTGGGAAAGCTACATACAGGGCTTCGTTGCGATCAAGGCTTAAGAATGCACAACGTTCGAGAATGTCAAAAGGCATCTTCGTAATGTAATGTAAGCGCTGCTGCCACTGCAAAATAAAAAAGCAATAGAGACACTTCACCGCAGGCGCAACCGTCAACCCAGGGATACAGACCGCTGTGTCTGCTGACAGCGACCGCTGTCTGTGCGAAATCTGCTGAGGTCACACCGCTTCGTAGATCTGTTCACAATGATACGAATGCTGCCACCACTGCAAGGTCGAGGACAGTTGAAACATTCAACCGCAGGCGCGTACGTCAATCCAATGACGCTACTGCAACAGCGAGCGCTAGGTCTGCTGAGACACTGCTACGTAGGACTGTTCGAAATGCTAGGAATGCTGTCACCAATGCAAGGTCGAGGGCAGCTGAAACATTTGTCCGCTGGCGCGCCCGTCAATCCAGCGACGCTGCTGCAACAACTAGGTCGATGGAATCCGAGACAGAACAACAGCAGGCAACCTGCAATTCCCGCAACGCTGCAGTGACTTCTGATGCCGGAAACTCCAAGGGCCTAAAGACAAGGGCAAGAAGAATTTCAACGGCTGCCACAATCATTGCCGCTGTGCGCTTATTTCAAATTCTCCAAGCTCGCCACTTACGCCTCGACGGTGTCATTCAGCGTCGCCCGTTGTATTACCTTCCCAGTAGCTCTTTTTGGTTTTCCTTGGCTTTCAATTACGACCCCGTCATTAACTTAACTGTGTGTGTCGATATCAATGTTGGATACATGAACTGCGTTCGCCAATTCTGCAACGCCCGCATATGGGCTGGGGAGCCTGCCGGGCTGTGCTGCTCCTCCGTTCGATTGCCACATTTGCGAACTGTCCCGTTGAAGGGACTAAAAGCCGGCTTCCATCCCGACTCCATCCACTGTCTTAAAACAGTTAGGGAATACAATTTCTTTGAAATGACCTCATTTGGGGCTCAGCTGTTTCGAGAACAGAGTTGGATGCCCACTTTCAAAGTACAGGGGCAGGTATACCACCGCATTGGATCTCTGCTGCCTGAGGAGACCTCTACACTTAAATTCCTTCAACTGTACTTTATTGCAGACTACAGCCTACAGGCCAAATTTGTATTTTGCCGCCGTCGGGAAGTGTTGCGCACAAGGACGTCATGCTACTACTTCAGACCATGCTTCACGAGGCTAACAGCTACATTCGCAGTTTCAAATATGCTTTGGAAAAGGCTCCGTTTCCTTCCTTCAGCATTGTAATTTAAGCCAAAAAATGGCCCCATGATGAACAGGAACGCCGCTACAATGATCCTGCGTGCAACGAAGTGGTCGCTATTATACATGGGGTGCAAGACTACACTCGCGATATTGTCCTCAAATCAAGAGGCGGCGCTGTTCACAGGATTTCAGAGACCCATCAATCATATGATGCAATGCAGTACCCTTTACTTTTCCCTTATGGTGACGATGGCTACTACTTCGGCATTCTCCTTCATACTCCGGGTGGCCAACCTACAACGCCCTCCAAAGCATTATTGTGCAAGGCCTTCCACTCATACCGGTTCATGGATAGGGATGGAGAATTTAACCTGCTTCATATGTGCAGGTAGCTTTTCCACCAGTTTGCGATTGACATAGACGCTAAGATAGAATCGGAGATGCTTTGTTTTATACGGAATCATCAGAAACAGCTGCGCTCAAACTACACACGTACACTTACGCGACAGCCTTCGAAATGAAATCAATCACCGCGACCGAGGAAAGCTGTGCATTCTGCCATCTACCTACACGGGGGGGGGGGCGTTAAAAGCATGTAGGAACGCAGGACGCTATGACATACGTTAGACAATATGGGCGGCCAGACTTATTTATAACGATTACCTGCAACCCCAAATGGGTTGAGATAACGCATGGATTCCTACCCGTACATGATTACACTCACAGATATGGCATTACAGCCCGCAAATTCCATTTAAAACTGGGAAAACTTATGGACTTAATAATGAAGGGGCAGATTCTCGGGCCTGTTAGATGTGACATGTACACTTTTAAGTTGCAAAAAAGGGGACTACCTCATGTCCACATACTCTTTTGAATTTCTACAAAAATTGACGCCAGTCAAATTGACAGCATCATTTCTGGCGAAATTCCGGATCCGGATGAGCACAGGGACCTATTCGAGGCTTTGAGATTTCACATGGTACATTGCTCCATGCGGTCCAGGCTACGAGGCACGCCTCTGCTGTCAAGGGGTTTCCTAAGACATTTTTTGATCAGACAAAAACCGGTGGTGACGGATACCTTTTGTGCCGACGAACGGCTCCGTCCATGGGTGGGCAAACGATGCATGGTCGGGGGCACCGTATTGACCATAGTTGGGTGTTCCCCTAATATCCCTTCTAAAAATATTCAATGTTCATATGAACGTTGAGCTCTGCAATTACGTTCGCTCCATTAAATACATATGTAAGTACGTTAACAAGGGCAGCGATACCGCTATGTTCAGCGTTAAGGGGGACAATGGCCGACACGAATTTCGCAGTGTTTGGCTGGGCAGCATCAATGAGGCATTCGCCTCCCAATTCACCAGAGGCATCCAGCAATCGTTCATCTGTCAGTGCCCTTAGAGAACGGACAGTGGATTTACTTCACTGAAGGAACTGCGGTAGCTATCGCCGAAAAACCAAAAGACAACTTTAACAGCATTTTTTAAGTTGTGCTGTCAAGACGAGTTCGCTCAAAATTTGCTATATCCACAAGTTCCATCATTTTAAGTCGCAAGAAGTCTGGCCATAGCGTTGTTGTTTGTTGAGTCTACACTATGTCGAAATCAGCAGGAGTTGTCAAGATTCGCACAGTTGAGGGTTCGTGTGCAACACCTACCGGAAAAACGTTTGCTATATTTGCCTTCATTTTGAGTCTCACAGGCAACTAACCTTCGATCCTTATTCACGATCTTAATAGTAAGATGCAAAAATAGCTAAGTACAAAGTTTTCTATGGTTTCACCGGAATTTGTTTGATACTTGCCTTGAAATGGGGAGCTGCGCTAACTGAGTCATCGCCGACATCTATGTCACCACCACGACCAGTCCGAGAGGACGTGCTTCTTCCTCTGGCTTCTGCTTCATGGAGGTTCGTTGTTCCGTCATAGTTTGAGACGAAATATGGCTCACAATCAAGCACTCGTACCGTTAAATAAGTCCCTTCGAGTCATTAGAGACTCCACTGATCTCATGGATGGCTTGGCTCTCCTTCTGTCAAGTGACATTCGACTAACCCTGTCTGTCATTGCCAAAGGGACAAGGCGTCGTGTTGCCAACACCTACCGGGAGGCTTCTAGCACTTAAACGAGGCTCCTCAATATAGGGTATCTCTGAAAGATACTTGCATTAACTCCTGCAGTACATTCCCGGGGACGATTACATCTACAAATCAATCGACAGGACAACCTTACGGACTACACGGTTGAACTTCTGAATTCCTTAGAACTGGCGGGGCTTCCGCCTCACACACTGAGACTGAAAGTGGAAGAATCCATTATGCTTTTTTGAGTAAACTGCTTCCCCCGAAACAGTGAATGGTACACGCATGGTGGTTAAGTCTTTGGCATCAAATTTAATTGAAGCGTCAATTCTTACCGGTTCCGGATGTTGGGATTTTTAGTACCATCGTGTAATAGTGAGCCAGCCAAAATGAGCTGAGTGTTTTTTATAGTTCACCAAAAGAAGGGTTAAACAATCAGAAGGCTCAAAATATTCAATGCGACGTGTAAAAGGCGGCCATGTTTTTCCCGAATATTCACTTCCAGCATTTGATATCGAAGACTGAAGAATTACGGTACAGCTGCTGGTGGTATTAGCGATATAGTCAGATTCAGTAAAATATCTGACTCGTGAGTGTTAAACTTTAACATTGTTTCATTGAACAGATTACGTACTGCACTGTATTCTATATTCATAAACTATGGTAAACATGGTCAACAAAGGTTATGAGCCAAGATTACCACTGTATTTTGACGGAGACGCGTCGAAATACGAATCGTGGGAAGTGAAATTCCTAGCCTATCTTATAATACAAAAAACTTCATGACATCATTCTTTGCGAAGATGACCAGAAAGAAGCTGATGATTTTATGGAATGAAATGCGACCGTGTTCGCCGAATTAATACAATGCCTGGATGACAGGTGTTTGTCTTTAATAATGAGAAGCCAAGGGCGACGGACGTCGATCCCTACGAATATTGCGTGAACATTACAAAAAGTAAGCCTAAAATTATTGCTTTATATACTAAACTAACCGCGTTAAAGAGACGAGAAAATAAATCTGTAACATATATTATACGAGCTGAGAATGTCAGAAATGCCTTAAAAATGGCAGGTGGGACTTCTAATAGCCATGGTTTTTAAGTGAGTTTAAAATTGGGTTACATAGTTATGAAGAAACTGAAAAAATGTGTAATCCCCCAAATCGAGGAAATCGAGGAAATAACGTAATGCAACTGAGAACGTCATTTAAAAAAATCAGAAAACAAGTCCCTCAAAACTAACAGACTAGGAATTATGATATTAAAAACAAGGAGCTTAAAAACAACTATTAAAATAAGAACAACACCACCAACAAAAACAGGAACAATAATAATAAAAAATCAATTATCATCTGCTTTCGTTGTGGAAGAGCCGGTCATGTATGTGCGAAATGTCAATTTCATACAAGGAGTGATTTTTATAAAAATGTAAAAGCTTTTTCGAATAAGCGAAAATAAGCTTTTTCGTTTGGGTTGGATACTATACCCAATAGTAATAATTATTACCTAGTCGACACGGGTGCGACAAAACATGTAATTAAAGATGAAACAAAATTTATTAATTTTGACTCCAAAGTCGAGCCAGATTCCCTATTTATTGAGTTGTCTGGCGGTACCAGAGCTAATAATTTAGTTTTAAATAGAGGCGATGACAGTATTTATTTACGCGTTACTAAAGGAAATACTTGAAAATGTTTATTAAAAAGGGCTTTATATATGTCTAAATTTAAACCAAATATTTTCTCGGTTCAGTCTGCTGTTAGAATTGGTGTTAAAGTTAATTTTCACCGAGACAATTCAAAGCTAATATAACCAGAAGAAACTGAATTTAATATACAACAAAATGGACGTTTGTATTATTTGAAAAGTATTAAGTCTGTAAAAACAGCCACCCACGGCTTAAGGACTTGGCATAAAATATTAGACAACTGTAATAATTCTGATGTTAAAAGATTGCAAGAACACGTTACTGCAATGAAAAATACATTTTCAAAGGGCTTACAACATTGTGATACATGTATTAAAAGGGAAAATGACGAAATATAGAAATAGGGATCAAATCCCCAAATCAACAGACATCTTGTTCAGAGTTTATTGCGAATTATTGGGCCAAATTTCACCAATGGGTATTGACACCTATTCATATGTATTAAATGTTGTTAACGAATATTCAGGACTTATTATGATATATTTTCTAAAAAACAAATCTGATACCCTACAAGCTACAAAAATCTATTGATCCGATATCTCACCTTATGGAAAAGTGAAAATAATTAGAACAGATAATGATGGAGAATTTACTTCTGATGATTATGAAAACCTCCTAATAAATGAAGGCATTAAACATGAGAAAACATGTTCTTATTCCCCGCATCAGAACGGAATCGCTGAACGTAGTTGGCGGAATCTTATCAAAATGGCTAGATGTTTGCTAATAAGATCTATGTTACCCAAAAATCTGTAGGTCTTTGCATTAAATACAGCCCTATGTATTATAACCGTTGCTATAATAGTAACATTAAAAAGATTCCTTACGAGACTTATATGAACTACAAACCCAACGTAAGTGGTATGCATATTTTTAGTACAATTTGCTACACATATGTCAACCACAGGTCAAAACTAGTCCAGCCAATATGCTTTATTTCCTACAAAGTAAAATAATAAGTAAAATCAGATGCGTTAGTTTTACAGATTCCTTTGAGCAAGTGGAGGATCCCGAAGAAAAGAACATTAACTGTGAGGAACTGGTCCAACACGAACTAGTATGGCCTAATTATGGGATAGGGCCTATAAATAGAAAATGCGTTTAAAATCCACAATTAACGGAAGGTGTTTTACCAGATGATACAGACGAGGAAAAATTAGGCGCAAACCTTGAGTTAAAAGAAGATACAACCAAAGAGGAGGGACAAATTTCACGTTATCCGACCAGAAATAGAAGAAAGCCAGACTATTTGTAATGGGTCAGAGTACTATCTGTGACATTTACAGTGGCTATTCGGTGTAATGTATCCCGACGAATTATCAAGAAGACATAAATTTTGAAAATTCCAAACGCCGTCATGCAAAAAGAAATGAAATCCCTAGTATGAAATGATGCTTTTGAATTGAAAAAGACCCCGGATGATAAAAATATTATCGGCAGCCGTTGGGTTTATACTATAAAGCGAACTAAGTTGGCTCGCTTATGTATAAGGCTCGTTTTGTAGCGAAAGAATTTTCGCAGATATACGGGAAGATTATGTAGAAACATTCAGTCCAACAACAAACATGACAACAATCAGAATTTTGATGCAAATGGCAGCACATTATGGAATGAATATACACCATATGGATGTTAAATCAGCGTATTTAAATGCTCCGATTGACTATGAAATATACATAGAACTACCAGAATGTTTTGAAAAAGGTGATAATTATGTATGGAAAATCAAAAAAGTCACTATATGGGCTCAAACAAAGCGAAAGAACGTGGAATAAATTACTACATTCCTATTTAATTGAACAATATTTTGAACCATCCCCAGTTGATCCATACCTGTACACAAGAATATTTAATAATGAAATATTAGCAATTCTGATTATTTGGGTCGACGATATGTCAATTGCTTCAATATATGAAGCTGCACTATTAAAAAATAAAAATTTCTTTAAATACAAGGTTTAAAATAACTGACCTGGGTCGACTATCATGGTTTCTTGGTATACGGTTAGAATTTAAAAACAACACTATTACAATGAATCAATCCAGATACATCGAAAAACTCTTATTTAAATTGAGCATGCAAAATTGTAAAACACGAACTACTCCATGTGAAATGGATTTAAACACAATTATGGATAATGAAGATGGTATAGCGGCGTGTAAAAAGAATACAGAATATTGGTTGGGAGTCTTATTTACGTCATGACGTCTATTATGTCAGACATCTTCTATACGGTTACTAAGTTGTCCCAAAATTTAAATAAACCGGGGACTGTGCATTTAACAAGAGCTAAGCAAGTATTACGTTATCTAAAGGGAACTAAGAATCAGAGCCTAGTATTTCGACAATCAACCCAGTACAACTGGAAGGATTTTGTGATGCTGATCGGGCAAATTCACCAGATCGTAAAAGTATCACAGGCTATTGCTTTAGATTGGCAAAAGATAATCCAATAATTAGCTGGACATCTAAGAATTAGGGAATTATTTCACTTTCAACATGTGAGGCGGAATATGTTGCATTGTCGCAAGCAACACAAGAGGCTATTTTTCTTAAATTACTAATAAAAACAATTACAACACTGATAATAAGTGAGCCTATAACTATTTACTGTGACAATCAGACCAATATTGCTTTGCCTAAAAATGAAATAATACATCAAAATCAAAACATATTGATATTAAATATTAATTTGTTAGGGATCAGGTACAAAAGTAAACAGTACAAATTGAATATGTTCACCCGGAAAAACGTGTCGGATTTGTTTACAAAGCTAATACAAAATTGAAAATGGGGGCGTTCATTCCTGTCATATTTGGGACTATATGGTCCTTATTAGTCCTGGGCAGGACATAAAACTGTATCTAGTATTTAGTTTCGGGGTATAAACGGAAATAATCATACTTTTCTCCCAATTCTCATCTGAATGATTCTCAGGATCACTCTGACTGGAAGTGATAGTGACTGTTTGAATGGATCCCAGTTTTTCCACTTTTTTGTTGTGTTCACAATCCAAATTTATAATATTGTTATTAATGTGTATTAAACTGAAATAATTAACAGTGGACAAATTACATAAGTAATTTTTGTGGATATTAATTAAAACAAATTACAAAAAATAATTAGAAAACAAATAAGATATATTTTATGTATTTGTTCCATATGCATTTTGACTTTGATAATATTTTGAAAAGAGATTCCATAATGTACACAAAATAGGGGATGTTGGCATTTTTGTGTACACTGGTGTACTAGTGAGCTCGCTAAAATGAGCTGACTCATTTTATAGTTCACCAATAGAAGGGTTAACCTGTGACGTCCCGCAGACTTGTTCGCTTCTCGCTGCTTCGTTCGGGTGTCGCCGCTCCAAACGTGACGTCCGCCTGTCTGCGTCAGTCGTGTTGTCCCGTCCTGTGACGACCAACTGGCTTGGTATTGGTCGCGGCACCCAAATATGACGTTCTAACCTTTTGGTGATTCGGATGGGAATCTGGTTAGATTCGATATCAGCCTCGTCGTTCCTAACTCGCTTCCAACGTCTGGTTACCGAAGTAACTGCGTTGATCTCCAGTCCGCCTACCCACGTTCTGAATTGATCTTAGGCAGACGAAATCAATCAGTCGTTGGGGCCGTAATGCAAGTTGAGTTCAAATGGGGGTGGTATCGCACAAATATGTGTAAAATAAAATAAAATAATAACTCGAAAGTTCAAGGTATCAAAAAAAGGATAACAATACTTTATATCTGGTTGCTGGATACATAGGACTGCGTCTATCTCCCGACCCGTTATATGGATTCGTGACACGTTGTTTTTGTTAGGTCAGTTTTAACATCTTAAGTTGTCTGTTCTTTAAGAAACTGGGTCTTGGTGTGTCTTCAGGCGATAGTCGTAAAACTTGTGTTGGTGGTATGGATCTAAGTCGCTCTTCAAAAATAAATTGTTCTTGGATTGAAAATGAGTTCGGAAGTTGCGCGAATCATACAAGTCAGCTTTGCGAGGCCCACTTCAACTGCGAACTGGTGGGTGAACCGAACTGGCATGAACTGGGAAAACTGATTTTCGCTCGCTGTGACTATGCTTATATGGACGCCGACCAAAACCGGGGTGGGCATTTGTTAGGGTTTGAGGTTCCTTGATAAATCCACAATACCCTTCTTTTATTTTCGGCCAGGAAAAATTTATTATTTCCATTTTTGGAAGTCTTCTCTTACCCCTACCTTCAGAGGGCATCAACGATCCTCCCACTTCTTCGCAGTAACATCTTAAACCTATCCTCTTTAAGGAGTAGTAGCAGGCCCTGTATCACATGATCACCACCGCCTGGCTCTCGTTAACATTCATCCAATGGCCGAGCAACAGTGTGGGCGTGACCAGACTAGCCTTGTTTCTTAAAAAAATATCTTGCTCAAAGAAAAAAGAATTATCTCCTCTTTTTCTTTTTTTCTATTTCCTTTCTTTTCATTTCTTTTCTTTTCTATTCTCTCTTCTTTTCTGGCCGCCAACAGAACAATGCGTCCAGTAGTGTGATAACCTCAATTCTCATCTGGACTTCGTCAATCAGATTTTCGCCAATTACCAGAGTGGGTGGTCATCCAGCAAACACCGCCAACTTTTCCGATAAAATAGTTTCGCTATTATCGTTTTTTGTGTTTAAATTTATTTGTTTCGCCTTAAGGAAAATTCTGTGCTTTTATTTTTGAGTGTGTATTTTTGTCTTGCCTCTACGTGAATCTTGTTTTAATTGTTGTCATTTGTCATTTGTTTTAAAACCTTTTTATTTATCGTTTCTTGTTTTTGATTTTATTTTTGCTGTCTCGCTTTCGTGCGAGTTTTCTGTTTAACTGATATATTTTTCTCTACGAGGCGAACTTTGCTTATTTAAATTTCCCCCCTCGCACACCGCCTTTAGGCGGACTTTGTCTTTTACCGACCCGACCCGACCCTTCCCGTTGTATTTATTAAAAATTGGAGAAGAAGAAAACTTCTTCGTCATTTCTGACAAAAAACCAAAAAAAACTATCATTCCTGATCTAAAGAGGTCAGTGAAAAAACAAAGAAAAAACCACGACAAAGATGATACGGAGGATTATCCTGTTTACCTGATACTTCTCAAAAGGAAAGCTTGGAAAATAGCCCATAAAAAGCTTCGAAAGACAATATGGAGACCAATAATGATCAAAACACTAAAATATGGAAGCCAATAATGGTCATAAAGAAAATAGTATTTAGGCCAATAGTGCCTCAATTAACGTCAAGATGATGGAAAATTTAGAGGCCGGGGAATCGCCCTCTTTTTGGAAGTACCCCACCTAAGAGTATAATTAATGTTGCGCATGTCTTGGACTTACGTACATCTTGTTGTAGAAGGTGGACTCTTCGAAGACCTAGGAACAAAGTAAAATTGAGAAAAGAATAGTGTCAGTTTCCGTCGTGGACAAGTGTATGCGCAAAATCTGTCGTTCGATGAAAGACTCAGTGAAAAAATCACTGCAGTCCTTGGGAGTTCAAGCCCCTCAGAATTGTCAAGAAGCCGGTTTTTTCATGTGGGACTTATTGTTCCCCACGCCGGAAGATTGCGTTGCGGCTTCTAGACGAGAATTGATCACTAAGACCAATATATGAGGTCCTTCCTCAGGGTATCGTGGAACACCTCGCGGCGTATTTATCCCAGTTCGGCGAGATACTGGGAGCTTCCTGCAATAGCCTGACTGGGGGTAGATTTTTGAGATACCTTTAGATAAAAATGCCTTCCGCTCCATCAACAACTGTCTGGTAGTAAGGAGTTTGAATTTGCCGGTCATTGTGACCGGCGGTAAACCAGTATGCTGGTCACCTCTCCTCTTCCTGCCCAGAGAAGAAGGCCTCTGGGAGTCAAGCTTCTATCGACCACAACCCCCCTCTGACCGCGTCTTTACCTACCAAGTAGCCTGTAATTGGCATATAAGCTTCTGAGACCGGGATAATCCTCCGGTTGGCCAAAATTCCACGTTCCTCAAAGAGACTTTGCCCGCTGCTAGTGCGCTTGCAGAGAAGGGGAAGGGGGAATCGCTAGTTGCTGTTAAGCCCAGAGAGCAGCGCCAGACAGCGGGTCCTCAGTCCCCTGAAGCCCCAAGGACGAAAGGAGCTTACAGCCCCACTCACTCTGTCAACGCTAAGGGCGATGCTCTAACCCCAGAGATCCCAGCCTTTATAAATATAGATCATTTTACACCCCTCCCCACACACCCAGTCCCTTCCCTGTTCAACAAAGATCCTCCCACACCCCTCTGCATACTCACAGTCCTTCCCCGGTTAAAAATGCAGAAATGCCACCTCCCTCTTCTAAATGCCACAGCAGCTCCACGCAGAAGCTAAAAGATAAGAAGAAAAAGTCGCAGAAGTTTATTTATAACACAGGAGAGTATGTTTGCAAAATTTCCCCGGCTCAGGCCGAGAGAGCCCGCGATTATGGAAATTGCATTAAAGAAGTAAAGTATTTACTCACGATAAGACAGTTTGCAGACATGGACATTGAAATCCCTCAAAATTTGCCGCTTGCTCAAAAGCTTTTGACTGTTATCAGAACCGGCCCTAGAGCGAAGCACGTTTGGGCTATGCTGATGAGGCTATCACATCTTACAAGATGGCCTTGACCATGGCAATTGTACAGAACAAGCAGGTAAAAAACTTAAAGCAATTTTGTGCAGGGAGGGTCCCAGTTTTAGTTCATCCCTCCCTGTTTAAAGCTCTAAAATTGACTTTCCCCTCAGATATCGGCGGAATCTCTCAAGATGGCTCCATCAGGACTGAGATGGGCCATGGGTCTATGGGAGAAGCTGTTGGTATCCTTACCCCGACCATATTTAAACCAGTACTACAAACCTAATCTGTTTCATTAAGGCACTCTGGTTAGCAAGTATAAATGCCCGGGGAATGAGGTCCGAGTCTCGCAGGGCGAGGCTCTCTCGCGACCTTCAGCGTCTCGGGGTGAATGTTTGTTTTGTGCAAGAGACCCGGTTTTCTTTCTTTCTTCTGTGAGGACTTGCTCTCTAAGGGGTTTTCCCCTTTTCAGCATGTTTTGATGGTCGTTCGCGGGGTGTCTCTTGGCTAGGGAGCAAGTCTTTGAAGGCTACATGTACTCTTATCTTCGCAGATCCTGCGTGAAGTCTTTGCGTGCTGGATGTTACCATAAAGGATAAGGCTCTAGGACTCATTGGGGTTTATTCACCCAATAATCATTGCGAGTAGCCTGCTTTGTTTCGGCGGATCGGGCCGTACTTGACGAAATCTCGTCGTGTAGTTTTAGTGGGTGATTTTTGGAATGCCGTCCTTGACCCCGATATAGATTTTAGAGTTCAAAATTCGGATAGTAACAACCGGGATATGAAACCATTTAGGAACTTTATCGATGAGTTTGATCTAATCGATAAGTACCGGAATGAGCACCCTCTGATGTAGCATGGACTTAGACAAATAGTGGCAAATCGGCCCCTGGGACGCTTGCTAGCTACCTCGACCAAGCCTTATTTAGGAGAGTCGATGTAGTGCTCTTGGGCTGTCCAAGCTTCCTCTATATAGTTTATACGGATCATAGGCTTGTCCAGGTCCGTGTAAACTTAGATGAGTCTTAGGCTAGGTTGGCTGGGTACTGAAAATTAAACTGGTCACTATTTTGAAACAGTTTCTTATTTGTACATATCGGGACTATTTAAGATTTTAATTCAGACAATGAGGTATTTTGGTGAATGTAGTAAGAAAGCTAAGTAGGAATGTGTTATGTTGGTGCTAGGATTATTGTTTTGCATGATTGGGTCAGGGGTTGTGGCTAGCTAAATTATAAATTAAGACAATTGATGACCGATTGATGATTGATTTTCCCCATCCCCTTTTTCGGCTTGTGCCACATTTACTGTGTTGTTTCAGTAATAAATATTACTGCCAGCCTTTGATAAACCGCACGAAGCTCCGCCGAAGGGCAGAGTCTAGTTCGGGGAGATTGAGTGCCCCTGAAACCGTTTATACGCGTTCGAATAGGGAATAATTTCGGCCGAGCTTACGGGCTCGGTGATCCCACGTTAATCCCGGTGTTGTGCCACATGTAACCCTCGTAGGTGGGGGTGGCTAAATATCACTGTCAGCCTCTGATATCGAAGACTGAAGAATTACGGAACAGCTGCTGGTTGTATTGGTGATATAGTCAGATTCAGTAAAATATCTGACTCGTGAGTGCTAATCTTTAACGTTGTTTCACTGAACAGATTACGTATGCACTGTATTCTATATTCATAGACTGTGGTGAATATGGTCACCAGCGGAACGGGTGAAACTGTATTCATACCGCGCATGCATCTATCTCCGTCGGGTTCACATGTGTCATTTAAATTCCTCCGGTCGCAGTTTCCCGTCAGACATTGCATTGCAATATCTATTAATAAATCACAGGGCCAAACACGACGCGAGAATTCACCTTGGAGAGGAATGTTTTTCGAACGGCCAGTATTACGTAGGTTGTTCGCGTGCAGGTAGAAGCGAGGACGTTTTCGTCTTCACTCCCAGGGGTTCCTCAAAAATGTCATTTATAAGGAGGTTCTGTAGATTGATGGGACGTAGGCGGCGGCTGACAATTTACCTGTATTCGGTCTTCAGGATTGTATAAACCGTCAACAACAGTAGAACCCGCCACGCAAAGATTCGATTCCCAAGAGCAGCTTTCCCTCTTACCAAATCTTTACAGCCAACCTGCCTAACAGACGTCCGTGAAATTTGTCCCCCATTGTTACTACACCACGCCAGATAAACACTTCCTTCCACCTGCCTTCGGCGTATTCGCATGGCTGCTTGCGTTTTCCGTCAAAGCGAACCGTCTACTGCCACTGCCATCTTCATTACGCCACTACCATCTAGCCTGTGGAGGCATCAGTAATTGTGTTAAGCACCCACCAAAACAAATGCATCGCTGATGCTGCATCCATTCCCAACATTTTTTTTTCATACAGTTGATTACCGGAAGTGATAAACGCATCACAGACATCACTTTTGTGGGATTAGATTTGAATCTCTATACTGGCCTTAGCCTTAGCCTATTGAGTTAATCTACACCTGTACAAATTGCATTGCGGAATCCTTCTGGGGCCAGCCAAGTAATTCCGTCTCCTCCTTGCTTCTCACACACCTACCAGTTGACCTGTTTGCGGAAATGACATCGCCATCTTTCACTCAGTCTGTTTTGCGCGTACCGTTGTGTGTTTTTGTGTTTACTGAAGTCAGCTTAAACGGTTGTCAATCCATTTAAAAAGAGATGATTCAAGACATATTTAGGGGTTGACATATTTCCAACTCACAAATTCCCGCCACCTACAATTGTCTGCTGGTGGTACCTCAGGCTCATATTGTGATGCTAAGGCAAATCTTACTTGCGTCACTGTGTGCACTACCCGCTGCTTTAGACTCAACACTGAATCGTACAATCGCATGCGCTCACAGGGTTGGAGGTCTATAATTTGGCGGTGCCACGCAATTCAGGGCAATCAGAGCGGTATTCGATGAGGTCAGCGACGCGTAAATGTTGACACAGCGGTTGGACCTTTTAGTTGAGATGCAGAATTCCCCCGCACTACTCTCTGCATTTATTCAAGCATCGATTCATTGGGCTAAAACCTGACTGCTGGCCAGTCGGCAATAAGTCCTGAGTATTTCGCTTACTTATTGAGCCAGCGTCTATTACGAAGAGCGATTTCTGCGGGTGCTTCAATGTAGCTATCACCCAGTAACTTCTACGATACAACACTTCAAACTTTACGGAAGGCCAAATGCTGCTTTGAAAGCTTCATTCCTTTACTGGTTTGTTCCCAAAACCGTAACATCCGCAGTAAAACCTACAATAGCTACTCCCATTACTGCCAATTCACAAACCATTCGGCTTAACAAAACTATTGAACCTTACATGCAGCTGTGATGTACTCTGTCGCGCGACGCGACAATTACGTTGTCACGTGCGTTCGTCCGCTCAGTTTCCCAGGGGGAAGGGTTTCATTTTACTATAGGAAAACAAGTCAAATCATTTTCGGTTCAATAACTGGATACTCCAGAGGAATGGACAGAAATACACCACTAAGTCAAGGGCTTTCCAACAAGCCTAAAGAAGCCGTACTTAAGTAGGCTCGGGTAGGTGAATGTGTGCAAACTTGAGTCGAGCATCTTTGCCGACCACCGACGCCGATATGTTAAGCGAGTCCTACAGTGAAAACGCAACCACTATTCTACATTGTCAGAATTCAAAATCTTGACGGATTATGAACTGGTGGCAGTCTTCGGGTAAACACGGAGCAGCAACACAACAGCCATCTATTGCAACTGATTGTCCTTGATTGGAGTTCAATAATTCAAACCCTAAAGTAATTTAATTACATAAAACCCCGAGCACGTCAGTCTTTACCGCTAGTCATTTATAAATATCATATTTTCTACGTGAAACAGTTTGAGAAGTAGAGGCTGAGAGACTTTCACATACTGACAATTATTTTGGTTTTAGATATTGCCATTATGGTGGTAGAAAGAGACTTTAGTTGTGCAGGCATACAATAAACTTCTGTGGCACAATTTACGAGTCAGAGAAAGCAAGAGAAAGAAAAGAAGGCAGAAAGAAATGCGAGACGATTCATAGGTGATAAGCAGACACACACACGGCTAGGAGACAATGAAATATTGATAAGTAACAAATGAAAAAGGGTGTCATTACAATGACAGGGAATTTCTGAGTAAAAAAAAAAGGAAAAGAAAGAAGGAATCAGATGTGTTTTGATAACGGCTGTGTTATCTAGGCTGGACCACTGGCCAGGGAAAAATTCAAGTGAAAATGCTATTTCGATAAGTGACGAGAAACAGGCCACTAAAAAGGACTTTGGACAGATATGAAAAATTAAATCCCACACAAGCAGTGCGCTGACCGAATTCTTTTCGACGAAACAACTTTGGCCGGCGATAATAAAATTATGGGGAACCAGAAGAGTTTTTCTTTCTTCCTTGGAGGCGACAGACTGACTGAAAACTTTGGGGATATTTCTTTTTTGAAGCCATGTTAAGAATACCACATCTTGATGAATTAGCGATAAGATACCTGACAAACACCACGTGTAAAACAAGAGTTGTCATATTGTCCGTGGCTAGAGAAATGATAACGGTGATTAAGCGAAAGAGAAGAGATAATTTTTTTTTTTTTAGTTAAGCAAGATATTTTTTTCCCCAAAACAAAGCCACGGATTGTTCACGCCCGACTAAGACATCATTGGTCAAGTGGTGATCACGTGACGCACGAAGGAGGAGGAAAGATACCCGACCAAGACCTCATGGCCGAGAGTGATCACGTGACGCACGAAGAAGGCTGTCGACGCCCCATCCAGAGCATAAGTATGAGAAGCTGCTACGAAGAAGTGGGGAGGGCAGTTCACGCCCCTCAGAGGTATGGTGAGAAAGTGGGAGTGAGGAAGAATTCCCAAAAATGGAAAAGAGTGGAAATCCCTAACCAGAAATAAAAGAGGTGGATATGCATTTAGAATTATCGACAAACCCACCGACGCCAACAGAACTACCCCGGTTTTGGTCGGCGTCAATAAAATCAAGGCTCCAACAGGCAGAAATCAGTTCGGGCTCTGGCGGCAGAGATGAGTATCCAGAGTTCGGGCTCGAGTTTCCAGAGTTGAGTTCCCAGAGTCAGTTTCCAGTTGAAACCGCCTCGCAGATAGCTGACCAAGATTCACGCAAAAAATTCCGGACTCCTCTTCAACCCAAAAACAATTATTTTGAAGAGCGACTTAGAACCAGACCACCGAAATAAGTTTTTTCGACTTTCGTCCAAAGACACACCGAAACGCCAATTTCTTAGAGAGCAGACAACTTGAAGCGTTAAAAACTTGCCTAACGGAAAACGACGTGTCACAATCCACAGAACGGGTCGGGAGATAGATGCAGTCCTATGTATCGAACAACTAGACATAAAATTTGTTACCTTTTTCCTTGATACTTTGAACTTTTTGAGTTTTCATTTTATTTTATTTTATGCATATTTGTGTAGTATCACC
Source organism: Acanthosepion pharaonis (assembly GCA_903632075.3). Lineage (NCBI taxonomy): Eukaryota > Metazoa > Mollusca > Cephalopoda > Sepiida > Sepiidae > Acanthosepion > Acanthosepion pharaonis. The sequence continues at coordinate 213,298 of CAHIKZ030001061.1, read as the reverse complement.
CCCGTTGAACTCAATTTGCATTACGGCCCCAACCACTGTTTGATCCCGTCTGTCTAAGATCAATTCACAACGTGGGTAGGCAGACTGGAGATCAAAGCAGTTACCTTGGTAACCAGGCGTTGGAAGCGAGTTGAGAACGACGAGGCTGATATCAAATCTAACCAGATTCCCACCCGAATCACCAAAAGGTTAGAACGTCACATTTGGGTGCCGCGACCGATACCAAGCCAGTTGGTCGTCACAGGAGGAGACAACACGACTGACGCGACAGGCGGACGTCACGTTTGGAACTGCGACATCCGGACGGAGCAGCGAGGAGCTAACAACTGGCGCCGCGGCGAGGACGTCACAATTGGTGCTGTTTGGAGACGTCACAACTGGCGCCGTGGTAGATCAGGAACGTCACAATTGGCGCTGCGACCGGGGGACGACGTCACATTCTGAGGATATGCGATTTGATGGCGAATGTAGAATGCAATTATTTTTATACACGGATGATTTCATTGATGGGGACTTTTCTAATTAAAATTTCAAAGTCGAGTGACGGTAATATCTCTTGGATTAATTGTATAGATTTTAAATTTTGTAGGAATTCATGAGTTAATATGAGGCTCTAATTGGTAGGTAGATATGGAGTAAGTATATCATTACTCCAATTACCTATTAATTATAGCATATTTCTTTCGAACGATGGCGATATCCTGTCGCCGCCAGTTGCTTAATGGGTGTGTAATTAAGATATGACGCCCGAGACTAGTCACAGGGTTATGCGCATATCGCTCAGTCAAGGAGTGGAAATCAGGTGTGGGTACTCCAAATTAGTCAGGTGTTGATTTGGAAGTGAATTTCCGAGCAAAGCATTCAACCAAATTTGCCGTAAATTTCCGGACTTAGAAATTTGCTGTAAATTTCTGGACTTAGAAATATCTATTTCTCAGGGTTAAAGCCACATCACATTGAAAAATTAAATTAGTACGTTCGCAGAACAAAGGTAACTTCGAACCTAGGCAATACCCATATGAGTTACTTCTTCGAGAGATAGAGTTACAGTCGTTATCAAGAATTGCGAGTTAGCAGTCTGTTTATCAATTATGGGGGAGATTCTTGTAAATTCTGAAAAAACTCTTTAAACCAAAGTTGGTTTCTTTATATAGCAACAACCTTAAGTAATTTAATTATAATGTCAGCAAATAAATATATCCGGAAAATATAATTCTTCATAGCAACTGTGACGAATTTTGGAAGTACTCAAATGTATAAACATGAAAATGTTGACAGATTTAATCTTAAGCGAATGGGAATATATCTGATATTTGTGTTCCAGATTTACAAAACAAATATAATTTATGTTCTAAAAATACTATGCTAATATTCCAATGTGATCTCCCTACACTGAAATTCACCGTCATATTTTTTCATCTACCAAAACTTCCTCTGAACAAATCTGCTGTTCCAACACCACCCCCTAATTTTTATACTCCTACATACATATGCATATATATTAAGCTTTGCCTTATTCCATTCTTGAGATCTTTCACCTGTGGGTGTCAGCAAAGTTCGAAATTATTTTGCTGCAAATGTGTCTACAAAGTTCGATTTCATTTTGTTGCAAGTGAGTCTGCAATGTTCGAAGTAATATATACGCCAAAATGTGTGCATGAAGTACACATTAATGAAAGATGTGTGTGTGTGTGTGTGTGTGTGTGTGTGTGTGTGTAATTGCTGAGGGATTTTGTGCCATAGCGGTTATTTTAAAACACAGTGAACAAGAAGAACTCAGACAAGACGTACTTCGCTATGGCTTTCTATGTAGGAAAATCGTCGCTGACTAACACGTTGTCATGGTAAAAACGTGTCACGGTTGAGATGGTTCACTGTCTGTTCCGTTTCGCAGATCTATCCGCTGACAGTCCTGTTTCAGATCTTGTCCCGACTGTTGCTGACAAGCAGCTTTTATCGTTTTGGGATCGGCTCCGAATCGTTATCAGAGTTTTGCGCGGTAATGTAGTTAGTAACCTGTGAACTAACCTATTTCTAGCGTGCGGACATCGGAGACGCTACTGCGTCGGTCCTTGCAAATTCGTAAGAAAAACAATATAAAAATAAACGATAAATTATTTCCACTCTTACATCATCTTCGTAATTTTGTTGTTAATATCTATCTATCTATCTATCTATCTATCTATCTTCTCTCTTTCTCTCTCTCTATATATATATATATATATAATTACGAAAAAAACTAAAAAAATCGATAGTACGTAATAAATTTATTTCGATAAATATGAGCATATTCATGTCATCAGACCAACTACATTTAATAAAATGTAGTCTATCTAATAACATGAATATGCTTCTATTCATCGAAATCAATTTATTTAATTTTTACCTAATTATTTTTTAATTGTTGTCTGTCACACATTGGCGTATCATATGGACTGAAAAGTTCTCTTTGGGATAATCTCTACCAGTTTGTTATGATATATATATATATATATATATATAGAGAGAGAGAGAGAGAGAAAGAGATAGATAGATAGATAGATAGATAGATAGATAGATAGATAAATGACGTGGTAGCTGTTACATAAGGAAGTACGTGTCCTTTTATCACAATTTAATTTCGTAACAATAATGGTGTACGATATCAAAGAAAGGAACATGAAAGAATATTTAAAGTATTTTTTGACCAGGAGGAAAGATGTGATACATAAATCACGAATGGTTACGGCAGGGGTGGCCAACATTTTGATTCCATGCTCCAATATTTTGTACGATTAATTTAAATGCGCCACACAAACATTCATTTCTTTTCAGTACGTGTTGTAATATGGACATATTTGAAAGTTATAATAAAATCCATTTATTTGAAAAAATATATGCTTATGACCAGGGGCGTATCCTTTTAGAACTTTCGCAAAGGACGTGCAATAAATATAAAATCACTGAAATGAATGAGTAGAAGTGGCTTAGTTTCGTTTCATCAAAAGGATGCAATGCGCCACTTGTAAGCATCCAATGCACCACTTATGGCGCATGCGCCACAGGTTGGCCATCGTTGGGTTACGGAAAGCTGGTTTGTGACTGACACACACACACACACACACACACACACACACACACACACACATATATATATATATATAGAGAGAGAGAGAGAGAGAGAGTTTTTCCTTTCATTTTTTGGAAGTGCTATCTGATGATCTGGCGTCCTTTAAAAGGGCTCTTTTGAAATAAATTATTATAATGGAAACTTAAAGTGGTCTGTTTTTCTATAATATATATATATATATATATATATATATATATATATATATATATATATATCCATATATGCGTTTGAAGTCTGTTCAAACCCGCTTAAACTGTTTCATCTCCAATGTCTATAATTAATGAATGAGTAATCAGCGTAACTCGTACTGAATGTCACTGTGACTTGACCTTGTTCTTAAATACATTACATTTAATATAATTCGAAAATATAGCGGTGGATGAAATGATAGAAAGTAGAACTATATGTGAGTCAGAGGCCCCTCACAGTAGTGGATTATTGCGGAATAAATACGTAATTACAAAAAAAAAATAGAAATAAACCTTTGCAAGAAGGAAAGCATGGATAATTTAAGAAAACATGAAATAAATTAAATTATTCATTTAAACGTATTAAACACATACAATAGCGAAACATAATGCACTGGGACAATGAGTGGAATGAATGTCATTTGAAAAGACATTCTGCAAATGAAAAAAATTGAGTTATGAAGACTTAATATTTTCTAAAGTTGAAAAGTATTTGATGATGAAGAAGACAACTAAATAAGAAAAAAGTTGAATTTTGAAAAATAAAGAAAACAACGAAACCAAAATGGATGAATTTTGAAAACGAACAAAAAAAAAACCAAAAAAAAAAACAAAAACAAATCAAAATAATGAATGTTGTATCAATTATACTTTCCACTTGATATCAAACATTAGATGTAAATTTATTTCGATATTCATTTACTCAAGCTGTTTATCGAATTTCGTTATCAATCAATTTAACCCAATCTCCCATTCTATCTTTTTGAACACACAAGTATTCATACACAGGAAAGAAGTTGTTTTCAAATGACGTGAGGATGTTCTATATTTGCAGTAACACCTCATCTTTAACTGATAAACCTTACGTCTTCCAGGGTTTTCGTGATGGTAGATAATAACCAAGCGATGATGATTTATTTTAATGCTACTGTAATATTCTGAAGACCAGATTTTCCAACTTTGGTGTATTATCTTCTGACTCCAGCTGGACATTGGACAGCACTGCTTCAATATTTATGAAACCCATGTTTTGGATCGTCAAGGCACCATATGCATTGCAACCGCAGTAGCTTTATTGTCTCCTGTGCAGCCCAGCCCTCTCCAGGCCGGTTTAAGAGTTTTCCATCTCCTAGATCGGTAGGACCAAGTCTGTGATCTTATTTACACATATATAGGGGAGAAGAGATGATTTCATACCTTTCTGAAGAGAAATTAACACGTAAGTGAATGTGATGATCTCGACTAAAATTCGAAAACAGGTTACTGATTCCTCAATGCAAGTACTAATCCCTCAATGTCATTACACCACAGTGGCTGACGTACGTGATAGTAATGATCTCACGCACATACGTATTTTGAATGGTACAGATGAGTGTGCTCTTAGAAGAAGAGAGAGAACGAGATTATTTTCTTTAAATCGTTTTCATCATTACAGGGAGGACTGCAGAGTAGCTTTAGGGAAACTTGACTTTATGCCCTTCCTTAGATTGTTGTGGTCACAAATAAATTTTTGGGCAACGTTTAATGTTTGTTTTATCTATATTTTTTCTAATATCTGGTGATTTAACAAAATGATGGCAGGTGAAATTAAGAACTGATTCCAGTTTTCCCGAAGAGCTAAACAGGGAAAGTGCATCATTCTCTTATTTGAAGTCACATTCATTGCGGTTTTGAAAAGCTGGATGCTTCCAACCATGGGGATACCACAAACCGTGCGATTAGAAATATTCAATATAACAGGTTTTGCTTAACGTCAACATTGTGTTATATATATATATATATATATATATATATATATATATAACACAATGTTGACGTTAAAAAAACTCTTATTATATATATATATATATATATATATATATATATATATATATATATATATATATATAATTGCGCTATAATTCATAAAAGTCAAGTTCAAGGTAAATAAAGGAGGCTACGGACCATATAGCAGGAATATTCTAAGTATAGTAGATTTCTATATTTAGATAGGTATGAGACATATCTTAGTATACACAAACACACAGACACACACAGACACACACACATACATATATATATATATATATATATATATATATATATATATATATATATATGCATTATATTTCTGCAGAATTATCTCAGATATATTTTGTTAAATAATAACTCTGATACTGATACAACATTCTTAATTTCCTGTTTCAATTTGGCTTTTATATTTCACTCTCACAGGCTCACAGAGAATTTTAATTTTAATTTTCAGTCTAAATTCTGTATTTAATAATTTGCTTGTTTTATTTTAATTAATTTTAATATAACTGCTATAGTTTTGATTCTTTTTACTCTGCGCTATTTGTTTAGGACTAGCTACTTCCATCTTCAACAAAAGTGCCAAAATAGACAAGAATGTCAGAAATATATAAATTAGTTGAACATCAATATTTCGTAAAATATCCAGTGGGACTATGATAGATTCTCCAAATAAGAGAACTGAATTAATTTTCAAAGATTTAAATTTACATGGAAACCAAACCCGCAATGTTCATGCTCGATTTCTCAGGTGTATCTTCAATTTTTCATACTTGTTTGTATTTTTTAATGGATATCCACACTCTAAATTAAACATGTTAAATCCTTTTAGTAAGAGTAGAAAGGCCACTTATCGAACGGCTCATACTCCTTCCCATTCCGCCGAATAGAATTAGAGGTTCATCCCTTTCTTCTTGTTTTGGACAGTTTCTTTCTTCGAAGAATATAATAGTGGTACTGTCATTAATTTTTGGTGATATGTGTGGGCGGTGGCTACATCGCTTCATACAGGCTTGTTAGATTTCTTATTGCTGCTCTCCGATTGGTACTTAGGTGCACGAACTCTTGTGTAGCCTCAAAAGTGGCTGCTCTGATCAACAGTCGCATAATATCGGGGTTCTTGCAGTGTCATGTTACACATGGAAGGTTTCTCTGAGAGGAACTCCGGTAGGCAAAGCTAAGGTCACAATATGCTGATGGCTGCAATTTTCAGCCCGCATATATTAACTTAGACGACCAACAGCTGGCTTTTTTCTAACAAGGATAACACACCATAAGAAGAGGTGACAGGCTAAATAAAAGCAAACATTCGTAATATTCGTACCAATTTCTACAGTGTGGAATCAGTCCTCTTCGAACATTCTTCTGACATCCTAGCTCTCTACGAATTTTTCAAACCTCACATCTGAAAGATACTTGTGTCCACATACATGGTCTGGGAAAACATTTCCCGCTGGTTGAGGAACTCGCTCTTGATTCTCTAGACCATTCTTACGTGTCTCCGTCTGTCTCTACTAAACTCTGTCAACTTTCTGGTCTTCTCCACCGTTCACCTCCCTCTCAGATCTGTTGTGTGTTATATACTATCTCTGATCATATGTAGATAAAGCCACCTCTCTACAGCCACTTGCAAATAACTTTGTGTTCGGTGACTTAATCACTCGGTCACAGACCTCGCTGACACCCAAACCCTGATCATGTCAATCACTCAAATTCTCACGCAAATTGTGGACTTCCCCATGCGTTTTCACAGTAATACTGATGGATGAGCTTATCTTCTTGATCTCTTCTTTATCTCTATCCCTGAGTCATGTAGTAGTCTGCAGGTCTCACCTCTTGGCAACTCCGATCATGCAGTAGTTTCTGTAATAATCACTTTCCGTTCTCCCATCTGCCAAGAAGCTACTACCAACAAAATTTCTTTCTGTTATCAAAGCGCCGATTGCAACATTCTTTGACTACCTTGCGAAGTCCCTTGGAATAAGGTTTTCAAACATCAGATTCAAATATGTACCTCTGATATCACTTCCTAGGTGAAATCCGGCATCGCAGATTTCATTCCAGCAAGGAAATACCAAGCTAAACCACGAACATCTCCTTAGTCTACACCTGCATACTCGGTTTCTATAAACCAAAGTATTTCCTTCAACAGGTCTGATTGCAAAAGATATTTCTTCGTTTCTGCTAGAAATGAGTGAAAGCGGGTCCTCAAAGAAGCGAAGTTACTGTTTAAATTTAAGTTTGCTGAGTGCATGTAACAACGTATATCCTCTCATAATTCGAGTCTAGAGATTATTTGCAGCTCTGCAAGAACATAGTACACGCTTTTGTTTACTTGCTTCGCTGATAACTATAATTTTCAATAATTTAAAGGCAACATCAATCGTCATCGTCTGTCTTCTTCAATACAGTTCATCTTTTATATTTTCCCCAATTCTCACTGTTATCAGTTTCTTTTTTCACATTCACTCTCTCTCTAACACACTGCTTGAAGTGAAATTATTAAACAAAAAATGAAATATGTATAGGTACTAACTATCAATTATATACATGGGATTCAGAATACTTAATATACTCCCCACCCAGTCAAAAACATAAACAATATTTATGACATAACATTGGTGACGATGCTGTAAATACACGCAGAATAATGAGCAAAAATGAACTTATTAACGTCTGACAATACTCGTGGAGAAAAATATAAAAGAAAACTTAATGCATATTCTTTTTCAAAATTACCTCATACATAAAATAACCTATACTGAAATGTTTAAGATTTAATAAAGAATTTATCAAACAAAATTTTTCATATATATATATATATATATTTTATATATATATATGTCTCTGTGTGTGTGTGTGAGTGTGCGTGTGTGTCTCTGTTTGCGTGTGGGTGTGGTGTGTGAGTGTGTTTGCTTGTGTGTGTGTAACACAGTCAAAATATGAAAAGAAGGCACCAAAACAAAACTCCCGTGAAAAGGGCTAACGAACTTGCCGAAAAGGTTTGGGACAATGGACGATATGAACAGTTTATTACTCCATCAATCTCACTGAACGGGAAAATAGAAGTCGCTGTAACAGACTAAATAAAAATTAATAAAATGTTCCTTTTCATATTTAACGAATGATGATTAAAATAAATATTGGTGCCCAAATATACATTGATCATATATATATATATATATATATATATATATATATATATATATATATATATATATATGAATGTATGTATATTTCCATTGAATTTGAAAATTATCCTAGAGATTGTAAATCTTCCAAATATATATTCCATTACATAAAACGCGAAGGGATGAACACAAGTTGCAGGGACATAATATACCGTCATATCTCAAACAATGTCATTTGATGCACACACAAACAAATTATTCAGGTATAAAATGAAAAATAAGATGGTTCCTGGCAGATTTATTTAGCCATTTGCAACACATGAAATATCGTTGGCATGTCAGAAAGAATAACAAATCAAGGCAAGAGTTTGGCGAAATTGCTGTGCGCGGCCATAAAATGATAGGGTATATTTCCTATGGACAACGCCCATTGCCACAAGTACAGTGTTTTATTGGGATTGTTATTAATAGGTGATTAGAAATGGTTCCGTTAAACTTGAGCCGTAGCAGAATGCCTTTTGACAATTACAAATGCAATTTACCTGGAGAAAAAGAACATTTCTGCAGTAAATATAGTCATTGATACGGACACAAATATAATACCGGCATTCAATATCGTGAAAGTAGATTTAGATATAAAATGTTTGAATATGATTTAGTGCGTACACAGGCCGTTATTAAAATTAACGATGCATGTATTCTATTATTTTTCTCATATATATATATATATATATATATATATATATATATATATATATATATATATATATACGTATGTATGTAAATGGGGTGTGTTTGCTCATACACTCAGCCCTCTCTCTCTTTCTCTCTCTCTCTCTCTCTCTCTACATATATATATATATATATATATATATATATATATATGTGTGTGTGTGTGTGTGTGTGTGTGCGCTTTAAGAAAGGCATACCCAAGCGACGGAAAGAGTAAGACATCTACTCAAAATTTGACCTAATTATATCAGATTATATATAGAGAGATATATTTCAGTTGTACAGTGTCCGACCATTACTATAAGTTTCATGCGGCATATATATATATATATATATATATATATATATATATATATATATATAAACATAAACTTTAACATTTTGGTCAATCAATATTCCTCTTTAAACACCTTTTTATCTGCGTGGGAAGGTGGAAGTAAAATCGGAATCTATTAATAAACATTTGCAGTTTTCTAATGTGTGTCCTGATTGATTGTACTGTTTAGCTATGGGGGAATAAGGGTTGTTTTGACGTATTGTTTGTTTATGGTTATTAAAACGAAATCTAAAATTGTTTCCAGACTCACCAATATATCCACTATTAGGACATAAGTTGCAGAATAAATAATAGATTACGTTATGGGTATCGCAGGTGAGGTTAGGTGGCTGTATCCTGATATTGGTGTTGGGTACGGAAAATGTATTAGCTATTATTAAATGTTTGCAAACTAAGGAACGAGGTTTGTTACATTTGTAATTTCCTGTTTGGTTTCTATTGTTTAGTTATTTGGTAGAGGTGAGGATAGCTGATAAGTTAGGTGATTGTTTCATTGCATTTATGGGTGGTTTAAATCTTTATAAATATTTCAATATTTAAGCAATTTTTTTTAGATATAGTAAAAAAAATTTTTTAAATATTTATGACAGTTAGATTTAAGTTAGGAATATCCGAACAGTGACGTTCCATATCACGTGACGTCCGCGTCTCGCGAAGGACGCTACTTGCTAACAAACAGTAATTTTAATTTAAATAAATACTTTCATAAAATAAAACATTATAATTTTCAATTTGAAACTTTTTCTATATATATATATATATATATATATATATATATATATATATATATATATATATATATATATATATATATATATATATACATATATATATATACATTTAATTGAACCGAAATCGATCACACTCTCTTCCTAAACGTTTTACACATTTTTCGACGCGACATGTGACCATCACACAAACTGTACAAACATCAATATTTTCTTCTTTTTCGTATTTTGATGGATGACATATTGACAAATAATAGAATCGAATGTTCTGTGTTCGAAGTCACGCAGAGATTATAACATTTTTGATTTTCCTTCAGAAACGATGGATTTGCCAGTTTCCATTTAAATGACGTCAACTTGGCCGAGAAGGTCAAGACATGCCACCAAAGAATTTCTTACATGACAACAAACATTTCATGAAGGTTATATTGTGAATGATGGGGATATTTAAACGAAAACGACAAATGACCAGAAAAACTAAATTTGCTTACATTGGATGCGGGTATACTATATGAATAATTGGTTTAAATATGTTCATCGGTTATTCATTTGGCATCATAATATATTGTTTAATCCCCTTCTGTTTTTTTCTCAAAATTTATTTATCCATGACAAATATGATGGGAGCTGAATAGAATCCATGCTAACTTAACTTAATTCATATTAACATAACATATCTATCCTTGGAGCCCGCATAGCATTAAAAATTTAATTCTGTATAAATATGTATGTTTAACTAGATATTGACACGATGAAATTGAATATCGGCTATGTTTTTCTTTAAGATTCATGTTAATCAAAATTAATAAAACTTTTAGCTATAAAACAGTTGTTTTATACAGAAAAATATATATATATATATATATATATATATATATATATATATATATATATATATATATATATATATATATATATATATATATATATAAGGGGTATTCGTGCGTGCACTCGTCTACGTGCGTGTGTATTGTGACTTCTGGGAAACAATCGTAAATTAATTACGATTGTTAATTTAATCCGCAAATCGAGAATCCTTAGTATTATACTTTTCTCAGTACATTTCATGGTTTTGTGGACCCAGAAAATAAATGAATGTATTTTCCTTAATGTTGTACGATGGGTAACACACGTCGAAATGATACAAAGTTACTGGGACACCAGAGTAAAAAAAAGAATAATTATTTTTGCAAAAATTGCTCATTATTATTACAGAAAGCTTCAAAGCTCACATCATGGAGTTAGTAATTAGCACTGCGAACATTGAATAGAACAAAAAAAATCATAATAATGTGGAAAATATAATAATACGAAAAACTGAACTTAGTTCTATTCAAAGTTCAGTTTTTCATATTATTATATTTTCCACATTATTATGATTTTTTTTACATTTTTCACGTTGTCATCTTTTGCCACAGCAATGCTTCAAACACGCTGAAATTATGACTTTTTGCTCTCCAGTCTTACAAAATGTCAACATCTTCATCCAGTAGAAACCAATTAGTTCGATGTGATGTGTCCTATGGGCACTCTCATACTAAAGATGTATAACATTTTACAGTATTAATCTAATAGAGATTTCAAGTTTCACATTTTACCAATTGTTTCTACCATAGGTTTTGATTCAAACCCACTCATGTATGTGTCCACCAGAAAAAATCTTAGTGGTGTAGCTTGCATTTTCTTCTTTCTGCCAGTTGTTTTCCCTCATATTCTCTTGCATTAGAAATTATTATATTCATATTATGTATCCATCAGTAACTACTGTTTTTTTGTCAGTATCCCTTGTTAGGCTTTTTTAAACATTAATCTTATATCCAAAAGTTATTTTGCTTAGTGATGTTTTTCCGGTTACACTTGCGTTCAAACAATCGTCTTAATACTCTGTGCACTATAGCAAATGAAACATTATAGACAAAACCGCATTCACTCTTTACTTGACAGCCTGTTAAATTTCGATTACTTACCGCGGTTCGCACAATATTTCATTTATCTCTGTTATATAACTTTCGTGAACATGTGGTTTTCTCTGAGCTTAAAATACATTCAGCAGTAGCAAACGTATTTTCGATTGTTTAACACCGTTTATGGACATTCCAAATTCCCTAACTGTCCCTATTCAAAATCACAATATTCATCTTGATTTCAGCAAGAACTTTAAGCATGAATTTACTGCAAATATGTAAGGTAATGACGTGCCAAGGCAGTTTACACGCATGTTAATAAGGTGTAACAATTCCGAATTAGTAATTTCCTTATTATCATAACTTTTTTTAGCTTCAATCATGTATCATCTGTTGACTGACGCCAAGAAACATGCAAGAAATGGTTTTCTCATCTATAACTTCTTCATAAAAATGTGTATAATCTTTATAAATTTGTATAATCATGTTATGCAGTTTACTCAAGACATTTGTATGCCTCTGTAAGTGTCTGCATACGTGTGACAGAGTAAAAAATTAATAATTGTTAAAGGAAAAGTTGCGTGTAAGAGCGAATATTTCTCGTTCGTATGAGTACTTGCGTATATGTTTTGATAAAATATGTAAGATTATCGATGAACAACTTGGGCGTAATATGAAAATGACTAATTCACATATACATACATAGCTGCATACACATACAAACACACACGCAAATACACACACAGATATATATATATATATATATATATATATATAGAGAGAGAGAGAGAGAGAGAGAGAGAGGAGAGAGAAAGTGCGAGAGGGGGAGTTAAATCAAATCTAACTGGTCTTGAGAGATATATTTTCCGGGTAAATATTTTAAGAGGAAGATTTTATAAATATCAAACCATGGTAGCTTATCGGACAATGGATGTTGAATGTCTACTTATGAGGAAACATTTAATATTATCATTATGATTATGCTAGATAATGTTTGCCAATCTTTAAAAATTGATTGAAATTCAACACAAATTTAAATACCATCATATTCATACGGAAAATTTATACGTGTGTATGTCTAACATCATTATTTACATTGCATAAATGTCATTGGCCTTTTTTTATGTATATCTATGTTGTTAAAAATAAAATTCTGAAAAATGAAATATGAATAGTATTCAAATGATTAAATGTATCTTGTAGGAGATCTGTTGTAATTTTATAAATATATTACTAAGTTATTAATATCACACTAACCCTAAATTCATATTTATATATTTATAATTTAATGAATGAATTTCCTATGAAATCCTACGTGAAAAGCATAACAGAAAATGGATTTTCCTCTTTGTATAAGGATATGAGTGTACATTTAATTTCAATGTCATTTCGAAGACAGCTGATGCATTCTATTTTTGTATACATTTGCGATTCTTTTTTTTACTTTATATATGATTTTCCATTTCGATTATAGTTCATTTTAAAGATCCATCATGATATTGTCAAATATTTTAAATATTAATTGAATATTATTAAACAAAATGTCCGAGAAACATTATTGCGTGTTTCAGAATCATATTCTGAATTTTACTGTAGACTTGATGGGAGATGTGTCAATTGAATGACACGCTGTTTCTATTTACGGAAAATCGTTAAAAAAAATTCTAAAGTTTCTTGCAATTTGCAGCGAAACTTTGAACGCCAGAATAATTACGTGTCGTTGTGGACAGCCTTATTGGCTCGCACTAAATATATGGTTCACACTAAAGATTAGCATGTTTTCTTAGGAAATGCAAATATTAGCAAGTATTTACTCATTTTATCATCAATAGTTAATTCCGAATTTAGTTGAAAATAATTCGTGAACTTTTTAGAATTCTCCATCTATTCTATTCGCAGTTAGAGATTTTTCTAAAATTGATGCAATCCGAAATTATTCACCGCCCCCACACTTTACGGAAATTATGAAAGCTGCTTTACTGCAGCTGTCATGCTTTTTTTTCTTAAATTGACATTTGATATAAACACCATTTGAAAGTAAGATAATTATCGATCTGATTGTATAAAATTCTAAATGCTAATAAGAGGATTATAAATGTGTACCACATACCGTAATAACTCATTCATTCTGCAACCAGGGTGAACACAGCTGAACTTGACAAGAAACTCCGAATGAAGGTAGTTCATGAATACAAGAATTGATGGATATGCAACGCATTTCAAGAGTTTAAATGTTCCCAGATCTACAATTACGAACATAATCAAGAAGCACAACGACACATATTGTGGTGAGAATAAATTAAGGACTGACAGAAACCAGATAATTTCTAAGAGAATGGAAAGGGAAATTGCTACAGATGTCTCGAAGTATCCTTAATGACAAAAGGTATTGTCAATAATGTAAAGACATTAGGGTTGAATGTATCGACAAAGACAATCCCTAGATACTTTCATCGAGCACGGCTTTGAAATTATCGCCCAAGGAAAACTCACATGTTTTAGGTCTAAAATGCAGATAGGATTATGCTAGAAGCCAACTAAAACATAGGAGTAAATATTGCAACTCTGTTTTATGGTCAGATAAAGAGAAACTAAAATTATTCGGTCACATTATCTCCTGTTATATATGGAGGAAAAATGAATGAAGCTCAAAAATTCAAAAATACCCTGCATACAATGAAGTACATGGAGGGGAAGTTTTGCTGCTTCTGGACCAGAACAACTAGTGAAATTGATGGATATCATGGATAAAGATAACTAATTGTCTATCCCAAAAAGAAATATAGATGATATTGCACAAAAGCTGTCTTTGCGACATGAAAGTATGTTCAAATATGACAATGACCTGAAACACACGACACAAATTGTTACACTATAATTCATTGACAGCAAAATTAACGTATTGGCGTACCCTGCACAAAGTCCTGACACAAACCCCATTGAGAATTTATGGGAACATTTGAAGAAAAATTAAGAGATAGACTCCTTCAAATATGGAGGTACTAGAAGATAATGTTAAGGAACAATGGCGAGAAATTCTTATCAAAATGTGTACTGATTATGTAAACAAATATAAAAAATGATTAAAGGCATTAATCAAAATTAAATGTTAAGCAATTAATTATTAAGGCAAGAAGGCCAATAATGTAGTACTATGTTAAATATGTCATTGTTTTTGGATTATTGTTTGATATTAAAATAAACGTTTTGCATAATCAATCAAATGCGTATATCATCAAGCACGTTCACGTGGAAGTTTACTTGTAATAATGGAAGGCGGGGTGGATAATTCTGTCCACAGCTGTATATGGTTCTTAGTCGAAAGATAAGCACACTCAAAATGTATCTGTTGTTGAGAATCCAATTAAATTGTAAAGGAAAATACATGTGAAAATACACACACACACACACACACACACACACACACACACACACACACACACACACACACACACACATATATATATATATATATATATATATATATATATATATATATATATATAACAGTGAACATAGAAGTCAACACTTACAGGCGACAGTCTGTTTCAGGCTAGATGCAATCGTCAGGCCACAATATATGTAGGAAATTGTCCTGTTTAAATATTGAAACACTGGAAATTATTTTATTGCATATATATATATATATATATATATATATATATATATATATATAATAAAATAAAAAAATAAAAATTGTGTATATTTAGGCAAAAATATATATTGTGTATATTTAGGCAGCAATTTTTCATTGATGCATGTTTCATTAACTAAAACAGTTGAAACCTAACCTGAACAACATAAACTACGAAATCTCTACAAATATTCTTAAATGCCTATAATTGATAACAGAAGAGATTGGTTTATACGAACGGTTTCCTATACTTAATACTTCCCGTTTTCACTCTCGCGTGGTCAAATGTGACGTCACGCGATGCGACGTGATTTTCGCTTCCGCGTCTCGCATACACGAGTTAGTCGTTGCTTTGAAATTTTTCATGCAACAAAAAGAGACTATCGTTATCGTCTCGTCCGTGTAGTGGTTGATATATTGAAATGTAATTATCATCTTTGATAATGGGTTATGTAGGGCGAAAGCTTATATTGGATTAAAACGTATCAATATGGTGATTTCCTTTTGTCTTTCAATGATAATCTTATTAGGCTTCTCAGAAAATATGAAAGGAACTTTCTTAAAATAAATAGACAAAACTTGTCTTTATTATTTAATGAAGCGTACATCAATATATATATATATATATATATATATATATATATAGTAAGGTAATGATGGGTTTGGTAATCCGTGTGGATAATTCCAGTGAGGATGTAATCTAGAGAGGTCAATGTAACAGCAGATCAAATATTAATTAAATAATTAGAAAAATAGACAACCTTAAGATTCCATGACTATAATTTATTTTCCCAGAAAATATATTTTCCTGGTTCATCAGGTCACATCTCCAGTTACAAAGGAATTTGGTTTTCTTTATTTTAAAGACAAGTTTTGAGGGATAGTTTAAGATTGATATAAGGTGACAGAGTTTCTGGCAGGGGGAGGGCTATAGAAAATCTATCTTGGAAATGGAAAGTAGGGATAAAGTTTTTTTATTTTAATCATCTTTAATAATTCATATAAATTCCAGTGTACTCAGTTAATACGCCAGCCAATTAAACACTTAAATAATTTTAGACAGGAAGAGAAAAGAAGAAAAAAGAAGTGAAATTGTAAAGCAGGGTAGGAGGGAAAATAGGAAGAAAAAAAGAAAGAGTTAAACAGGGGAAGGAGAGGAAGAAGGAAAAGCGAGTTATAATATGTAGCCATAGGTATATCAGCGTGACATATGAAGGATACATGAATATAATTTACAGTTAATGCATAAAGCATTAAAGATTACAAGAAAAGTAGGAAGAAAATAAAATGATAAATTAATGATATTATTTATTAATACTATTAATCCTGATTAAAAACAATTTTAATTAATATAGGAAAATATATTTTTTAAATTTTTTTAGATTTTGCTCTTTATTTTTTATCTAATTTTTATCATTCTTTTTCTTATTATGATTAGAATTATTAATAGTAATATATAATCTGATTAGTAATATTAAATTCATATGAAGTTTTTAATATGAAATTAATATTAAATATTTAATATTCAATTACTATTAAATATATTTTTACCTACCATTTATAAAATTTAATTTTTAACATTTAAATTTTAAAGTTCAAATTCTTATTTTTTTTATTTTATAGTCGCTATTAATAATATTCATTTTTATAACCTTCTTAAAAATTAAAAAAAATAACACTCGTTAATACACTGACACTGATTCTGTTCTTCATCAATGGTCTCTCTGATATTATCAGTATTTAGGCTGATGGCATTACCATTTATTTCTGTGAGTAGCAAATTCGAAACTAGCAAAGTCAAACTAGCAGCTACTGTTGAACAGTGCGTACAATCAGTGGTAAACTTAGGCAATAAATGGTTTTTAATCATTAAAGCCTCTAAAAAAACTGCTTTCATCTTCTGTCTGCCACCAGCATGGTTGAGGCTGGACCACACGAGAGCAACATTTTAAGCCTTTTTGGTCTTACGTTTATCACTGAACTCATTTGGAGTAATTATATTTAATCAATTACCACGTATACTGCAAGGAAAGCCGGTTCACTCCGTTGTGCCCGATTTTCTTTTCTCGTCAGAATATATCTTGTACATCTACAAATCTACAATTAGTCCATACATTATATAATGTTGTTATATCTAATCTCGAGTTCCTGCTGCACATCTCAAAATTATTCAAAAATGAAACTAAACCTGCAATTAGTTCTCACCGTTTTACACGTCTACCTATTTCACTTAGCTTCTTTATATTGAAACGCTTGTTTTACCAATAATTGCATCGTTACAACGAATCTGAATGAAGTTCAGAGTTTTCAGATTGCTGTAATTAGAATTTATGTACATATGGCGTCACAGGCAACGTTCATGTGTCAAGTATTTCTATGTGATAATCCTTGTACAAATTCAATGCACGATCTCTTAAGAAAAAATATATTTTATTTAATATTGATTGTCTCAATCTTATTATAATGGTTTCTAGAATTATATTTCTTTCTTGCAATGGATCCTATATAATATTGTGATGTTATCCATTCAAATTGTTCTCATCTAAATATTGTTTTGGTTGCATGCATTGCATTGATCTGCAGTTGATTGTTGAAATTACTCGAATCCAAAAGATAATGAAGTTTCTGCATTAAATACTAATTATATATATATATATATATATATATATATATATATATATATATATATATATATATATATATATATATATATTGGACTTTCCATCGGTTTCGAGGTATGAGCATCTGACAACCAATTGATTCAGTAATGAATTTTGTGCGATAATATTAAGGGACACTTAAAACCCGCTAGTGATTTACAAAGGAGGCCGCATATGGACGTGTTTGATAGAGGCGTCATTATGATCCTAGGGGACACAGCCTTACTTCCATATCTCCATGAAAAGGAGATGCAACTTTTCTACAAATATTGATCACCATGCTTATATTCAAGTGGAATAGGATCCTTATAAGTAAGTGATTTTCCAGATGAGATCTGCTTGTTCGAGTTACTTACCTTCTGATAGATTCAAAATTCAACTACGTAATTTTGGATTTTGCATAATTGATGCGACGGCTTCCTCATCAGTAACCGAAGTGGTGTTTAACACAGTTTCGAAGTGCTCTTTCCAGAGATCCGAAATATCTGACTTATCCGTCAAGAGAGTTTCAGCATCTGCTGTGGAGATTAGAGCAACACCACATTTCTGAGTATCGAAAATGCTCTTGATGCTAGCATAGAAATATTCTTCTTGGAGTTCAGTGGCCCTTTCAGACCACCAATCCTCATTCATTCGTTGAACCTGCCTTTTGCAATTCTTGGAAGCGAATTTTTATGACAAGAGAGCATTTGATCTATAAGCTGCTGAACATCTGTATTATTGTCATCGAACCAGTCTTGTTGTTTACGATGTGGTATACCGTGAACCTCCAAGAATGCAGAATGTGTTGCATTCCGCATACCATGCCAAGATGATTCAATACCATTGGTAATGTTTACAGAATCAAGTACAAAATGAAATTTGTGAGAGATCTCAATTTTCATTTCAGCCGATTTAAGGGGCAGTATATTAATGTTCCCGGGCACTGTAGATTTTATAATCCTTCGCTTTTGCAGATGCAGTGTAGACTTACTCCGAAGTAGAGCGTGATCTGACAGATAGCATGTTGTATGGAATGAATGCGTTATCTTAAAATCTTTTATGTCCCTTCTTTTGATGTTGATGTAGTTGATAAGATACCATTCTTTCGAACGATGATGCATCCACGTAGTCCTATGACAGCTGGGTTGCTGGTAGAAGGTATCTTTGATATTATGGTCAAATTCCTTGCATATAGTGAGAAGGCGAAATCCACTAGAATTCACATGACCAATATCATAGTGACCTAAATCACCCTTCCAAGAATGATAATCATTGCCAACACGAGAATTGAAGGCACATGTAAGGATCAATTTATCCTTATGTTGGACTTTGGAGATGATATCCCAAAAGAAGATGGTAAAAATCATCTTTTTCTTGCTCTGAACTAAGTTTGGAGCGTAGCAGCTAACCATCGTTAGATTGGTGTTGCACCACAGATTAAGGTTTAATGTCATTATACGATCTGATACACATTTCCAAAACGAAGACAGTGAGCTAGCAAGGTCTGACTTGATGGCGAAGCCAACACCAGTTTGGAGTCGTTCTTTCTCAGTCTTGACAACACGTAAAAACATGTATCCAACTTTTTCTTCCCTAAGATGAGAATTGCCACACAGACGTGTTTCACTAATGGCCGCCATTTCGGTGTTATACTTCTTCAGCGGTCTTAAGTTCTGGTGCAGAATAATTGTCCTGGAGAGAGTGAACATTCAGGATGCAAGTTTCTTTTGATTTTTCTTGCTGTTTCGACTTCATTATTGGACAACCATTCAGCTACAGCAGATCCTAAATAGGGCTGCTTTTTCACCGATGGAGGGCACGGAGATCACAATTGCTCATGGGTTTGTGAAAGAACGGCCATGACAAATCGGTCTGCCATTGTGTAGAGCTCCATCTATAACTTTCCAGTAATATCCTTTACCTGACCCCGTCGCCTTCACACTCTCGCCATCGGACCTTGCAAGTGAAATGTGTGCATAAGAACTAACGAATCAGGGTAAACCGCCAGAAAACCATACAAGTGATTTGATTTAAGTGGTGAGAGCTTCTGCAGAACCATCCACATTTTTCGGAACTATTGATACACTTTGTTGGTGCAAATAATTGCCACAGACAAAGAAAACAATAGACCTCAGGCTTGTCGTAATAGTTTTCCATCTCCTAGTCCAGTCGTGTTCTATAACACTAAAGAGAATGGTCTGCCCTGGTAGGCACTATTTTCCCATGGCTGGGACCCTAACAGGTTCTACCACCTCGGGTCAGGACGGACCTAGAAACACCAGCAATTAAACGGTGGTTCCACGCTTCTCAGATCCTCCACTCTCCCCATCAGAAGACTTGCTCTAGGATGTAGTTTATCGTCATACCCAGGACATATATATATAGTTTATCGTCATACCCAGGATATATATATATATATATATATATATATATATATATATATATATATATATATATATATATATATACTTGAACTGAAACAATTAGCGATTATTTTCCCTTTGTATCCATTAACAGTATAGTGATATTGTAAACCAATTCTGATGTAAGCTTTATTTCAAATATTTTGACTATTGACTTCATATGACTATGTTCTCACATATCACATTTGATTTATTCTTTTGTTTTGATTTCGAACTAATGTTTTTATATGGAATTCTAGTGCAAATTTCTTACACTATATACAGACTCTTTCGCCTTGTTCAGTGTGAATATTCTTTTGAACCAATCAAAATCAGCAATCAGTTAAATTCATAATAACCTACAAACAAATGTATACAGAAGGAATATACATTGGAGTTATAATTCAATCCGGATCACGACTATTAGTAAATATAAAGTGAATCAGACAATACACCAATATATGTAAGAATGTTACAAAGCCTGGCCGACAAATCTTTGAAAACAATTAACGTTATGCCAAGTAGGTCACGAAAGCTACCAGAAATAATAATGTTTCACTTGATATTAATGTTAAAAATCCGAATGTAGTATACTCTCAACAAAATTCAAAATTAAATTCTGAATTTCATCAATGAAATGTGGAATCAAAAGTACATCTCGGGACTAGTTTCCCATAGCAGTTGATCACACAAAAAGTATTGTTTTTCTAGCAAGCAGTGTTCTGTAAATTGCATTTTGCGTCCGAGTAAGATTGTATATGTATTTAGCATAGGTCCATAAAGCTTCAAGAGATGTTAAAAAGTAGCTATTGGCATCCGAATGTAAGTTCTATCAAGTTTAGCCTCTAGGGTTTTAGTTAATGGAACCATACCTTGGCACCAACTCTACAGTGTCTCGAAATATTCACCTGCTGAGGTTGTTTACCAGATTTCACCTTGATATTTAAGACAGCCCAGGCTTTAGCTATCCGAAATTTCATATTCTTTTCCGTACGATTTATCTCTTTTCCTAACGATGCAAAAGATTCAGCAGACTTTATTGATTCACTTGAGATACTTTGTATTAAACTTTGCTACGTGAAGCTTATGAATTCTGTTTTAGAGGTATTTAAAGCCAACTTCATTGCCAACA
This sequence comes from Acanthosepion pharaonis, assembly GCA_903632075.3. Taxonomy (NCBI): domain Eukaryota; kingdom Metazoa; phylum Mollusca; class Cephalopoda; order Sepiida; family Sepiidae; genus Acanthosepion; species Acanthosepion pharaonis. Next base: position 191,568 of record CAHIKZ030001061.1, on the reverse strand, counting down.
TTTTCTAGATGATGTAGGAGAACTGTGGCATTGTTAATACTGTCTACAGTGATAGCTAGTTTATCTGCATAATCGAAATCTTGAAAGTCTTTATGATAAAGTAAAAGCTAAATGATGATGTTTGTGAAGAGAATTTCACAATACGTAGTCACGGTTGATTACAATGAGTAAAAGTTAAATGGCTGCTGTTTGATGTCAATGATGTTAGTTTCTCTGTCAAGATTCGTATTGTTTATATCATCATTATGGTAGTTACTCTTTTAGGTGGATGCTATATGCGAGAAAGATCTGTATATGGTGTGGCATGGTGTCCTCTATAACACGCCAAACAGCCACGATCTGTTTAAAGGCCGATTTATTTTTTTGAAAGCCATTTTGATATTTTCGGTGCAACTCTTCTAATTCTGGTTGTATTCTATTGGAATAAACGAAAAAGGATAAGTAAACCAATTATAGAGGAATTACACCCAGTTCCATTGTATCAAAACATTACAACTCAATACGTTTCAATTTATAACTTAAAGGAAAAATAAAGTTATAATCAATTTGTTGACATTTCACACGAAATTAAAAAAAAAGTGAAAGAGAAAAAGTGATAACCCTACGGGGACCTGAGAAAGTCATTCTCTTGAAAAACATTTCTTTAAAGAAATATTTGATAACTTTGAGTTCAGACAATGAATGCCAAATATATCCTCATAATTAATGGTCAATCTTACCATTAACTTTATGTGCTTTACAATATTTAAGTTGCAGCAACCAAAAATATGACTTAACAATTATAAGTGTAGAAATTTTGCCATCTTATTTTCATTATATATATCCCGCCAAAAAGGATACAAGAGAATATGAATTTGCATAGGAGCTTTAAGTGGAAAATTAGATGTATATTGATGTGAATTTGGCAGACATACATCTTTCATGTTCGCGTCATTAGAAATTGCTGAAAATATAATTTTTTCAGATTCTTAATGTTTCTTTTGTCTAAGTACACTTTCTACATTTTTGATTTAGTGTATGTAGAAACTTTTTAAAAGTTTGTTCGTACCAAAGAATTTTCTCGCTTCTTTTAGTAATTTCCAAAGATTGTTGTTTATTTATTGTTTACAGTATATTTCCGTCTACCACCACCAATCGCTTAGTCTAATTTCCTTTGTCATAATCTATTTCATATTTTATAAATCTCATTTTTGTAACATACTTAAAGCCATTTATTTTTTTGTTCCTACCTTATCAAGGTTTACAATTTATTTTTTCAGTTATATTCAGCTATAATATAATTTCTAATGTCGTTTCCTAATACTCAATATGATTAAAATATTTTTCATATTAGTTTTTATCTTTTTAAATATCCATAGCAAAACTTATACATCTGAAATTAAAAATAAGTAAATATTGATAAATAAATTATTATATATATTTACTTACAATATGGCATTCATGTCAAACTTTACATAATATAATTGCACGCCACCAATTAATTTAATATAAATTTGTATAATAAAAAATATAATAAACGGAAATTTCCACTATCATATTACTATACTTATGTTATATTACCAAACTCATTTAGATGATGATAAAGAAGATGAGTTATAATAATAATAATACTAGTAATAATAATAATAATAATAATAATAAGAAGAAGAAGAAGAAGAAGAAGAAGAAAAAAGAATATAATAATAATAAGGATGAAGGATAAAACTGTGCAAAAGTAGAAGATATAACCAAGATAAGCTGTAAAAAACACCAAACCTGTAAATCCACATGAATAGTCAAGATGCCCAAACTTTGGCTTTATCATCTGACATCAATCCATAAAACTCTTGCGAAAACTTTATCATTGCTAATTAATAACCCCAATTATATTCTACAATGGATTGCTGAAGGTATTAAATATCTCCTACTAAAAACGGATGAAACAGATGATCCCAAAAATTATAGGCCAATAACATGTCTGCCCACCATGAATAAAATGATTCCGTCTGTCCTGATGAATATTATTTACACTTTTCTCGATGGAAACAACATTCTTATTCTTAGTTTCATATGGTTGCAAAGATCAAAGACTAATAAATAAAACGATTCAGAAAAATGTAAAAATTGATGTAGAAATCTAAGTACAGGTTGGACAAATTACAATATTTGATAGTGTGTCGCACTCTTAGATCTTTAACGCTTTGGAAATGTACCAAATTTCCTTTGTAATAATAAATGTCTTTAAATATATCAATGAACTGTAGAAAAGCCACATTATACCTAAATCACATAAAACGTGGTGTTGTTTGAATATCTGACTAGGAATCTTTCAAGGAAACCCCTGTACCTCCGTCTGTTCTTAACCCACCATTAGTATGTACTAAAAACAAAAATAACTATGGATCTAAAGTAGAGAAGAAAATGTTCAATAACCTATTATACATGGATAATAAGAAATCTATTCCAAAGACATCAGTAAGTTGAAGGGTATATCAATACTGTAAAATATTTCGGGGATGTCATCGGTATGGATTTCGGATTAGATGAATGTGCAAAAGTAACATTCAGGAAAGAGGTAATTACAGAAACATACTCAACAGATCTAAATTTTATCACCAAGTTTAGGGAACTTGTACAAGGAAAGGCCTACAATTTCCTAAGAGTTATGGAGATGGAATACAGCATACCCAAATGAAGGAGTAATTCCGAAAATAATAGGAAAGTGGTGTGCGATTGATGTTAAGTACCGAGTTGGATTCACTAAACAAAATATCAGCCATAAAAACTGTGGTGTATTACAGCTTCAATATTATTAATAGGACCGTAAATATCATTTATGAAATGGTATCAAAATGACAAAGCTTCTCATAGGCATCATCCTGAGGTTGATGTCCAGATTCGAAGAAGGCAGAGAATTTGTTCAACTAGATTAATCTTACAAAACCACAAAAATCAGTCTTCAAATTATACCTGGAAACTACAGAAGACTGAATGATGATCTTCGTCAAAGAATATGAAAGAAATAAGAAACATTATTAATTAGTAATAAAGGAAGTCAACATATGCAAAAAGGGGATTTCATATGAGTGAAGAATTGCAAATAAAACATAATTAACCATCTTCAGCGGCAAAAACCTAAAAAGAAAGCAAAATCAAAAGCAATCTTTCAAATGCAAAACGATGGAATGATATGACACGCAATGGTAAATATTCTGCCCGTACAAAACAAGTTGTCAAAGCCCCTACTCATTAGTGGTTTCTCTGGTTACTTATTACAGGATTAAATACTTAAACCGAAGGTTTTATTTTTGCTTCAAATTACAAGTGCATTCTAACTAGAAATTATCAACCACACATGATGAATAATTGTGTTAAAAAGCATGCAAATCCTGTGATAAATATTCAGAAATAATTAACTATCTTGTATCAGGATGCACAGTTTTAGCATAGAATGAATATAAAACGCGACATGATAGAATGGGACAATAACTGCACTGGGAAATACGCAGCTTTTACGGGAAAGAAACGATTATGAACATCACTCAGACCAGGTTATCGAGATATGATCTTTAACAACTGTATGGGAGTTTACAAGACAAAACAGTCAAAGCTAATCGTCCATACATCGTGATCAAAGATTGCAAAAAGGATGTGCATGCTTATTGTCATGGTAGTCGCTGCAGATTGTAATGTGTCTGTGAAGATCTTAAACAAAACTATCTAAATACAAATATCTTTAAGTGAAAATCTAAAAAATGTGGCCCATGTGGACATCAATAATTCTAGTTGTAGTTTGAGCCCTCGGATTGTTTGAAAAATGATCCAATAAAGTCAATGAAATGATTTCTGGCAGTCAATTCATTACAGAAATATAAAAAAATGTACTCTCAAGTAAAGTGCATACATTGCGAAGAGCTTTATCTGTGTAAATGCAGCATGATCTCATTTTATTTTACAAGAATGATCAAAAGAAATTATCCTGAAGCCATTTCTTAATTTAGGACTCTGATATAGACCAGGAGGGAAATGTGTATACAACATAAATCCAAGAGACATGTCATGTATTATTGGATAAGAGAATGGAGTGATTTACATTTCCATTCTTCACGAATTTGAATTTACAATTGTAAATGATTACTAGTAGAAATGTGAGTGCAACATAATCCGTGTGTTGAATTCAACAGCAGATTCTACTTTTGTTCCTGTATTAACGTCAAAGTAAAACGCGCGTCGTAAAATTAAAGATACCTAACGAAATTGTTTGATTACCGAATAATATGTTTCGAAGTTTTTCTATCTGAGATTTCGTGGTCTTGTGTGGTGATAGATAAATTGTATCATCCTTGATTACATATCACATTGCATAATGTCGAATGTTTTGATTTAACATGTATACCAATCCCCAAAAGTGAATGTTTCATCTGGATCAAATAACAAATTAATAAATATATATTGGCATATTTTGGCAAAATGTCTTCAACTACTTAAAATATATTTGAAAAAAAAAGCACTCACAATTTTGTTGTAACCTCTTTACTTAAAGTGGAACTAAGTTTTAGTAATAACGATCTAGCAAGACTGAATTTTTTTAAAAAGTGTTGGATATTCACTAATTCACTTTGTACTGTAAACTGATTGACACCGGTATTATTTTCTTGATTTAATACGATCAGATTTTCAATGTGTCATATTTTGTCAGCTTTTCTTTGTAATTTTTGATGTCTGCGCATAGAAGATTTGTTTTCATATATTTCTTTAGTCTCCTTTATGGAGACAAAACTAAAGCCATCATCCATGTATTGATTGCATCTACTAACAAGCTATACGTTTTTATGTTTAGTGGCACTTAATTTTTCCCTTTTTTCCCCACACGACCTATGGACGTAAATTGAAGGCCATGGCCGCTGTTACTTAATAACTCAAACTGCCACTTATGTGGAAATTAAAGACAATAAAAATAAATGAGTTTACAGACAGCGCTATGTGTCCAGCGTGACGTGCAGTTGAAACGATACCAACTTTTTTATGGACTCGTCATTAAAGAGGGCAATAAAAATGTCTTCTTCCTTTATTTATTTATTTTTCATTTTCTCTCCCAAGAGTAGACATGAAGCTCAATTCGCGGATAAAAAAAACCCAAAAAGCAGACGAGTGTGTGCTGCAGACTGTATATAAAGGCATTGATTGTGAAATGTTACGGTTGACAGCGAAAGTTTCTTCATCTATCTTATTTTAACTGACAGCTAGTTTTTTCAGACCATGCCTATGATTTATATGCTTCTATATACTCACGTGTTTATGCATCTCCACTTGTGAATAAATATTTGTATATGAGTATTAAGATCATGAGAATAGTTTTAAATAATAGAAAGTTGTTTTTCGTCAAAATATACGATGAGCTGTATAGCTGAGACATTTTAAAGAGAAGACAACTGCATATCTAGACTTATACATTCTATTCAATTCGATTTATTTCTTTTTCGATTTTGCCGGCAGATACAATATTAATTAGCAAAACGTACGCTTATTTTCATAATTATTTGGCAATTGGACGACAAGAACATACACGTATCATAAAAATCATCACTTACAGAGAATATTTGATATAAATACTGAAAACTTAAAAACGGATCAATGGGATGTATCATCAAACGTTATACTCATGTTTATGTGGGTATATGAAATATTTATAATCTCTTACGCTATTTCTATATGCCGTGTCCAAGTGTTTTGGTGTCTCAATATTTTCCTTTGTATCTCTCAGTAAAGTAGTATTTTTGTTAATACTCACAAACCCTTTTGTGCCAACCATTTACACAAGCTATTAATGCTCTGCTATCTTCTGTTCAATATGACTTGTGAGTGTCAAAGTTTCTAAGTTGTCTTTCCTCATTGTGCATCCTAGAAATTTCAACTATCTTATTCTGTGGTTAATTATAAGAGTTTTTGTATTGTTCACACCATAGTATTCTCAATTTTCTTCTGTATAACATTCTTGTTGTCACTTCTCCATCCGTGTTGAGATTGTCTTGAATTTATTGCCAAAAGAAAGGACCAATATTATATTGCATTTCCTTTAATTAACAGTATTTTTTGTTTTTTACGAAATGTTCCTGTCTCTTAATACGTTTCTTAGCTTTTGGAAAGCATGTCTCGTTAAGTTTGCATTGGATCATTGTATATACATCTGATCGACAATTTATGATTATAAATTATTCTACTGAATTTATTGAAATACAGATTCCTACATGCGTGAAGTGATGCAAATCAGCATCTTGTCAATATTATTACCACTTTGCAGCTTTAATTGACGGGTTTGAATATATACATTTGCCTTGACTGCAGAAAATCGTTGTATGTGCTTTATACTCATGTGTGTATGCAGTGTTTTAATGCGTAATGTACCTTTTTCAATATAAGTTATTGTGTCGGTGTCCGAACATGTTTATATTTGTCCGAACCTGTTGGAATTCGTGTCACGAAATTTGCATATGAAATCAGACCTTCCTCTTTAAAACAAAATCGAATGTTCTCCTTTCCAAATCTTATAAATGCAACTAAGGACAGAAACAAGTGTGACTTAACGTCTACGCAATAACATGAGTTCCCATTTGCTAGTATTCGAATAATGCGCAAATTACTAGTAAGAAGACATTGTTTGTCTCACTATCCGCTCGAGAATGCCAAGGTAAGAAGATAATTTGTATTAAAAAATGAATAATATAATTAGAAATTTTCCATTCTTTAGAACAAATGTATTTTTTTTAAAAAATATATTTTTTTAAAAAATGTATTTTTTTACAAATGTATTTTTTAACAAAATATAAAAAAGTCTCTTTTTATGTTTTGTTAAAAAATACATTTGTCGATATGCCACATCCCACATTATTTATCGCTGTGAAAGTTTCAGTGTGTGAGGCTGAAAAATATTCTGTATATTTTTTTAAAATTTTTAAATACATGTTTATGATTATAAAAACACAAAAAAGTTTCTCAAGTCGATCGAAACTGAAAGACGTGAAGAAAAATTCCTCTGTCATTATTAAAACGAGATAGTCAAGATAAGCATTTATAATGAATTCAAAAAATTAATGAAGTTATGGTCAAAGGTTAGAACCATGAAAGAACAACACGAAAAACAACAGTAGAAATAACAAAGAATATATTAAACAAGAAATAATACAAGAAGTAAAAAGGTTAGTGAGACTATACGACTGGTTTGGCGTGACAGCTATCAGCTCGACTCGATTCACTACCGTCCCAATACCGTTCGTCTCTCTTGAGAGGCGTAGTATATATAGCGTTCAAAGGAGTTCATTCTGTAGGCACCATGACAAATGACAATATTGTTGTGAACTAGAAATTAGTTACATAACACTCACAAAAACACACCCTCACACACGCGCGCATACACACACACACACACATATATATATATATATATATATATATATATATATATATATATATATATATATATATAAAAGTGAACATTGAAGTCAACACTAAAAGGAATAGGCTGTTTCATGCTAGACGCAATCGTCAAATAACCTTAATCTTCTTTCGACACAACGCGGCGATTTACTGATAGTCCCTTCCCTGGTTAAAATAGACTCTTTTTTCTCCTAATGTGAACAATTGCTGTTCCCAACATTCTCTTTTGTTATGGCTCTTGTCAGGATTCCCAGTCTCCCCAGGTGGCCTGACGATTGAGTCTAACATGAAACAGCCTGTCGCCTGTAAGTGTTGATTTAAATGTTTACTTTTATATTTACACACGCTGTATCTCTGATATTGAGCACTTTATCCCATAAATATAGCACAAATTAAGAGTATATTTCTTTATACATACATACACACACACACACACACACACACACACACACACACTATATATATATATATATATATATATATATATATATATATATATATATATTCTCATCAGGATCTCGTTGGATTCTTTAGGCATCAGCTCAGAATAAAGATCGGAAATGATAGAAAGTCGCGAACCTGGTTCAGGGGAAAGGGGCCAATATTGATTTATCTTTTTAATCTGCTTTCGACACAACGCGGTGGTTTCCTGGTAGATCCCTCCCTGGTTAATTGCTGTTCCCGACATTCTCTTTTGTTATGTCCCTTGTCAAGATTCCTAGTCTACCCAGTTTGTGTTTATCTATTTATTTTCCCTTTTCCCTCACGTTTAGTGAATGAACGCCTTGATTTTGCCTATCGGCACGGTGACATTTTCTGTGGGGTGCACGGACCTTACTATCATATTTTGTGTTACATTGGATATTTCGCTATTAGGACACCCCTCATTTCTTGATACATAATTTTTATATATGTTTTCAGCATTTCCCTCCAAGCAAGGAAGTAGTTCCACTTGTAAGTCATGGGTTAAGGAGCGCGAAAGTGGGCGAAAAGAGTGTTTGTAGAGGGGATTGAGGAAATGGATAAAAGACAAGGATCAAGGCAACAGAAGATGACGATTAACATTGCATTAACATTTTTGAAGATTGTAGCTATAATGGAGGCAACGGAGTCTCAATGTCGGGAAGTGCGAGGAAAAAACCTCTTGGAATAGAAGTGGCGGTTACATTTAACTATTTCAACAGTAAATCTGTGATACCTAGATATCAATCTAGTTCAGTCAGTGCCATAGGTGATACATGCTTAGGCGATCATGCACCTTTCGAAACATGACTAACAAGGCAAAATTTTTCTCGCAACATGTTGTCATTTCTTTCTGCTATAGAACACGTTCTGTTCTGCTATTTATCAATAGCTGGGGAGAGAAGAAGATGATCCATATCTTTCCCAAGATTATTAGCACGTAAGTGAATGTAATGGATTCGATCTTCGCTCTCGAATTGCTTAATCCGAGCCGCTATCCATTGCTCCACTGTGCCTCAATCTAGTAACAAGCTCAAATTGATGTAGTCGTGCCACCCGGGAAAAGAGCTCGTCAATAGCCCTAAAAATGTTTGTAGAAAAGACAGTGGTAAGTCACATCACGTCTGTGAGAAAATGTCTGAATACGAGAACGAATTTCAGGCTCGATTGTATTACAGATCCTTCTTTGTGTTTTTATCGAGAACCTCGAGGGGCACCAGACCAGATATGGCAAGAGTGTTCAATGACAGGACGAATAATGGATTTTTTGCTGTGTATGAGGGACTCTGACGAGAAATATCTTCTAGCACAACAGAATGAACCAACTTTCCTTTAGTAGATGCAACTATTGATTCAATGTAGTTGTTCCATTTCAAGGATGTTTAAAACGAAATTATACTCTCTCACGGAGACGAACATCAACTGCTGATGGAGGACAGGGATGTTTCTCTATGGTGGTTAAATGAGAGATGTTTAATTTTGGAGTTCATTAAAATTTACAAGTCATTTGATTCTCTATTGGGGGGGTCTTCTCGAGAGCAGAGGCCAGAGTATCTTTGTCCGCACTGCGGGGCTTACTATTGAGACAGAAGTAAATGGTAGGTTTGTCTGCATAGATCCCTATATGGGAACTGATAACATCAGGGAGATCAATGATGAAGATCAGAAACAGTGTAGGACCCAGGAGAGAGCCTTCATGTACACCCACTTTAGTAGGAAAAGAACTGGAAGAAAGCCCGTTCAGGACAATCCACATTTCCCGATTAGATAGCCCTGAAGTTTACGTTGAAGACCAGCATGCCAAACCCCGACAAAAGCCTTCATGATATTTAGAGCCACAGCTTTAGTTTCACCATTATTTTTGAGAGTTGTATATATATTCATTGATGGCCATAAGCACGCCAGCGATAGAACCGGCAAACGGTCTCCATATTGTTTGTCAGAGAGTAGATTGTAAGATGTGAGATGCCATTTCGGCATTGATTAATCTCTCGAAGACTTTGCCGAAAATCGATGGGCGACTGATAAGGCGGTAATTAGAGGTATCAAAAGACAGGGACGATAGAAGAGGACTTCAAACAAACTCGAAAGCAGGAGCTGTGAGTCAATAGATTTATAGAGAGAACTGGAGTCAGCTCGGAAGCATATCGATGGGGTTATGTATATATCACGTAGTGTAATCTCAGTTTTAGGGGGAAGTCAAGTGTGCCGTGTGTTGAGATGGACGAGAATGCAAAAAATAATAATAAAAGAAAAATTGGAAATATCCATAATTTTTACATCAAGCGATGTTCGATAGTAAGTATGTTGCATTTTTGTAAACGTACGATTGGGTGAAGACGTTTGTATAAATTTTAACGAATGAATGGGTCACGAATCAGATTAGCGATTTTCAGCATGGTCAATGACAATTAATTCACTCCACTTCCACTTCGGCCTTGTACTAGAATTTTAAGCAAAAGTACAGTGAACACATACACGCGCAAGGCTCACTGACAATTGTTATGGGCGCCTGAATGCAAAAATACACGGATATAGATGTTGAAATAGTTGTAAAATGCTGCCTGGTAGCTGGTAATGTACATTGAGAAAACTGAGCCAACTTATAGATGACCAATTATCAAGTAGTAATAAATAACTGGTTCCAAGTACACCCAATATTTATATAGGCATGGAGAAAGGAAAGGCCAAATATAGATATGGGCGATAAACGAATAACCAAATATGAATACACCGCAATACTTAACTGTATGCTGACTGCGGAATGACCATCTATCATTGATATATGTAACATGTGGAAAATGAAGAGGGCCAAAGCGATACCCAAATGCAGATACGAGTGAGACCTGAAAGAGAACTATATGAAAGGTGATAAAATAAGATACAATGAACAAAATAAGAAAAGATACGCGAAGTTGAGCACATTAGGAGAAGCATTATTAACATCGGTAATAGAAAGCATCCTAAATGAGACGAGTCAAAGAAGGATTGACATCAAATTCTCGAAGGGATGAATAGGAGACAAAAACTATACCAAGATACAAATAAAAATAAAATATTTTCAAAGCGTAGATTAGATAGGGCACAAGGCCGAAAGTGTCGGGCAAACATTGAGGATCGAAATCACTACTCAGTGGTAATTGATCTAGAGAGACAATCATGTTAAACATAACAGCACGTCGAGGTACCACCGCTTATGTTCCACATATATATATATATATATATATATATATATATATATATATGTGTGTGTGTGTGTGTGTGTGTGTGTGTGTGTGTGAACGTTCTGTCTATAAAACTTTTCAATTCTGCTTGAATCAATTTCAAGTCACTCTAAGTGACATCATTTGAACAGTTAAACTGTAAACTTTTGGTTATATATATATATATATATATATATATATATATATATATATATATATATATATATATCGAATAACAAAAGATTAAATAGCTGCATCGACTGAGAGATAGGATATAGGTAATACTGGAAAATGACATATAAATTCAGGTCGGTAGATGAGACAATGCGAAGTCACTTTATTATCTTTTTTTCGAAGAATTCATGCCAATTCAGATAAATTTTGGGGGAGATATGATCGCCTAACTTCTGACTGAATTTGACATTAAAAACAATGCGTACTTCATATACACCAAGGTGATTAAGGATTGAAGTGAACTATTTGAAATAACAAAAGAAAACAGAAGATATTTATATTCCTCTATTTATAAGTAGTTTCACATACAACCTTTCGCGTGTCTGTGCAGCAGGCTTTGTCTGAAACATGAAAATAGTCAAGGAACTATCGTAAAATATGTCGATTCCTGAGACAACCGCTTAGGGAAATGCAGGTGAACGGAGGGTTACTCGACACTGGCTCGAAAGGAAATATATACATTAGAAGGAAATGTCATTTAGGTCGCGTTATTTTGATCGCAGAGAGCAGTTTGTCATCGATTCGATTTCAAAATCAATCGATAGATAAATAAGCACATACATACTTCTATTTAAATGCATGAGCATTTTCATAATTTTGTGCACGCACAACTAGACCCCATACATATCAACGGGCGTGTGCAAACACCCAACCAGTCACACACTTTCTCTCTCTCCCTCTCTACCTCTCTCTCACATACACTCGCACAGACTCACACGTATCAATTTACGGTTTTGTTATAATTTACCCACAGCAAAATTTATTCTATGTTCAATTCCCTTATGTTCTATGCTGAATATGTCATAATTCATCCATACACGTGTGGTTTTCAAGTGTTTAATATTTAGTCATTCATCGTACTGAATTTGTATGGTGGATTCGGGATAGGAGAAATCATTGGCTTCTTACCAATTCCAGACCATAGTTTCTTCTTTGAAATGTTTGCATTGAATCCAATTGCTTATGGAACACGTGTTGGTCTTTTTTTTTCAAGAACATTTTTATCTCATCTATGATGAATAACTATTCCATCTGTATCACTTCTCACATCAAGAAATTCACATCGGGACTGATGAAAGCTGGAGCACGGTTTTCTCTTAGCACATTTGTTTCGGGATTGGTATGGAATTCATAAATGATCGTTCTTCCTCTCTGTGCTTGTATATTTTTTCTGTCGGAAACGGTTAAATATTTGGAACTCTCATTTTCACCTTTTTATAGTCATAGTCAGATTTAAAAGGTTTCAATATCCTCTCTAGACGTATTCGAATCTGCAAGCCGATTCCTGTATGACATTTCGATTTGAAGCGGGTTTCTCGTGGATTAGAACAGGAAGCTTCTATCGACGTGGCCCTATGTTAGCTTGGGGTCATGTTAGCATGTGTACAATAACCTATTAATGTGTTAGTGTACGCGCTCGTGTTCCACTCACTAAACGTTACCTTGTGTTACATCTCGTCTCAGTGGGGAGACTGCGGAAATATCAGTACGTTGGAGTCAGTCACGAAGAATTTGTATCAAAGGTCGCGGCGAGTTCCTAAGCGAGACATAATATTATAACCGCTAGGAGTGTGTTATAATAGACCTGTATTAACTTTATGGGACTATACAAGACAGAATGACATAACAATCAAATCTAATAGCCCAGACATCGTGATCAAGGATCACAAAAATGCATCTGCTTTATCACTGAGATGGCAGTCCCTGCATAGTGTAGTGTATATTTAAAGATAATTCCACAGGAACATTGAGAATAATGCAATAATTGTTGAACTACCTGAAGAATATTGTTATCATATTTGTTATAATGTCGTTATGTGGAAAGACAATTATTGATGTCACATGATTAGGTACCTCTGTATGAGCAAGGGGCTAATATTCAATTCCTACAGGCAATTCATACGTGGGCAGAAAAAGTCATAGGCTAACTGTAAAGGACTGTGTCCTGATCTGGGAAATCTTGTATGCATTCATTTAAATCTTATTAATAACTGTATTGTTTATTTCTAACTAAAATGATATCTGACACTTTAAAGAAGGCCGTTCATCCTGTTGGCCAAAAAGTCATTAACATCAGATATGACGTCATCATGAACGCGATATTGGCTGATGATAGTCAGATCAGGAGAATAGGGAGAGAACAACCAGTTCAAAGATATAATAACCCACAACAGACATTGAAAGAATGGAGATGTATACCTGCGCAGTGCTTTATGACAGTTTTCCTTGGTTCTTGATAGCCTTTCGTAGCAGCCTCAAACGTTTGGCATATTCTCCGTCGATGGTGTGGTCCTGTAGGAAATAAAAAAAAGGCTTTTGCTCAACAAGATCATTTATGTTGACATGATTGCTGCATTATCGGATTACACTACAGCTTTATCATTAGCGAAAAAGTGGCTAAGTGAGTTTAGGAGAGGAAGAGAGAATCTTGAAGATGACTCATGACCTGCACGCTCTGCAGTTGCCGCCAGCGAGGAAAACATTGATCGTGTTAAGCATAAAGTAATAGATACTTAAATCAAATAGCGAATGTTATTAGCATATACCGTGGGAGAGTTGAGAATATTCTGCACATGAACTTAGCTCGACAAAACATTCTGCACGGTGGCTGGTCCGTCTCTTGACACCTGACCAAAAAGCCAACCATTATATTGTCTTTTTTTTTAGCTTAACTGCTGCAGAATTATTCCTATTATTTTAAAATCACGCCGATCTTATTCATTAAGTAATTCCCATCATCTCAGTTATTACGAGGAAACAGGTTTTGGCAGTGAGATAGACGAAATTTTGTTTCTCTATAGTCACTGTTTCGACATAAGATAAAATTAGGAATTGATAGGAAAATATTCTAGAACACTGACTCAGAGTTACATAAAATTCTAGAAGCTTCTGTTATGAAAGACGAAAAATCCTACTTGTAATCTCGCCTTTTCCTTGTCTATACTTGATTTATCAATAATAATGTCCTTTAGGTTAAGGCGTACATGACGAAAGCCCAATAACATGTAGATTTAATAAAATACATTAGCAAGACATGCTCCATTTTTGGAAGATACATCATTCTTAATAAGTTCTGTGGAACATCTAGAGATTTTAAGTTCCCTTGGACTGTTTTCCTGGCTCAAAACGGTCGTTGGTGGTTTCTTCTATGAAAAAAGAATTGATCCTATTTTCTCTCTGAGTTTTAAATAATATATTTCTTCAATCGGAGCCTGCAATTTCAAAGTATTTATAAGTTTAAAATAGATCAAGCGTAGATGATAAATAAGAAGGAAAATCTCTTAAATTATTTACCAGAGAGAGAGAATGATTATCAGAAATAATTTTATATTTCTTAATTTAAATTTTGAAGATCAGGACATGAACTTGATAAAAAGTAAATATAGAAAATGATTAACAAGCGTAGAATTAACAATTACTTCTTCTGAGGAGAACAAGTACAGACATTATCCAGTTTTAAAAACATTTCAGTTGTAAATTTGTAATAAGAAAAATAGAAAGAAATAAAATTTTTCGTAAATGGAAATATTTTTTCAACGGAAAGAGACACAAAGTTTTAAATAAACGACATTCACTTCGAAAAAACAAAATTATGTAGATTAATCAAAATATTTATTCTCCTTTTCGGATAATTAAGTCTGTTTTGTAAAAAATACGAAATAGCTAATTATTCCTACAGTGACAAACGAACCACTGGGCGAGATTTCCATATCGAATGTCATAAAAATAACTGCAAATCATTGAGAACTTAGATCATAGCTATCGAAAGTAAGTTCCGGTAGAAGATTCATTAACCAAATTATTTATTTTCCTACTGCTGATTAAGGAAATCCCATTTTTCATGATTTTTTATGGCGTCTTTATTTGTTTTGGGAGATTCAGACTATTTTTATTTATTCAACTGAAAAATAATCCAACCTCAACTTCATTGGTTTTCTATTGTATAAACCTTTCGTTCCGCGTCGCAAACATAGTCCTAATAACAGAAATGACTTTACAATAACCACTGATCATATTCTGTAAAAAGATCACACACATTGTGCATGAATAAAGCTCTTCGTAATGTGGGAGCTGTACATGTGTTAGTTCTTTAAGGCATGGACTAATAGGAATTTCTTCAATTAGCATATCCAAGCCTTTTCCAATCAATCAGATATCTCCAACTACAACTAGAATTATTGATGTCCTCATGTGCCACACTTTTTAGATTTCCACGTCAAGATACTTGAATTTTGATAGTTTTTGAACATCTTCAGGGGCTGCCATGACAATAAGAAAGCACATTCTGTTTTTACGGTCTTTGATGGCGATGTATGTGTGATCAGCTTGATTGCTTTGATTAATCTAATGTCCTATAGAATTGTTACATGTCCTATCTCTGTAGCCAGGTCTGGGTTATTTTCATACCAATTTTACAGTGTATTTGCTTAGTAATTTCTAGATAGAAACCATTGTTCTTGTGCAGCAAGAATAAAACCTTGGGTCTCAGCTTTTAAAAACTTAACTACGTAATCACAGATGGGTAAGGGATCATCAGCTTGTTTAGTATGTGAATAATATTGTCTATGAAGCATCTCGTCTTGGCATCGTTTCTGTATTTGGTAGATTGTATTTACTTTTGCTTTTCTTTAGATTCTTTGCTGTTGTATTAGCTATATTATGGTTTATTTACACTTCTTCACCCATATGCTTTTTTGAATTTGTTAACTTCCTATATTACTGAATAAAGTTACTTATTTATGTCATGCTTTTTGACACAGCTCATCATACAATCTTCTGTAGTTTTCCAAATATTTTTAAAGACCGAGTGTTTAGGTTTTATAGGGAAGATGAAATAATCTTCTGCATTCTTGGCACATACAGACAATCAACATGAGTCTTAGTGCCAAATGAGAAGCTTTCTCATTCTGACAACCATTCGATTAACGTTCAATTATTGCACTACAGGGAGTGTCAATGGCTGATATTCTGTTTTTGGAAATTATTGCGATGTTTAAAATCAGACGCACACATCTATAGTAGACTTTTCGTACTTTCTCCTTCATTTATTCTGTATTCCATCTCGTCAATGATTCCTAGGTATTTATTGGCTTTTTCCTCTTCTAGTTATCTAATTTTTGTGACAAAATTTAGATCTCTTGAGTGTGTTTCTGTAATTCATCCGTTCTTGAATGTTACATTTGCACATTTTTCTAAGCCGAAAACCATACTGATTTCATAACTGAAACATTTTAAATTATTGAAATACCATACAACTCACTGTCGTATTTGGCAAAGATCTGAACGCGTTTTTATTTTCTTTCCATAGTTATTACTTTTCAGATCATGCGAAAGTTTGATTAAGGCCAGACAGAACCGAAGTTGTGACAGAGAGTTTCCTTGAAACATCACACATTGGACATTCAAACAATTGGAAGTGGCAGTAATTTTGCTGCGATTTATGCATGTTATATTTAAGCAAATTTTCTTTCACCGATGAGATTTGTACATTTCAAAACCCTTAAGAATACAAGAGTGTGGCACACTATAAAAGGCATTACAACAATCTATCCGTCCTGAGATTTTTACCTTTTATCCTTCAATTTTCCAGTAGTTAATATTTGAAATATGAGCATCTTCGACATCCCTTTCTGATCCAGTAGATGAATGTTGCTTTCATTGAGAAATGAGTCAATACAGTTCGGCGGAACAGACAGGATCAATTTATGTGTTGTGGGCAGACATGTTATTAGCCTATAATTGTTTGGATAATCTGTTTCAACCGTTTTTGGCAAGAGATATGTAATACCTACAGTGATCCTTTCTGGAATATCATTAATTAGCATTGATAAAGTTTTTGTAAGAGTTTTACGGATTCATGACAGAAGACAGAGAAAATGTTTGTGTACCTTGTCGTTTCCTGGAGATTTGCATTTTTTAAAATTTTATTATGGCTTGTCTAAAACTATTGCTGCTATATTTTTCCAGCCATGGACAAGTTTATTTTTCATTCTTTCGTGTTCTCGCTTGTTCCTCTGTACATTGGATTATATTATTTGGCCTGTTCAAGTACTGTTCCAAAAAGTTTGCAGGTCTTCAATAGATGGAGGTATTTTGACTTCTATAAATGCTTTTCCAATTTTCCTGTAAAAAGTCTTGAGGTCCCTTTGTAATATCTCATTTTTTCGATAGAACATACGACGTTTTTCATAATGTCTTGTTATCTGTGCCTTCAATTAGACTTTCTTTTTAAGTATTTCCTTGAATTTTATATTTCTTGTTGATCTTTTTGCTTCTCCTTGTTGAAACATTTGAATCTTTTGAAACCCCAAATATCGATAACACATTTCCGATTTCATTAAGTTATCGCTTTCACATTGCCTTTCATGTGGGCGCATTTTGTTTGTTGTTAATCTTTTATTTGTCCTCATATTAAGTTTTTATTAGCTGCCAAATCATGTTATTATTATTATTATTGTTGATGATGATGATGATGATGATGATGATGATGTTTTTATATTTCCTTTGATTTATGGTGCGTACACATTTCTTTCCGGGTCCCACATAAGTTACATAAGATCAGAAATGTCATCATAACAATTTCCGCTAACCAGAAAGAAAATACAAAACAAAAACGTATTTTACATAAATAAAGCACTTCGTAAGGCGTGGGCTGTATTCATGAGAAGGACGTTTTGTATTTCTTTAAGACATGGGCTTTCAGGAATCCATTCAAACAATCCGAGGGCTCTAACAACAACAGGGTTTGTTGATGTTCCCATGTGCCACATTTTTGAGATTTCGATTTCAAAGTACATGTATAACTTTTAGTTTATCTTCAAATATACATTGCAGTCTGCTGGGACCTCCATCTCAATAAGAATGCA
Source organism: Acanthosepion pharaonis (assembly GCA_903632075.3). Taxonomy (NCBI): domain Eukaryota; kingdom Metazoa; phylum Mollusca; class Cephalopoda; order Sepiida; family Sepiidae; genus Acanthosepion; species Acanthosepion pharaonis. Next base: position 173,390 of record CAHIKZ030001061.1, on the reverse strand, counting down.
CTTTTATGTTGTCGCTAATAACAAAGCCTGGGAGGATAGCTTTGATCGTTCCCTTTGTGTGCATTGTGTATTCCCATAAAATCCTAACAGGTCCTATCTCCGTAATCGGGTGGTGTTCAAACGAATTACTTTCAGTTTTCTTCACGTAGAATTTGCAGATTTTCCAGTGCAGATATTGGCCCACTCTGTCATACCGGGTTTTATATTCAGTGGGTACTAATACAGTGATACCTGATACCAGGTTATCAATTGTATCTAGATATTTATCAGAGAATCTGCATTTTGGGCTAACACAATTTTTGGGGATGTATGCTTCATAATTTCTAGTTAACAAGCATTTGTCCTGTGCAGTAAGTATAAAACCAACAGTTTCAGCTTTTAACCTCGAGACTACGTAGCCACTGATTGGTATGCGGTTTGTCGACATTAGCTTGTTTGATACGGGCAGAGTATTGATCGTGAAGCAGTCCATTCTCTTAATATAAGCTATTCTCCAGTTAAGGATGTTAAAGCTGTATTGCACCTCAGGGACAGCCAATGTGTCAATGATTGATATTCTGTCTTTTGAATACAGCTCGATATTCAATATCAGACGCACAAGACTATAGTACTCCTTTCTTACCTTCTTGATTTGGTTATATTGTGTACCATCTCCATCGCTAATTCCTAGGTGCTTATAAGTATCAACTTGGTCCAGTTCTCTAATCTTTGTAACAAAGTCTAAATCTATTAGATATATTTCTGTCATTCTTCCTTTCTTGAATGTTACATTTGCACATATATCTAATCCGAATTCCATACCTATGTCGTCACTGTAACATTTTACAATCTTGCGGAAGACATTTACCTCATTTAAAAAGAGATTGGGATAATGCATAAGAAGTATGTGATTGAATTATTTTTGTTTAGTTTGTAACCATACCTATATTTTTTTTTATTTCATGTGTAAGGGGCATTAAAAGCAAACAAACTAAAGGTGTGACAGGGAGTCTCCTTGAAAGATTTCACGACCGGATATTCAGACGGTTAGAAATGGCAGTGTCTCTCTGGGATTATTTAGGTATAGTGTGGTGTTCCACATTCCCATGCTATGCTTAAAGAAATTTACTACGGCAAGTGAGACTTTGTACATTTCCAAAGTTTTAAGAATCCAAGGGTTTAGCGCACTAGAAAATCTTTGCGATAATCAATCCAGGCTGGGCTAAGATTTCTACATCGTCTCTTGCATTTATACAGGATCATTAATTTTATCAGATGTTGCTCTTTGCAACCATATGAACCTCGCCTGCATCCCTTCTGTTCCAATGGAAGAATGATGTTGGCTTCAAAAAAAGTGTAAGTACCGTTTGTCCGGACAGACGTGATCAACTTATATGTGGTGGAGAGATATGTTATTGGCCTGCAAATTTTCGGATCCTTTGTTTCACTCGTTGTTTGGCATGGGATATGTAATATATTCAGTGATCCATTCTGGATCTCATGGGGATTATTTACAAGCTTTGATAAGGTTTCATGGATTGATGATAGTGCCAGAAATTGGGCACCATTTCATTTTTGAGGGGATTTCCATTTTTGGGATTTCATTATAGCCTGCCTATTATTAGTGGTTTCCAACTCTTGCAACTCGCTCTTCTTCAAGTTGGATTCAGTCAGCATTTGGGTTATATTTCTTTGGGCTGCTCCAAATATTCTCCCAAAATATCTGCACATTGTCAATAGATGATGGCTTTTCAACATGTACAGTTGCTTTTCCAGTTTCCCCGTAAAATTTCTTAAGGCTCGTTTGGAATATTTTAATTTGGTGATACAACCTGCACTGTTTTTCCTATTGTCTTATTCTCTGTGCCTTTAACTGAAATTTCTGCTTCAGTATTTCCTTGTTTGATGGAATTAGAATTACGGATTTAATTTTATATTTCCGCTGGATCTTCTTACTTGTTGAGATATTTGTGTTTCTAGTGAGCTCATCGTATATAGAAATCTCGTATCGGATTTCCTTTATTTTTTGCATCAGTTTTGCCTTTCAAGCTGGGACTCTATGTCTGTTAATTGTTTTCATTGTCTTTAACCAAGCTACCCAGTAGTTGCTAAAGCTGTTGCGTTGTTCTGTGATATTTTCTAATGGTTTATCCGTTAAAATTATTTCCAGAGCAGTGTTGTATATTTGCACAATGTGATTATTGGACTTCGTCATATGAATTATTGGTTGCTGGTCTATGTCTGACAACTGTATGAGAGTTACTCTGCTGAGTACTTGGTTAACGTGGTTTTCCGCTTCGGTGGTTTCAGCTCTATGGTTTGAAAAAAATTCTAAATTAATGTAGTTGAATTCATCTCCAGTGAAATCGTCTACATAACTGCAGGTTATGTCACAGGTAGATTCTTCGATTTCATTTCCTTGCAGGATATTTCCTATTTTATTTTTTTATTTTTTACCTCATCTTCTCTCATATTACATATTTCTACTTTCATCTTTTTACAGTGTGAGTGATGGTTTATAGTATTACGTCTTATATCTAATTGTATCTTATCTGATTCTGCCTTTCAGAGACTTTTGTTTCGCACAATTTCCCTGCGGGCATTGGCAAGCATGTTTTGGTTGAGGCGAGGGATTATATAAATTCCTACCATAGTTCTCCATATTTGATTCGTGGTGATCTTTGATGGATTTTCGAGTGCAGTGCAGAATGATATCATGCCTTGTTGATAGTCGTCGTGATGCCATTTCGTTCGTTTACTTTTAACTAGTTCATATGGCATTGAGTCACTTGATCCAAGATTGGGAATAGTCCGGATTTGGTGACCTAGTGTCCCTTCGGTCTTGGAAGAGTTTTTTCAGTGACAGATTTTTCGGCCCCAAACTGGTTCCTCTGAGGCACGCGGCCTCTGTTGATTCAGGTGACTACCAATCCGGTAGGAAAATTTATTCTTAATCATTGAAATTCATAGGATTTTGCGTTTTAAACTTGACCGTTTAATTATGGTCAAGTTACCAGCTCTAGGATGGCCCTGGAAGAAAGCAAGCGATCTCGTCCAACACATAAGATTGTATGGATGGGGATTATATTCAGATATCAACGGTTAAGGAGTTCATAATTAAATATTATATTCAGTCGTGTAGTATATGCGTTTTAACTCTGTAGAAGTCGCAGTGACTATTACCAGGTAGAATAACAGACTTTAATACTGAGGGTTATTCTGCAAAAAAGATAAAATAAATAAAACATCAAAGAATGGTCCAATGTCATGCTAGAGACAAATCCTCCTGCATATAGATATAAAATAAATTCAGTAAGTACACAAAATTAGAAAAGAGTGTAAGACAACTATGCACCTTCCCACCGAAATTATTCAACGTATATTGTGAGGTGATTTCGGAAAAAAAATAGAATTTATTATTAGGGGCCACAATCTTAGCATTATCAGATATGCAGATGACACAGAGTAGATAGCAGAGAAATGCAGCTATAGGATCTCCTACAGAAGGTAGTAAAGAAAAACGAGAAGAAGAGATAAAACTTCAATTGAAAGAAGAGAGAATGTATTGTCATGAGGAAAAAGAAGAGCCCAACATGCGGCATACACATTGTCCAAATCAAGCAAATAAATATAATAAAATATCTAGGAAGACATCGAATTACAAAGGCGCATAGTGTCAGCGAAATATGTCTTCCAAAAGCTAAGTAATATAAGAGTGAAACAAGAAAATATTAGGAAAAGACGAAAATCGTGCTTAAGTGTTATTTAATATAGGCTCTTCTATATGTCTGACAATCTCCTCACAGATAAAGAGTGTACCCAGAAAAAAAGCGACAAATTCATTCTTCGAGAAAATACACCAGATCTAATTGGTCCAAAACTCTAAAATCCCAGATCTGAATCTTATAGATTATTATATCTGGAGTATACTCCTAACTCACTTAAAATGCCATCGTCGTGACCTCATTGATATTAATTCATTGAAGTGGAACTTAACTGAAGATTGAAATGAAATTCCTCTTCATACTTTCCGCAAAACTACTGTCTCTTGGTTTCCACGCTTAAAACTTTCTGTTGAATATTCAGGCAAATATTTAGAACATTTACGATGATTTCTCAGTTTGTAAATGAATCATTATAGCTAAATAAAACCCGTTCTGAATTTATCTCTTTCTTACCGGGCACCGTATAAAACAGAGATATGTCATGATTCTAATGAAGGAAACTGTACTGAAAAACGAAGTTTGATTGAAAATAGATAACAAAGAGGAAACTTACAGGTAACTTCAGAAAGAAGCAGTTGAAATTACAAGGGAACATAATGAGGAAAGAAAACTTAGAAAATTTGACATCCACAAATCAGAGTGCGAGCAAGATAAACGGAGGAAAAAGCGCATCGTTCAAATATGTTAATATAGTTATATAATTAAATATTTTACATTCAATAGTGATAATTCTTGTATTTAATTGTTTTAAATGTTTCAGATTAGCATTATCACTAACAAGGGAATCAAATAGCATTATCTACTTCGCTTATTTTCATTAAATCTAATGTTTGATTCGCATTATCGAACGCGTTATTTGTATAAACTTCAAAGTTTAGCTTTTGTTCCAATTTTCCAGCAGAGATATTGCAGAGCTTTGATTGAAATGAGTAAAAAAAAAGAAAGCAAAATGTTGATTTTGTGTAGTATAACGATACAAATAGTAGAGTGTCATTAAGGATCGAACTTAATTAACTCAAAAGTAATGTTCAATCAGAACAGGTCGTTTACTCTAATCAATTACTAAACGCTCAGCTCGAATATGTAACAAGTGATAGAAGTACTTCCGTTTTCTGCTTTTATAAATATTTTCTCGAAAATTATTTTAGGTAAATTGAAAATCCAAATCCAAATTTAATTTGCAGTAATATATTTTGAGTGTCTGTGATGACAACAAAGAATATTCTTCTGCAAGAAGTCATGAAACTTCGTGAATGTCATGTCACTGTAATACAAAATGAGTCGATTTTTCGATACACGAAACGACGAATTGAATCGAAAGGTACTTCTTCGAGTGAGTCAAGAAATGAAAGAAAATGTAAAAAAAAAACCTCATCGGATCAATAAATTGACCCAGCTTTTGCTCTGAGAAGTAAAAGTCTCTAATGCAGCAACGCATTCTGAACCACGTGTTCCTGTTAATGGGCCCTAGGCGACCGGCATCTAAGTAAAATCAATAGAACTTTAAAATCACACACATATGCACAAGCACACACACGCACATATGTATGTATGTGCGTGTATCTCTGATTGCGTGCATACACACATTTATACATCGATGCTTACAAGGAAAAAATAAAAGTGAAAACTAAGATTTTTTTTGAAAATTGTCAAGGTTAAAAGCTAACTATGGGCTTTTTGCATCCGATTTATTTATTTAAATTGATTTCTTTTTGCTACACTTTCGATTAGAGCCTGTCATGTTAGGTCAGATGACAATCTGCTCCCATGATGGGATTTTGGGTTCTATCCCTAGGTGAATCAGTAAAATAATATTGATTTTACCTTTGTTCCAAATCAACGCTGAAGGTTTAAAATCAGAATGCGTGAATGAATTCAATTTTTTTTTTCAAATTACTTATTTAATTTTCTTGTTTTATCTAAGGAAGAAGTAAAAAGGAAAAGCCCACGATATTTACTTCAATGGGTGCCCGAGAGGGAAAACACTGGGAGGAAGTTCTAATGAAGAGACACTTGTCAATAAATTTATTAAATGCATTTTTTTTCTCACAAAAGGCCTCCAAGAATGAAACCCTATGATAAAATGAAATACATTTTATTAAAAATAGACTTCGTGACAATCTTCTTAATGACTATTTCAGAATGACTGATTAATGAGATATTTAACATGTTACGCATAATCTGTTCACTAACAATCTATTCTCAGTATAAGACAGACTTGATTGCGAAGCTGAACTGCTATAAATTTCTTAATGTAAATGGCTTTTGAAACTCTCTCTCTCTCTCTCTCTCTAATAGCTTCGGAGTGAAATTTAGGATTTCTCGGTTTTGTCTGAATTGATTTCGATAAAACTTTTCCCAGCTGGTTTGCACAAGATGGCAACACTATTGTTGGGTTTCATTATTCCGTGTAACGTCTTTTATTTTATTATTTCAGATTCGACAGTTTGGGGACGAACCACGCTAATAGTTTCCTCTCTAAACGCAATGGCATGCTGAAAAGGCCTCAACGATGAAGAATAGTCTGGCATCATCAAGGAAAGTACTAAATGGCATTCTCATGTCAACGCGAAGAAGTTAGGTTGTCATGTGGAGACGGTTAAAGATTCCTGAGTGACCTATCGCCAAGGAACAAACGATTGAATTGTGGAGCCTCGAAGACTGCGACAGGTACAGATTTAACGAATATTAGTCGCACGCTACATGAGAAATTAGGACAAACAAGTAAAACGTTTTACGCAGCCACGTGACTTACTCATGTACCGAAAACAACAAGAAATTCCATCCCCTGGACCATGGCTTCCGTGCTAGCTCCCCTAAAACTGCCTAATTTAAAGCCCAATCACAGCAATTTCAGGCTTCTTTATTACCTCGTTCTACTAAAGTCCCCATGGCGAACAGCACCACTCCAACCTACCGGTTCTCTCCGACCACCTACTATGACACACTTCAAAAACATCAGCAAAAGTACGAACCCACATCTGAAAAAAAAAGAAAAACTCCAGAAATTAGAACTTGATAAGCTACATCTTCACAATGCACAAAACTGTTCCCTATAGCTTCACCCTCAATGTTGCAAAATATAACCCTGACCCTTTCTAAATTGACACCACATATGGTTGACCATCGATTCCTGGAGGCTGCCCTTTCGGCGGCCGGTGTCGGGCCGCACTTTCGCACCTGGATCAGATTTTGTATGCGACTCCCTACATGGAATGGTATTAGGCCAAATTGGGTAATGTCAACTGAGGTGTGAATCCATTTCGAGACTTTATCGACAGGTTTGATCTTGTCGATAAGTACCGGAATGAGCACCGTCAGGAGGTAATTTGACAAATAGTGGCTGTTCGGCTGCTAGGGTGCGTTCTAATTACCTCGACCTAGTGTTAGTTAGGAGGTTCGATGTAGGGATCTTGGGGTGTTCAAGTCTCCATTATATAGTACATTCGGATCATAGGCTTGTCCGGATCCATGTAAACTTAGATAAGCCTACGGTTAGGTTGGCTGGCTCATGGAAATTAAACTGCTCATTATTTGTTGAGCAGGATTTCCGGGACCAGCTTTTACTAATGATTCAAAGCGAATTGACGGGTGCTGTGTTTAGGAATTCCAGGTGGGATAATCTAAAATCAAAAATTGGAACGTTTGCTGCTGACTTTTGCCGTCAACTCAATCTAGACAGATTAGCGGCGCAATCGGCTTGAGAGCAAAAAGAAGATCGGTCGGTGAAATCAAGTGATAGTGGAGAAATACCATTAGCTAAGGCAGGGCAGAGTTGTCCTCCTTACTTAGCAAGAAGGGTCAAGCTCTGGTAATTACGGGTACGTTAAAAAGAATGTCTTCTGAAGCGACGAATATGTCCGGTGAATTGCGCGAAGAGGATTATCGGAATGCATCTTGGTGATATATCGCGTGCATCACATTGCCAGACTAGAGGACTGTGACTTCAAACGCGGTCATATGTGAATCGTTTCATCATTACTTTCAGGAACATTTCACCAGGGAGCCCGGTCTGAGAACTGGTCACTTCGACGCCTAATTGTCCCACTTTCCCTGCATTGAGGCACCTGAAGCGGCTAGGTGCGAGGGTTTCATTAGAGAGACGGAAATCGGGTAAGCGTTGAAAGAGTTTGGCCATGATAAATCTTCGGGATTAGATGGTCTTCCGAACGAATTTTATTTGAGGCAGTCGCCCATTTTTGTTCCTTTGCCGGAACTGATTTACAACAACTGGATGAAACAGGGGTCTAGACCTCAACGCTTCACCAAGGGTGGGATCAGTTGGCTGTTCACGGACAAAAACTGTGAAGGGCAGGACTGTTCAGGAAAACCTTCATATGGTCCCCTTGATCATAGCGAAAGTCGACAGAGAAGCCGAGCTGATCAATTTAGATCAGTCAAAGAGCTTCGATATGGTTGACCATCGATTCGTGGATGCTGTCATTTCGGCCGGTTTCGGGGCCGTACATTTGCACCTGGATCCGATTTTTGTATGCGACTCAAGGGGGCATACGATTGGAGGCTTTTGTATTGTCTCACTCCATTCAAGGTTGTCCACTTTCGCCTTTGATTTATGTTCTTGCGTTGGAACCTTTCCTTCGCAAGTTAAAGATGAATCCGGTCCTACGCTGAATTTCACTACCTAGTTCTTCCAATTCTGACAGGTATCCTGCATATGCTGATGACGTTTAAGTTCTTGTGTCGAGTAGAACAGAGGCTGACGAAGTCAGCAAAGAAATCAGTTTTCATGAGATGGTGACAGGAGGAAAAGATCAACCGCAATAAGTCTTAGTTGCGTGGAATGGAGTTTATCTGCCCGGATATTTCCTCTGGTCGGATAGGCCAGTCAAGATACGCGGGGTCTTGTTTGGCCCTGATATCCAGTTAGAAATGAATTGGCTGGAGGTACAAGGGAAGGCCGAGATCGCAGTTAATCTGTGGTCTCAAAGGAATCTTTCCTTAAAGAGGAGGGCGGAAGTTTGTGTTTCACACACCTACCCGATTCTCCTGTACTGACTCTCAAAACTTCCACTTCTGCATGCCAAACTAAAGTTATTATTAAAGCTCTTGTTCTCTTTCTTGTGAAGAGCAAAGCCAATATGTTATCTCAGGCCGAGCCGAGTGCTACTTCTACCGTGAATGTCGTCTTGCTCTGAAACGCCTCTTATGGGCGTCGGGTGCCTGCTACAACGTCCAGGCGTTGTCTCGTAAGGCATTATATCAAATGTTAGTCAGTGGTCCGTTCGTGATGATCTGATTGACGAGCTCGGTTTACGAAGCAGGATGCTCACTCAATATGAACTTGGGCGCCTGGTTTGAAATGCTTCATAACGATGATGCATCACTCACCTGGCTTGTGATTCTTGGGGCCCTCTATGTCTCCAAAAGAATTTGTTCAGCGGGCTTGGAGAAATCTACAAAATGCCGACGCTGTTATGGGGAAGACGAGACCATTGGTCACGCCTTGTCCCATTGCAGGTACGTAGCACCGTTGTGCAAGTTTGCTGAAGATTTCATGTTCCGTATGCTGCAAGGAAAGTTCTTTGTCCTTGAGGCCAGTTCTATTTGTAGTAATGTGGTGCCGAAGATGACAAATAACAATATGTGTTCTTTTGCTATTGTGAGAATCGTGATTTAGACCATGCGTCAGGATGAATTCTATGATGGCGAGAAGTACACTTCTTCCCAAATGATCTTGTTCTTTGGACGGAAAAGCGGCGGTTCACTTGATCAGAACTTTTTTCCTGCGGGTTTCTGCCGTGTAAAAAGGTTGAACTTGGGTAACGCATCTCGAATGTAGGTTAGTTTAGGTTAATTTTCGATTCTTTAGCTTTCTTTTTTCGGTTAACTTAGCTATGTTGTGTATGCTCATGGGTCCCTTTTATTTTGTCCCTATTTTGCTTTTAGATTAATACGCCATTCTCTTTCTCGTTAATTGGTCAGAGATGTCAGTTGGCCAGAGATGTCTTGTGGATACGGGGCGCTTTTCGTTTCGCGTGTGTATTTTGGCGTATTTCTTGTTGTGTTTTCATGAATGCGTGTCTGTGGGAATGCTTGGGATGAATTAAAGTTTTTATTTTATTATAGTCCTGCATTTATTTCATCCAGTTAGCTGATGTTTCTGCCACATTTAAGGATTGTGTGGGTTTTTATTACTAACGTGATTTTGTTCAGTTTCCCGTAAATAATGTTATTCCATATTGTACATAATCATTTGGGATTTTTTCAATTGTTGTTTTATTCCCATCCACCCACAGACAATGAACTCTAAATATGGGGACTATAAAGGATTTTCATAGAGTCCGAGTAGGGTGAAAACATCCATGCCGGCTCTGACCCAAGATGAAAACTCAGTTGCACAATTCTCAGTTTAAAAGTTAAAGATGTCAGTTTGGGGGACGTCTCGAAGAAAATCTTGGACTGAGTCCCAATCAGCAAAAGCTGGTAACGTAATGAAGTCTTATTGAGGATGTTCATAATTAACAGATGCTTGGAACGAGATATCAATTGATACTAAAAAGTGATCCTAGTTCCCAAGTGGACAGTGCTGGGAAGATCGGCAAGGTCGAGGAGAAGAGGTAAGATATAAATCTTGGTAGAGAGGCTTGTTGTTCGGTTATTCTAGAGAAATGAGTAGGGAAGTATACGATTTGAGCAATAGAAAGTTTAATAACGGCAACGTCAGTAACACGTTTTAAGCCAGGTGTCTTGATGCACATTATAATCACCGGAGACAAAGATGCTTGCAGATAAAGGTGTTCCTCAGAATATAAATGAAGAGTTGAAGGAATACTTTGTTAGAGCTATCGGTAATTTGTTTTTCCATTACCTGAAAATACGTTTGGCATTTTCTATGTTTAATAAATAACATATATTTAAAATGACGGCTGATGATTAATTTATTATTTAATATGGACAGATATTCATGCTATTTAATTTTTTTAATACTTGTCAAAAGTTTATTGCACACACATACCCACATGCACACACATACGAAAATGTATATATATGCAAATCCTGCAGTTATGGGGAAGGGCTAAATATCGCAGTTAGTAGAACCTTTTTAGTTAATGATATAAAGAACGTAGAAACGAATAGCGTTGTAACAGTCAATGCCATGCTTATATTGTCTTTCAGAGAGTGCGTCACTACCATTTCCATTGAAAGATATGGTTAAAGGAATTATTTTTATATAAATAACTTGCTTTTTTTATTGTTGTTGTTCTTATTCATCATCATCATCATTTTCTAAGACAGCAAGAAAAAAGGCAACTACGGCTACTACTACTTCTATTAATGTTAAATGATTCTTATTAATGTGTCTTGTTCGTTCGGCAGGTAAGCGATCATAGTACTCCAGAATTTTCAACGCATTGTAACCAAAATAAATATCTTCCAATATTACCTTCACAGTTTTTTTCCCCAAATAAATTTATGTTAGATCTTTGGGTAGCTTACTCGATGTTTTCCTCGGCCAAAGTTTATTTCAAACTTGTCTGTGAGTCTCGGATTCTACAAACCTCCTTTCTTCATTTCATGTGACTGATATTTCATCTCTTTCCTATTCTAAGAAATGATACACCCTAGACTTTACAATGTCCATGAAATTATGTTGAACGTGCCTTTTACTTTTCATCTATAGTCTGCGAAAACAGGAACTATAGGTTTCTTAGTTCTGACGATAAAACAAATACGATATGCGATTTAAGTGAAAAAAAATTCTCGGTTTATTAACGGGACCTGCATTTACTTTTCTATAAACTCTCGATGTTCCATTTTCTGATATATATATATATATATATATATATATATATATATATATATATATATATATATATATATATATATATATATATATATTCTGTTACGCCCGGTTTTCGTTAAGACTAAGTTAGCCGGGACGCAACGAGAAAATTTTAAAAAATGAATAAATAAGAGATCCAGGGTTCAATGTAAAAATTGGGAAAAGAACAATGGGAGGGGAATTCTCCGAATCCAGACACCGGTAAACACAGCAAGAAATATACAATGCGTATACGCAGAACGATAAGAGACAAAACGAGAATTTATAATAGAAATAATTTATTTACAAATATACAAGATGCAAAAGTAAGACAAGAAATAAATAAACAAAACTTAATAAAACAAGGGATGGGGAGATGAGTAATAAATCAGACAAATATTACTGCGACGAATATCGTAGGAATATAGAGCAAGCAGACAATAAGATATATAAAAACATGCACCACTTATAGTAGATGGTGATCGACATCGATCATGATTTTCATCAATAATACAGTGTAAAAAAAAGATGTTCATACACTCTTTTTTGTTTCTTTTTTCTGAGCATAAAAAGGAGGGATAATTAATGCTCTAATATACACATGCCAATCATAAAAGTCGAATCATAAAAAGGAGGGATAATTAATGCTCTAATATACACATGCGAATCATAAAAAGAAGGGATAATTAATGCTCTAATATACACAATAAAAGCGAATCATAAAAAAGGAGGGATAATTAATGCTCTAATATACACATGCGAATCATAAAATAATTAATGCTCTAATCATAAAAAAAAGAAGGGATAATTAAAATATACACATGCGAATCATAAAAAGGAGGGATAATTAATATCTAATACACATGCGAATCATAAAAAGTCGAATCATAAAAAGGAGGGATAATTAATGCTCTAATATACACATGCGAATCATAAAAAGGAGGGATAATTAATGCTCTAATATACACATGAATCATAAAAAGGGGATAATTAATGCTCTAATATACACATGCGAATCATAAAAGGAGGGATAATTAATGCTCTAATATACACATGCGAATCATAAAAAGGAGGGATAATTAAAAGCTCTAATATACACAATCATAAAAGTCGAATCATAAAAACACCAATCGAGGGATAATTAATGCTCTAATAATATACAATCATGCGGAATCATAAAAATCGAATCATAAAAAGGAGGGATAATTAATGCTTATACACATACGAATCATACTTTAATATACACATGCGAATCATAAAAAAGGAAGGATAATTAATGCTCTAATATACACATGCGAATCATAAAAGACAATCATCATTAAAAGGATACATGAATCAAAAAAGGAAGGATAATTATTGCTCTAATATACACATGCGAATCATAAAAGACAACTCATAAAAAGGAGGGATAATTAATGCTCTAATATACACATGCGAATCATAAACGTCGAATCATAAAAAGGAGGGATAATTAATGCTCTAATATACACATGCGAATCATAAAGAGGAGGGATAGATAATGCTCTAATATACACATGCGAATCATAAAAAGGAGGGATAATTAATGCTTTAATATACACATGCGAATCATAAAAGTCGAATCATAAAAAGGAGGGACAATTAATGCTCTAATATACACATGCGAATCATAAAAAGGGATAATTAATGCTCTAATATACACATCCGAATCATTAAAAGGAGAGATACTTAATGCTCTAATATACACATCCGAAAAGTCATTCAAAAAAGAGGGATAATTAATGCTCTAATATACACATGCGAATCATAAAAAGGAATAATTAAAATATACACATGCGAATCATAAAAGTCGAATCATAAAAAGAGGGATAATTAATGCTCTAATATACACATGCGAATCATAAAAAGGAGGGATAATTAATGCTCTAATATACACATGCGAATCATAAAATCGAATCATAAAAAGGAGGGATAATTAATGCTCTAATATACACATGCGAATCATAAAAAGGAAGGATAATTAATGCTCTAATATACACATGCGAATCATAAAAAGGAGGGATAATTAATGCTGTAATATACACATGCGAATCATAAAAAGGAGGGATAATTAATGCTCTAATATACACATGCGAATCATAAAAGTCGAATCATAAAAAGAGGGATAATTAATGCTCTAACATACACATGCGTATCATAAAAGCGTCCCCGGTTTAGGTGATGATGTTCTAAATTCTTCTGTCAGCAACCAGTGAAATTTGTTTTGGTGACATCAACTTCTTCCAACTGCAAACGATTAATACAGATTATGGTGACGTCTACCTCGTTCGGGAGAAAGCAGCTAAGTGACGAATTGTTACCCCGACACGTGCGAAACAAAACCGTCACGTGCCTGCCTACGAAAAACGCGTAGGCGTCATTCATGGAATACTAATAGGGTACTTGCACTTTTTGTCAAACAGTGTTCGTCTGTTTTACGATCAAGAACCAGACAGGAAATGAATCAACAGGGTTTTAAAAAAAACCCAAAAGACCAAAAACAAATATATCCCACAAACTGCTTTTTCAAGGAATAAAGAAGTTATTAATATTCCTATGTTTCGTTGCACATAAACTATGTACTTGAAATATACTTATAAAATCTGAGGTGAGGGTATAAATATTGAGCTAACGTAAAAATATATGTGTGTGTGTGTATGTGTGTCTGTGTGTGTGTTCATGTGTGCGCGGGCGCGTGTGTTTCAATATATATATGTGTGAATGGGATGAACACCCGCAGTCCTGGTGAATTCAATTTTATAAAAGTAAAATCTGTTCTAATAACAAATGGATAGATAAAGATTATTAATCAAGGTAATATAATCTATGAGAAGTAAAATCTGATAGAAAACTAACCACACTGACATCATGATGATAAAGTATAATTCAAGCAACTACCGTTTCCCCACACTATTTGTGTTACTTAGAAACGCCTCTCATGATGACTACCTTGGTCAACGTCGAAGAATTCATTCTGATAAGTGAAGGATTGAGTCAACCAGGAAAGAATAAAATGAAAACGACTGAAAAATGAAACAAACCTATAAAACCCTTTGAAATAACAAACAGAACGTATCAAGGCAATGTAATTTTAGGATAAATCACATCAATCAGATGAATGCAAAAATGAAACATTCATATGCTAGATGTAAATCATCATAGAAATGAGTCTATTACAGTTACCATTTATATTGAAAAGAAGTAAATGAGATTCTGGTTACAATAAGCGTATAATGAGATACTGTAACCGAAAATACGTTACACTTGTCAGAAATACGAATATTTAGATATAGTTAAGTGTGAATTGATAAACCGGGTGTATCTGTCTATGATTCACCTGATAAAGGTGTTGCGTTCAAACATATTACATTCTACAGTGGATGAATAATTCTTGATCAATAAAAAAATGTCAGAATTTACTTAAGTGTTTAATGTTTGAAAAATGCGTCCTGTGTTCTTGAACCTCACTCTTTCATTGATAGAAAAAATATATCACCGTTTGAAGTTAAAGAAGCAAAAAGCCATGTAGGACATCTATCAAATGTTTGCTATTCGATGATTACCTTTACTAAACACATTTTTTAGCCTATGATCGTTAACTTCTTAAAAGATATAACAATTATAGGAAATAATTTCATTTATAGGAAAAAAGACGTCCATGAACGTAAAATTTTTAAAATGTTTTAACTTAAAATGTTAGAAAAAACTTGCATTTCTGCTCTTATGTCTACGGGCGAATTAAAGTCAATGAATTGCATTTTCTAAACGTTTGTTGCCATTGTTCAAACTATCCGAATTTTCAAGATTTTAAAGCAGATCGGATTACTTATTTTATATTTTATTATATTTCTATAATATTACTACTACTCAATTTAAATCCATGTGCAATATTACATTCTTTAAAACACAAATACAAAACTATGCAGAAATACATTCATTCATAGAAAAAAACAAAACGTTAAAGGCCGAAATCAATTTATTATGGATTTTTCTTATGCCTTTACATTTTTACGCTCAGGTCTAGAGTTACTTCTATTAATATTTAAATCAACACCTGTGGTCTCATGCCTTAAACATTACAACAATTTTAACCATTTCTTTTTAATTTCCACATCTAGTACTACAGCTTTTAGAATCACAATTTATACTGGGATTTATTAACACATTATATGGTTTGGAGTCTCTAATCATTAAAAAATTATGCCAATTTCCTTTAAGAGTATAGCATGTATATATACGTTTCGTTATCCGTTTGCGTTTTTATTTTCTTGCTTACGAGAATATTTATGCACGTATACCATCAATAATTCTATCTTTATACACTACAATAACAGTGACTGTATCCATTAGGCACCCAATAATATATGGATTTTAAAGGCAATGAATTTCTCCCTATATTTCCCATCTAATAGAACAACTCTTCAGACATTTACAAGAAACGCTAAGAATTCGGAACTTGCAACGCATATTCCTCTTACCAAACTGAATTCTTGTCATGAGGAACTCAAGATTTAGCATGAATAACACCTGAACAAATCATAAAAGTTACCAACGAACTTCAAACTATGGCCTAACCTGTGTGACAGTTCAACTTGCTTCATATTCATAATACATGAATTATAAGGATTTTACAAGTGTCATGTCAAACAAAGTAGGCAATGTTATAGGATAGATCCACCGTGTTTAGTTTGAAATTTTGCCACGAAACTGATATATTATTGCTGGGATATGCGTGCCACGACCTAGGCTGTCTTCTTCGTTTCGGAACGTCATTGGCAACACAGGCTGAGCCACTTGGTGCCGCATTGTTATATGGGATTCGACAGGCGAGGGTAACTGGACCTGAAATTTATTTTACATTAATACGCTTGCTTAATGTGTTAGAAGTAATAAATGAAAATATCGGTGATTCTATAGCTAACATGTCACATTTCTTTTCTATTATAGCTTATTTCAGTTTATTCTCACCCTTCTTTGATTTCTAGCATTACTTTTTCTCTTCTAGATATTCGAGAGCAGTTTTTTTTTGTTGATATATAAAATTCCTCTTTTTAATGTCATAATAATTACAATTTGCTTTTATGCCGGTCCATACAGAGCATTATTTTAGTTTTTCCTATTTTCTTATTTGTCGATGGCTCTTATATCTTCATTCATCTCACCACGTATTCTTATCACAATATCACACATATTCTATCTTAAGATTCTACTCGTCTTACATATGAATTTGCTTTCCTAGATACTAGTAGTTGTCCAGGTAAATGATAAAGTACAAGACGCATATTAACATAACTATTATATATATATATATATATATATATATATATATATATATATATATATATATATATATATATATAAGTGCAAAAGAAGATCAGTGTAAGATATGTTTCCACAATATAATTACAGTTAGGTGACAAACGGCCTGCAATTATATATTTCGTGTAAAAATATAGAAGTTCAATGTTTCTGCACACTCACACACACATACACACACATACACACACATACACACACACACACATATATATATATCATATGGTCATTTTGTAAGCATAGTTTAGATGTGCAGAGGACAGAAAGTATGCATGCGACACCTTGTGAGAAGTGAACTAAGTACAGTCATAATAGTTCTAGAGATTCAAGGTTTGCTAATCATTGAACCACATCGAAGAAGTCTAAATATAAATAGCATGACTGGGTGTTAATTTCAAAGCCCATTTTTATATGTATATATCTCTGATATTGAGCACTATAAAACATAAATATAACATTATCATTGCGTTGTATATATATATATATATATATATATATATATATATATATATATATATATATATATATATATATATATATATGCAAAAAGTAAGTGAAGCTTAAGTAATACAAACGAATAACAAACTCTACTATCTACCATGAAAATGTGCCTACATTATTTGGAAAAAATACCATCACCATAGATACGCATACATAAAATCTACATATTCAGTTATAAAAAAAAAATCAGGAAAATGGTAAAGAAGGATAGATGAAAATTGAATATAAGCCTGTACCGTTATAAAATTGGGATTCCTACCCAAATATGCTAACCGTTTCCTGATGGGTAGATATTCGGTATTATTTCACCGAGCACCAAGTGCTTCTGTCGTTTGAATTATGTGAATACTTTTTGTAAAATAATATTTCCGGTAAATAGGTTTCTCAGGAGTAGTAGCCATTATTATTCTTTGATTTACACCTTGATTATGGCATTGCTTTTTCATCGAGTTATAATGATTTTCAATTCATCTGTTGCTGCAGTTAAAGAGACGTGGTTTATGTTGGTACAGTTCTTCTCTAACGCTAAAATGATACAAAAATATGGTCTTTCAAAAGATATATATATGTGTGTGTGTGCGTGTTTGTGTGTGTGTGTGTATACACACATATATATGTGTATCTGTATAAACACACGCATATATATGTGTGTGTGTGTGTATAAAAGAGTTGGCTGAAAAGTTTATAAAACGAGCAAGTTAATCTTATGGAATGCTATCAAATGAGCGTTATTTTCAACCTAGTCTCTATTGCAGTCTACGCATTCATTCCACCACTATTAGAGCTTAGATGCAATTGGTGAATAATTGTTCAGATTGATTTTCAAAAATCAACAACAATAGATACGACAATATCACCACGGATATACTGGTTTACATGAAAGTGTCTTTTCATCTTTACAAGCAGATTATAACAAGATGATCCAAAACGGAAGATTAGAAAGGTTGATCAATCAGTTTAAAATCCCAGTCACACACAGTTCATGCACAATGATTTGTATACTAGAGAATTGGTCGATATTACAAGTACCCAATCTCAGAAGGCAGCACCTTCCGAGCAGAAGAGACAATCTTGGCCATGTTTGGACCAGGTAAGCGTGGTCATTCAACTGCATGGATTGTCTTGAAAGCGGTTAATGCAGCACTCATCATGGGTTAGAGAACGTTAAAACATAACAGGCGAATCTGTCTAAAACAATGATCAAGTGACACAAGGCGTGACGCCCAACGTGCAGAGGATCCGTCCTGCAAATTCATCCTGTAGGATATTAGAAGATATCTCACCCAATATGTTAATAGAATTGTTTATGTGATTTATAGTAAATCTGCTGTTAACCGTCTGTAGGACAAGCTAAAGCTGCTCAGCCAAATAATGGTTAATGTTTCCACATACGACAATTACTAATTGCCATTATCATCATCCGAATAATGATAAATACAGTAGAATGCGTAGAGATCGGAAATATGAGAAGAACAGTCCAGTTTCGTTAAAGGAGTTGAAAAAAGAAATTCGATAATTTGTAGATTATGTAAAAGCGTTAGATAATGTGAGACAAAAAAAAACCGTTTGAACAGCTAAGTTATTTTTACGTAAGAAATATATTAAAATAATTCAGTACTTATACTGAGAGCTTTTCGCCTGCATCCGTATAGAAAATATATTCCGTATAGGCACTAAAAAGGAAGGCATATACGACAAGACTGTGTCTTTTCTCCAGACTTATTCCAGCTTTCCTGTGAGGTTATCTTCAGAGAATAAGAAGTACTATTAGAAATCTTTATTAGCGGCCACAATTTTAATAATATAAAATATGTAGATGACAGAAAGATTTCGTTAAAAACAAGAAAGAGAACTGAAATATTAATTAAAATCAGTTCTTCTATATGGCAATGAAAGAGGAAAAATACATTCACAGATTTGAGAAAACAATAGACTGAATATGTGAATAACAACGAAGTCTTTGAGAAAATGGAAACATAAAGAATATCAAACGTTTGAATCAGAAATGGACCGTATAAATTTCTCTGATAAATAATAAAGAAAGAAGGCTTGTATAATTTGAACTCACAGAGACAGCGTAAATCAGTGAATACCACGGAATAGAGCCGAGAAAGAAAAAAAGATAAGCCTTACTTAGAGCGGTGAATAACAGGCAGTTTTGTAGAATCATCATCGCCTATATTCAGCGGGAACACGGCGCATAAAAGCCATAAATAGTAAGGTCTTAAATAACAAACACTGAATCGTTATAAAAAAATATTCTAAGAATGTATATATTATGAAAATAATTCGAATAAATTATCTTTACTGAGGATTATTTAAGCAGAGAGTTGATTTTTCGTGTTATTCTCAACAAAATCATTAAATCCCACCAAACTATTTGTACAAGAATACACACATTTTTTTTAACACTGACAATATACGAAGAGCCAACCCCCCCCCAAAAAAAATAACGGATACGAGCAATACGTCAGCGATTATGACTCTACAAAGATAACGTTTCCATATTATCTGTGTATTTTATGACATCTTGAGAAAAATATGTAGAGTGAATTCTTCATGATTTCTCCAAGACATTCACTTAAGTGTAAATCACATTTTAGATTGCTAACAAGTCAAGGCTAGGGAGTTTATACATCCTGTTGTTTAAACGGTAATTACAGAATTGCTGCTTTTTCAAGATTTTTTGTGAAAGTGGACTCAACGTAAATGGAAAGCATTTGGACTCGGCTAGATGATTCAGCTTTTAGAGATGATAACTCTTACGAAATCGCTGTCCCAACAATAGTGAAAAAAATCGTAAAGAACAACAATATAAGATAATTTTATTAGACGAATTAGCTAGATGATGTTAAATTGGAAGATTTAAACATTGCCGCAGAATGATTTAATTTTACTGTTTTAACAGAAACAATGTTTTGTTTTTTTAAATATTGTCAAAATGTAGGACAACTTGAAATATTGCAAAGCAGAGAAAGTAGATTGACTATAAATTATATATTTTATGGATAAAAATATACCACAGATAGAAAATAAAGAAGCACAAGAAATTAGAGACGGATATAAATATTCGATATTTAAAAGAACTAAATCTTTTCCTTCAACAAAATGTCGGGTGTCGGTAGATCTGCAATAAAAATAATTTATAAGAGACAAAGACCTATAGAAAAGAAAAAAAGAAATGATAATATAAATAACTTGTGCAAAATATGAAGTGAAATTTGCGTCATAGGAAAACTTGTAAAAATATAAGATAAAAAGTAAAGGAAGGTCAAATGAAAAACAGTGTTCAATGTGTAACCTTAAAAAAATATTTTCCTATTGAAGGAAAAATAGGGAGTCTTTAAAAAGTCAAATAAGTTCTTATGTTAGAAAGTAACTCACCGACTGTATTTTGAGATTGATCTTTTTTTTTCAATTGCATATAACTAATGAGAAAACATTCTCAGTGCGTGTGTTTGTCAATAACCAACATCCGTTGAACAGTTCGTTTTAGTTTTCTAGAAATCATCAACTGGGAATCAGAAGAATGTTCTATATTTGTGTGGAACTGTGTTTTTTCTGTATATTTCTCGTATAGATTAATTTAAATAATCGGAATAGTGGTAACAAATTGTGGTCTCATCGTGTTTCTTTTGAAAGGGTCGCCCTAAGAAGTAAACAGCCTTCAAATTTTGATAACCCATCGAATAAAATACAATATCCTATTTGGGCTATTCTCTTGTCGCTACTAACATTGATGTTATCAACATCCACTTAGTGATTCGCCACTGAGTCGTAATCAACTCCAAAAGCAGAGTCAAGAAATTCTCCGAATGTTATTTCGTGGTATGCGAAGGATTATTTAATCAATCACATTGAGTTTTATCAAATTTAATTTTAGTCCTTAAGTTTGTCTGATTTCTAGTAGGTTTGTCACCCTCTTTTTGCACAGGTAAGCCAAAATTAAATTTTTATATAAACGTGTTTTTGGAACAAATACTTGGCTCCTTTTTACTTTCAATTTCCTGGTGATTCACATATATCTATACATAGACAGAAAATAGATATTTAAAAAATATTATGCTTTTTTTAATGCTAATATATATTTCATTTTGTTTTTATTAAGTCAATACTTATATTTCATTAAAAGTAAATATTGGTAAATGTTTTGTTTTAAATATAAATTGTTAATGAAAAGTAGCTTTGGGAGATTTAAAGAAATGTGGTGACTTTACTGCTATTTACCAATACTGGTTATAGTTCGTTGGCCTAGAAAGTGGAAATATATCAATAATAAGCTGTTATAAAAATTATTTAATTATATCAAAAAACTACAGGTTGAAGCCGTAAAAAAGTTAAACGAAGAAGAAAAAACTTATTTGCCAGATAAATTCGATAAATGTGAAACAGAACTGAGTATCTCATCTGTGTAAATGATGAGAAGGGATGTAAAGTGATTGCAGAATACCAAACAACGCTAGAGTGAAAATCGAAAAGAAAACTATATCTGCTTATCAGATTTCATTCGACAAAAACAATTCAAAAGACTCGATTGATGCATGACAAGTAAAATTATTTTTCTTATACAGAAACACACAGACAAGTGCTGAAAGAAAAAGTAATATAATACATTTTTTCATTGGAACTAGAAATTATATAATTTCCATGTAAATTCCCTGGAAATTACATAAATTGTATCATAACCTGTATACCGTATAAGAGTAAATAGGAATGTTGATAACGCTTCATAAAAAAAATATTTTCCTTTATTTGGTTCACGAGGATGTTTATCAACTTTGTGGTAGTTCAGATCATACTTATAACTGCTAAAAGAAAAGAACTAATATTATTTACAAAATTATTTCCCTTATACACCCAACAAGGTATATAATAAAAAAGCTTCATTTTGTTTAATTATACGCTAGCTCAAGTGCCAATCACATTATCTTAATATTTGGTGCATTTGGCCGATGACGATGATTTTTGGTGATATCTTGTAAGTTAAAATAATGTACACTCAAAGAAACGACGGCTAACAATTTGTGTAAATCCTCATAAAATTAAATTTACAAAGAAACTGGTGCAGATGTTATTAATGCCAAATTCTGCAACACTTATCAACTAAGAAATTCTTATCTTGAGAAAACTGCAAGAGTAATTTGATGAAATTATATATAATATTTACTATGTCCACTAAATATTAATATATATATATATATATATATATATATATATATATATATATATATATATATATATATATATATGCTAATGCAATTTAAACGTTCATAACATCAATTTATAATAGAGTTTAATACAATTATAACCGCCTGATGAGATCATATGATGTGCATCGAAACATGTGTGTGTTGGTGCGTGTGAGTGTCGCTTTGTCTATCCTCGTATACTTGTTAATATTACACATAAAATCATAAATTACAATTGTAGGCAGTATTTTCGTCAAAGATTTGGACTAGAACTTACCGTGTAAGCAGTCAAAATGTATGGGGCAGAAATCTGATTATGGTTGTCAAATTTCTTTCTATTAAATCTTTCAATGTCTAATTGAACAGGGGAAGTTGCTTTTTAATTATACAATCTATAATCCATGTATAATCTACCATCTATTCAACTTCATTTGTAATTAATTCTTCTCACATGAGCACACGTGTTTATTTATGAACAAATTTTAGTGCATTGTTTAGTGTGAAAAATATATATATACTAGATTAAAATGGGAAAATTTCGGAATTGGGAATGCTAAAATCTGATTCATTCAGAACAATGAAAAAAATCGATGCACATGCTGAAATACATACGCGTATAAACACATATTTACTTGTAAATCTGTATGGATAACATGTGTGTACCTCAGTTTGTTTTTTTTTTTTTTTGGAGTGAATATTAGTTTTTGAAGACATAATTTTAACTACGTTAATGAATGGAATGATGTAATGTCTGAATGATAAATGCAGTAAGGAAACTCAGCGTCTCTGGTGCCAAACTAAGCCAAATAAATCTCTTGATCTGTCAGGAAGGAATCTAAAATAGCCTCAAATTTTCGTTACTTGGGGAGCATTTTTACCCGTTATGTTCCATTAGCATTCATTACATTGTAACGCTCCATCTATCCGCCCTGACGCTATTTCTCATGCGCACAATCAGATAACGTGAGAGAGAAACAGACAGACAGACATGTACACAAGCATTTGTGTATACGCACACACACATACAAGATAGAAAGAGAGACAGAGAGAATGGAAATAATATTCACGTAAAAGAGAAAGATATTAAAACTGAATTCAAATTTTGTTGGCAGACTATTACTTCACCGGTAAGTTGAATTTTCCCTTTGTGGGGTATACTTGTAGCTTGGTAATTTTTGTGCCATATGAAATTTCTCTTCATAGAATAACAGTTGTAATGAATGTATAACCCTAACTACTAATTATGCTTAGTTTATAATCATACCTAAACAGTTTGCTAAAAACATCTATGGGGACCAGTTCGTCCCGCTATTTACTGGTGAGGTAGAAATGCATTCATACCTTTCCCAAGGATATTAGCACGTAAGCGAATGAAATGAAATGAACTCGATTTCAATTCAACTTTAGGTCTCAATCCGAGCCCTATCATTGACTCCACTGTACTTCAGTGTACAATGATTAATTGATAAAATAGTTTAATTTTTAACAAGTTCCTTCTTAAAAAATTCAAATATAATTGTGATTAATATAATTGGATAAAACTTGAATTTTATGGAATTATATTTTCTTGCAATGTTTTTTTTTGCCAGCTATTATGTAGCTTGTTGTTACTGCTGATTAAAATTCCGCAGGTTTTGATGCAAAAAATCTATTCGACGAACTATTCGAATCTGGTTTTATTTTTACCATCAAAGCATTATACAGGTGACCCCCCAAAATGGGAACTATTTAACAATCCTATAGTGATGGAAGTAAAATATTTTATTCATAGTAATTGAATCTTAAAACATGCCATTTAAGAAACAGTGATGGAATTTTCATTTTTTAAAAATTACGTCCTGTAGATAGCGTCCTCCTGTACGAATGCATTCTTGAAATCTGCTGTTGAGATTCCTCATTGACAACTGTAACATCACAGCTGGGATACTGTGAATTTCATCTTTAATTCGAAATGGCGAATTATTTACTTGCTCAAGGTCACTGCCTCGCAGTGTTGCCACTTGCTCATGTCTGGCAATACGCATTTTAAAAATTCCCGTTTTTTTTTTAGTCACTCTGAAGAGCTAAAAAAAGGAAAGAATTTGCAATCAAAAAAATGTATGTTTGTTGCAAGGTCAGGTGAATAATACGGGTTGGCTAGAACAGATCAACTGATTTAGATTGATGTTTTCTTTTTTATTCTTCTTGCATACGATCTTACATTGTCAGGGAGAAAAACGACATTATTTTCTGTTGACGGGCACAGTAACATTCTGTACAAAATTATGTAGACACCGTGCATTTTTGTAGACCTGTAAATGCGCATTTACTGTTTCTAGAAATTCTGAATGGAGAATATCATAACATTCGCACCACAAAAACAAAAACAAAAAACAGCATTAATTCGTGGCGTTCTGGTTTGGTAGTTGGCGTGAAGAATTGTTATAATAAATGCCCTGCCTTCCAATTCTGAACACATTAATTATTACAGCACCTAGTATTACCAAGGAGCCATGGGCGGGATTTAGATGACTATAGACCCATAACACTGCTGAACACAGTCATAGACGACGATGAGACTGCGCTGACGAAATTGAATCAGTCCAAGTCATTTGATAAGTTTGACCACTGCCAGCTGGCTGCTGTCCTGCAGGCCGCTGGGTTCGAAGACAAATTCTGCCGCTGGATTAGCCTGCTGTATCACTCCCCCAGTGTTGTGGTACAGTTGAACATGAAGTTGTCAGACGCTTTTGCGCTGTCTCGATCTGTTCGTCAGGGTTGTCTACCGTCGCCCCTATTTTACTCTATTGCGTTGGAGCCTCTCTTTTGCGGGCTAAGGGATAAGGCGTGCAGTCCGGCCCTATGCGGTATTGTTGTTCATGGAGGGCCTCCAGCCAGGGTTTCCACGTACGCCGATGACGTATCTACTTTCGTGTCGTCTCGAAGCGATATTGAAGTAGTAACAAAGGCGCTTGAACGGTACGAAATGTGACAGGGTGAAAGGTTAACTGCGAAAAGTCGAAGGGGGTCGATCTTCCGTGACCATTTGGCTGGACGGATGTTCTTGTCAGCATTCTCGGAGTGTGGTTTGAACCAGTCCACCAACTGGAGAAAGCTTTGGCAGAAGTACAGGGTCAGGTTGGACGGCGGTTCGGACTTGGTGTCGACGGAGATGTTTGCCACTTACTTCTTCTCGATTGTCCTTTACCGCTTCTCTGTATTTCCCCTCTGGAGATAAAATAAAACAAGCGCTCGAGCATTTGTGGGCGAGGAACGCAAGCATATCATCGACTGAGGAGTCTGTGCACAAAGACCGTGTCATTGTGGCGGGGGGATACGAATACCGCGCTTGAAGAATCACAAACTCGCCTCGAGTTTGGCTTTCCTACGCCGATCCTTGACAAGAGATTCGATTATGGCGGGAATTCGAAGGGCCGCCCTTTCCTTACTATCATTCCTCCCATCTCCCGGCTTGAGCGCCGTCGTAAAACCCGGGATGAATCGGTTTTCCTTCGCAAGTGATGATCGGCCTTGCGGGCCAATCCTCTGTCCAGTGACCTTTCTCGGCCTAGGAAAGTCTTCTATCGAGGGCTAGTGGACGGGGACGCGAAGGATCCACTATGTGAGCAGAGCGACTTGTCGGAGGAGCAGTTCCGCTGCATTTGGTCTTGGGCGCTAGCGGCGGATTACCTCAGCAACCCTGAGTTTTCACTTGCCTTGCGAATGATTCGGAATGAGCTCAATGACATGACCTTCATATGGGGCCTGGAGGATTTGCCAGACTCTGAACGATCTGACCTTGACATAGAAGAAACGGCTTTGCGCGTCTCCAATATTGTCCACCCCTTATGGGATGATGTTGGAGAGTTGATGGATTGTCTCGCTCCCAAACAGCTCGTGCTCATTAATCGCGCACACTCGTGTGATAATATGTCGCCCCGGTTTGCTGCGATGAAACGAAAGTGATTCTAACGCTGCTAGCCACGGCACGGATTGTGATTTCGACGACGCGACTGGAGGAAATCTTGCGAGGCAACCTTCTTTCTCATAACGATCTGATCCGGTTCTTTGATCGGAAGATGAAGATTACAACTGATAGAAAAAGGCTGGTTTCGAGAGACTTTAGCGATAGGTGGGTGCTGAGGCCAGCTTGATTCGTGTGAATGGGGCTAGACTTGATTTTCTCTTTAGGTTTCCTGTGAAATCCTCCCATGGTTAGGCTATACAAGCTTTGTAAACCTACTTGATGTAAGTTGTTTCTGGCATACTCCCGGCTTCATCTTTGGTTATGATCCAAGTTGCGATTCCCAATCTCTAAAGTTTGTTTTTGTTCCCCCTTTTCACCTCAACTGGGTCATCTTTCTTCTTTCCCAATATCTGTAATTATTTTCTCCTTTCCATCTCCCGTGGAGTCTAAAGGTAGAATACAGCTCTCTATCTTTTGAGGTTTGGCCCAACCTACTAATATCAGTTATCTTTATTTTGTTCATTTTGTTTTTAAGATTTTTTTGGGGGGGGGGAGAATCATGCCATCACCTCTCATTGTAAATCATCAAATATTTATATTTCATTATTTATAATCATTAATTTTTTATGTCACGAGGTGCGTTTTTTTAGGTTCCCTAAGAGTGTGCGATATTATGGTGTATGGAGGATTGATGACGGATGAGTTCTTGTGGTGAATGTGCAAATTGTAAAGAGTTAATGGGTCATGAATCGAATCAGCTAGGTGAATCGGATTAGATAGTCAGTGAAGACCAGCCTCAACCCATTCCCCATATTTTTAGCCTTTTGCCACAATTGTATTTTTTACAATAAATCTGAGTCTTTTTCCCAACAGTTAGATCTGACAGTTTGGCCCTATCATTCTAGATCGTTTGTATATTATTGTATTCCCGATTTTTCTTAATATATGTGTTAACTCAAATCCATTCTTGTGTCTTTATTCGGGCCCCAAAAAAGGCCACGACAAATTGGCGACGATGACTCTTAAGGACACTTGAGGACTCCAAACGGACTATGGGAAAATTGTCAATATTGTTCCTACTCAACAGGACTTCACGATCCAAAAAAATGAAACCGAACGGAATAAAAAAGAGTAACTAACTTACACTGAACTTACAGAGAATTTATATCTTCTAGATGAAGAAAAAAAAAAACACTGTTGATTTTCTGGGTGAGTAACAAATTAAACATATTTCTTTGTTCCTTCTTCCGTTAAATTTAATTTCAATTTAATCCTAAAAAAACACAGTAAATCATGGACGAGTTCAAATCCGCCATACTCGAATTTCTTAAATGCCAACATGAAATTCAAAATCAAAATGAAGAAGAATGGCTGGAAATTCAAAAGCAAACTAAAAAGGAAAGGCCTGGACTTCAAAAGCGAATTGAAGAAGAAAGGCTCGCATTACAAAAACAAAAGAAAACTTGAAAAAATTCTACTTCAAACTCAACAAGAGCAAAGAAATTTACTTGAACTAACAAACAGGGGACAAATTAGTGAAATTGAAAATGCGTTTTCTTGAAACACGATCTGGGGCACAATAGACAATTTTGCATATACTCTGGACGAGAATATAACGCTCGTTTCATATTTTAGAATTTACGAGGATTTATACGCAACAGATTGCGCGAATTGGGCAGAATCTAAGAAGGTTCGCCTACTACATCGAAAAAAAAATTGCGCCAAGGAGCACACCAAATTTGTGAACTATATTTTACCCGTAAAACAAGCGAATTGACAGTTACCCAATTGGTTAAGCTTGTTACAGAACGTTTTATTCTTAAAACTACACTTTTTCATAAGAAGATTACACGATATTCGCGTCGATCGTGAAAAGCATTCAAACTGTCAGAATTGAGTTCGAATAATTTCAAGTGTATGCTATTTGTTCAGGGACTCGTTTCATCTAAAGACGCTGAAATTAGACGTAGAGTTCTGTTCAAATTGGAAAACGAGCCAAACCTTACTCTCCAACAAATATCAGTGATTCGTAAGCGTAAGCCAAGATTCGAAAAATATCGAGGAATCTGGCATAGCAAACATAAGAAAGTTACGCCGAGAGACAAAAAAATCTAATTTCTAAGTCAAACCAGCTAAAAAAAAAAACAAGACAACTTGCCTCCTAAGTCGTGTTCCGGTTGATGATAATAAGGTTTGCCCTTACCGAAATAAAATGTGGCAAACTTGTAGCCGTATTGAGCACAAATGCTCATATTATCGAGCGAGAAAATAGGTTAACAGCTAAAAAAACACAAAATCGGATGAACAAGATGGGTTAAATATTAGGAAATACGTGCAAGTACGAATCCTAAATGAAAATATTAAATTACAATTGGATTCTGGGTCAGACTTCACGATCATAAATCTACAAACTTGGGAAAATGTTGGGGAAAACCAACCATGCTAAGATCTAATAAAATGGCCGTGACAGGGGAGATAATCAAGTTTGAGGGAACAGTTATCACAAATGTAAATTTGCTGGGAAAATAATAAACTAAAAATGTATGTATTAAAGAATACAGAATTTTTTTTTGAACTGTGTGAATGCAGAAATTTATGTTGTGGGACATGCCAATTAAATCATTTTGCACAAAACTCCAAAATCTGACAACATAGGCCAATGTTTATTGAAAGATTTAAAATAAATTTTTCCGGAAGTTTTATTGCGGTGGCCTTGGTCGGGGTAATAAGATGACGGCACAATTCGAGCTAAAAGATAACATTCAGCTAATTTTTAAGAAGTAAAGAAATGTGCCTTTCGTCTTTTTACAACAAATCAATGGCGAACTCGATAGAATAGAAAGAACATATGTCTTGTCGAAAATGGAATACCGTCAATGGGCTTCAACGACCGTCTATGTGAAAAAGAAGTCAAAGGGATTTGGGTTTTCGCCGATTTTTCGACGGGGCTTAATGCCGTACTCAAAGATCAACACTATCCTTTAGTAATCCCGGAAGAATTTTTCGCGAAATTAAATAGAGGAAATATTATTTTCAAAAATCGACCTCAGTGACGCATATCTTCAAATACCAGTAGAGGAAGAATGTTCCAAATTGCTCTGTATCAACACCCATCGTGGTTTTGTAAAAGATTCATTTCGGAATCAAAGTTGCACCGGCAATTTTCCAACAAGAAATGGGCTTTATACTAAACAGTCATGACTTCGCGGTCGCATATTTGGACGACATACAATTAAACAGCCGAAATGTAGAACAACACGAGGAACATGTTGATGAAGTCTTCTCAAGAATTCAGGAGTTTGCGTTCAAATTGAAAGAAACAAAATTTGACTTCTTTATGGAGAAGGTTAAATACTTGGGGCGCATTATTGACAAAGATGGCAGAAGTACAAACTCAGAACGTGTAACTGTAATCAAGGATATGCAAGCTCCTGAAAACGTCTCTGCATTACAAAGGTTTTTTTTAGGATTGGCAAACTACGACCAAGTGTTTCTGCTTAATATGCAAAACTTAAGAGCTCCGCTAAACGAAATTTTGAA
Source organism: Acanthosepion pharaonis (assembly GCA_903632075.3). Lineage (NCBI taxonomy): Eukaryota > Metazoa > Mollusca > Cephalopoda > Sepiida > Sepiidae > Acanthosepion > Acanthosepion pharaonis. The sequence goes on along the minus strand of CAHIKZ030001061.1, from coordinate 143,393 downwards.
AAAAGACAAGGACTTGGAGTGGACACCTGAATGCCAGGAAGCATTCGACAAAATCTTGACGTCGGACATAGTTCTCACCCACTATAACCCAGACCTGGACATTATAGTTGCCAGTGACGCCAACTTGTATGGCATTGGACCATTTATTCTGCAGAAGATGCCAGATGGATCTCACAAACTAGTTGCTCACGCGTCGAGAACACTTCTTTCTGCGGCGAAGAAATACTCTCAAATTGAGGAGTCGTTAGTGATTATTTTTGCAGAAACGGAATTTCATCGGTATATTAACGGCAGACACTTTACGTTGCAGACGGACCATAAACAGTTACTTATCATTTTCGGTTCTAATAAAGGTCTGCATGTACATACAGCAAATCGACTACTGAGATAGAGAAACAGTCTTTTAAATTATAACTTCAAGATGGAGTTCTTACCGTCTAAAAAACTTTGTCATTCCGAGATACTATCCAGATTAATCCCGAAACACAGGGAACCTCTTGAACTTACTGTGATTGCGCCTGTTCGAACAAAGGGAGAAATTAAAACCACATTATGTAACACTGTAAGGGAACTCCCTGTAACTCCCGACCAAATCAAAGGAGAAACACTAAACCATGAGGTTATCAGGCAATCAAAAATCTACATTCGTCAAAAAGAGCAACAGAATTCAGATATTTCATCCCTATCTGACAACGTACAGCTATATAGTGAGCGATTCGTCATTCCCACGACGCTACAAAGAAGAATTCGCAAAGAGTTCCAAGTCTACCATGCAGGGATTACAAGGATGAAATGCCTTATCCACAGTTATGGGTATTGGCCGAACATAGACAAGTATATTGGAAACATGGTAAAATTGTGTGAAGGCTGTACCCTGGCAACAAAGGCACACCCAATCAAATATAATCCTTGGCCTAAAACGGACCCACCATGGTCACGAATACATGTGGACTTTGCGGGTCCGCTAGACGGATTCTACTATCTATAGTAGTAGATAGTTTTACAGGAAACCTACTATAGAATTTACAATCAATTTCATCCGCGAAATGTTCGCCACATTTGGGGTCGTTTATTATATAGTATCCGACAATGGAACACAATTCATTTACGGCGATTTTAAGGATTTTTATGAGACCTTTCATGTCAAGCATATTAGGTTCGCCCCATATCAACCAAGGCCGAATGGATAGGCTGAACGCTTGGTTAATACGCTGAAAAGAAACCTGAAGTAAGCTAGAGAAACACCCACCCAAAAGCCCTACAACAGTGTCTTCCGGTGTATAGAATTACGCCCAATGACAACACACCATCATCATTACCGCCAATCGAGGGGATGTTTGCGCATAATATCTGGTCTATGTCCGACAAGCTACTCCCCAAGCAAACCAAAACCAAGGACAAGAAGAAATGTATGTTATTTTGATACTTTTGACGTGCAAATACCTCAAGCGGCCCCGGAGCAATGCCGTTTATTAATCCTCAGAGGAAAAGGTATTAAGACTTTTCCGAAGTTAACATATAGAAGGTGGTGTCATGCTAAATTACACGTACACGGATGAACTCTTCCAACTTAGAAATAAAAACAGGCACTGCTTTTTGTTAGTAGTGAGTATTTTTCCAACTTTTATTATTAGAGAGATTTTACCAACAGCTCTGACTATTCGGATTTAACATTCGTTATCGTGTCTATACTATTTTATTACGGTTTTTCTTTAATATATTTATTAACTCAAATCCACTCTTTTATTTTTTCTGACCACAGAGGCCACAATAATATATATATATATATATATATATATATATATATATATATATATATATATATATATATATATGTCCATATAAGTATCCGAACATATACACCACACTCACATGTATATATACAGGCATATATATATATATATATATATATATATATATATATACACAAAATACCCATACACTTATAGAGCTCCATATATACACTATATATATATATATATATATATATATATATATATATATATTAAAAGAAAGAACAGTAAGATTATAATCCGGTGTTCTTATAGATATTTTTATTTTTACAAAATAGTGTTCAATCATTAATATTATAATTTAATTGATTGAAAAATACATCCCTATCCACTACCAAAACGTAGCAATAACTCAAACATTAAAATATAGACATATTGAACACCCAGACACCCCTGTCTAGAAAAATAGATTTATCTGTAACCTTGGAAACATGAATTTTGTTTTAGCTGTGTATTTAAAACACAGTAATTATAAAAGTTACTCCAAAATTCGCTTGAGGATGAAATGGAACTAATGTCTTTAATTTAATTACAAAATTAAATTCGGGGATTTAGCTTCCATTTTTGAAACATCGTTAGAAATTTGAAGCGAAAAAAACATATTTTAAATCAATTAATTTATAATAATATATATATACACACAAACACACACACACACACACACACACACACACACACACACACATATATATATATATATATATATATATATATATATATATATATATATATATATATATATATATATATATATATATTTCACGCGTGCCCGCGTCTGTGCATGTACACATCTAAACATCCCAAAATGGCCGAGGAAATACCTGCGTATATAAACACTTACATATACATACACCCACATATGTGTAGACGGAACAATATAAATACCATATGATAATCTAAAAATATTAACGTGATGACAAGAATACTTATCAACACACCTATGCTAATATACAATTATCTATACGCATATATAGTATAATATAAGCGATTAAACTTATATATAGAGAGACACAAGTTGTTATTTCAAGTATAATAAGTTTTCCAAATATTAGAGGTATCTTGTTATTTTGTGACGATATCTGTGTCGGTATTTAAAGATATCTCATTGCGGTGATTTAGCAAATCCTGAGGATCATTAAGTTTGATTATTCAGATATTATCTTTAATGCAGACGTCACATGTCTCTCTACAGTTCCTAGGAGTTCGAGCTCTAGAGATATTTCTCCATTTGACCTGTTGGTTTAAAATTATTTATTCATGTGTGAACAACGTATAGAAAATTATAAACTCTTACAATAAAATTATTATTAAAGAATTTAAGGATAATCAATTACAAAAAATAGATCTACATGTATTTGCAGAGTGAAAACTGATGCCCAGTAGGAGGAATATATATGACAGAAAATGTGGTGTACGAGCCACAATCTCCACCAAAGAAAATACGAGACAAAAAAAGATTTATATTGGAATACCTTCTGGGAATTGGAAACAGCGCTTTTATAACCATCACCATTCCTTCACTAATAAATCCCTTACACACCAGACAGCACTATCGAAATAATATTCAGATCTGGTGGAAAACGGTGAATTTAACTAATGA